>BGZK01000562.1:0-357004 GCA_005406025.1 Eumeta japonica
CGGCATGATTTAAATATTCGGAAGAATACCGGCCCCGAAATGTTCATGAGCGTTCGCGACCGAAACTTTTCCAATTTCCATAAATCCCGATGTCTTTAGAACGCGTTACTGCGCTATCGATAATGCGAATATTTCGAGAAATGGATTTCGCAACTTCTTTTCAAACATTCGAACGAGTATTTGAAGGGTCTTTTCTCCGTTCGTGATGAAATAACGCGCTAAATATAATTCCTTTTTTTTTTTTTTGCCGCGGCACGTTCCTTGTTTTTCCGTGATTTACTCCGGTATTGCCTACGTTTTATTTACGGTTACCGCTTTACATTTCATTTAAGATAATGGCATTAGTTTCTTTTTTTAACACGCTTATATATTTTGACCTATATGTATCTATCAGTGTAACGGAATCTTAAAGACTGAATTTCACACTTTCATTTGTTAGATCATAATGAAACTTGGCAATCGCATTGAAGGTAGGTACTGGAACTCCATAACGGAATAGCGTATTGTAGCCGTGTTTGAGTTCGTTCGATATGTCTTGAAATGTACTCGAGTCATGAATGGTTTTCAAACTTAGATATTTAATAGTTTAAGAAGGTAGACACTGAAATTCCATAAAAGAACAGCGTATCCTAACCGTGTTTGGACTTTTTGAACTTTAAGCAATTGCCTTCTGTACTTCTATTTGGAGGTGGTTTGGAGTCAAGCTGAAAATGAGGATCTTATATTCCCACCCAAGCCAAGACGAGGAACGCGCTGAGAGCTGGATGGTATGACGGTAGCAAAAATGTCGTGTTCTAAGCCTCACCTCAGGGCATCGGATGCGACCTTCTTGTAAGTAGTATTGCCTCTCTAATACAGACCACTTGGAAGCGTTCGGATTACTGAGGGAGGGTTGATCTATTATGAAGATTACAGACATTTCGTAAATGCTAATGTTTTAAAAAACTTAAAAAAAATCACAGTTAAAAAAACCAAAAGCAACTTTTTTTTCTAAATAAGTACGATACTAAAAAGCAAAAAATAATTATCAAACTCTACCCTGAAAGAGCACGATAGTAATTCATATTTGTAGTAAAGTATAATATTTTAGTGTAAAAGAATGGGGCGGTCTTTGTCAAAAATACATAGATAAAAATGATCTTGAAACGTTATCTATTTTTCCTACCGGAAACGTAGATAACGTTTTGTCTTTTTATTCCCAAATGAAACATATTTCACCTCCTGGAACACATTTAGAGAAATATGATATTACCGACCTATATAACCGCCGCTTTCAGTAACATTATATCAAAGGAGAAAATACGCGAACGCTAAAAAGGTATGTTTATACATGTGATCGAGTACTTAAAGGCAGAAGAAACGGAGGTAAAATATGCGTACATGAATTTGAAATTAAATTATAATATTTTTAAAATAGGTATGTTTTTATCCAAAAGTTCACACATGTAAAGAGAGACAAGAGGAGTGAAAATACATTAATAAATGTAATTTTACAGTTGAAGCTTTTATAGAAAAGCATTTAGAAACACAAATCATTTATTATAAAATGTCGGTTGTACTTTAACGTCTCGACGTGTTTTTTGTTTGTCTTATTGCGATTTCCACTTTTGTCTTCCAGTAATGAAATGTGATATTCTTAGAATCCTTAGAATGGTCATCGTGCTTAAAAACTACAATTTTAATAACGTCATCTAATTCTTCCTTTTGAAATATAATAATGATAGATAAAAATTCTAGAAAGATCTTGATATTATCTTAATGTCGTACCTACTTGGAATTCTAATTCACTACACTACAAAAGCGGATTCTATCACATTTCGCGACAATAAAAAACATATCCTCTACTGCGTTTCTACTCAACTTCAAAGGTTAGAAGCAAAGAAAAAGAATCTTCTCTAGTCGTCTAAACTCCTACATTTTCATGCGCCCTTGCACCGGAAGCCTGTAAACGGTTCCAGCGTTCATTTCGCTCGTGAAATTTCGTACGTTTTTATCTAGGGGTATATTTCGCTTTGATTTCAAATAGCATTTATATATTTTTGTTTTGGTACAAGAAATAAATAAGATATTATAGATGACGTGTACAAAATATGTATACACATTAAAAATTACTGGCGCAATCAAGATTTGCCGTGACGAACTTAATATTATGTGTGTGGGCGTGCGTGGCTTATACATATATATAAAAGCCATGAATGCCACAGAAACAAACAAAATGAGTGTGCTCGTGCGTGCCTTCGTGCAAGTGTGTGTGTGCTCGTGCGTGCCTGTGTGCATGCGCATGTGTGTGTGTACATGCGTGCGTACGTGCGTGCGTGCGTATGTGTATCTTGGCATTCATGGCTTTAATATTGCTTAAAAAGTAATTAATAATAATAACAAATAAAATTGGAAATGTTAAATAAAACATTGAACTTTAAGCCATGAGAGGTTCCTTGATTTCCGCTCGTTTGCCTCTTGTATATACTTTGTATAGTATCTATAGAGGGTGCAAGGAGCGTGCGTGTCACAAAGGGTAAGTGATCACCGCCGGTCAGGAACGCTGCAATCCTAAAGCGTTGCCAGCTTTTTAGCAAAGAGGTTAGCTGATGGAATTCGACGTTTGTATTCTGTTAGTGTTGTATCTCAGCGGCCGAACGAGTTAATTTTCGTGCTGCAGCCTAGTTGATCACAGCGTGACTCTACAGCGTATCTCTTTTTTGCATAACGGCGATATGACGTTATGAAGCTTAGTTTAGTGCTATGTCGTCACATAAAAGCTATAAGACGTCACAGTTTTGTACTACCTCTAATTGGAAATTTACAGCATTAGTATTTCTATGGTTCTTTCAATAATAATTTCGTTTGCATTCATTCTTAAGTAAATGTGTTTAAAATGTAATGACAATAAAAATAATCATTGCATATCGCACCAATCTTTTCGTCTACAAAATATGAAATAGCTTAAATTCTTAGAGTTCGGACTCCCGATTTTTGTTTGTCTTAAATTGTATTATCTTTTAAATATCGTCGGTTTGATTATATAAATTCATTGTCTTGAAAAATGTAAATATAAAACTAAATTCGCTCGGTACTTAATATATGTTTTAAACAAATCTGATACATTTACATTAAAATAAACACGATTATGCACCGAAACCTTTCTCGCGAGGCCCATTACATTTTGTAATGCCAGTACAATACTCTAAGTCTTTTGGGCTAGCTATACAAGTTTAACCTTCATCTGAACGTGGGTAATGATTTTGTTCTCGTTTTAGTGTTTATAAATTACCGTTACAGTAAAAATACCTTTTTTGGGGGGACCTTTTTATTGAACGCTTTATCGTGTTTCATAAATTATAATTAGGCAATATGCATCAAGTATAGAATATTTTCAACGAATCGGGTAGTTTATTATGTGAACCGGTGGATCTCGATTGGTTTTTTAGGTGCCTTCGGTAAATGAACGAATACTCGTGCCTCGTCTAGACCGAATAATAAATTAATCGCTAATGTAATTTCGTCGGCGTCGCTTATTAATTACTTGTATGATGCTTTTGCGAACAATGCTCATAAATAAAACAATAAAATAGCAAACTAACTTTCAACGTAGGCTTATAATTGCTTGTCTCGTAATACGCGGGCGAGGTTGTTTACATAATTTGTGAAATTTGATTGGTCAGAATGTTCCAGAGAATTCTCCATATTTGTTTCTTTTTATGTATGACGTGATACGTTTAGGACCTTTTTTACGAATTCACGCATTGGCAGTTAATTTTCTCATGGCGGTAGTCAATGTTTAATGCACAAACGTAATGCGACTACTAATTAATTAGTTGAAAATGCAACCAAGTATGAGTGTTCTAGTGGCTCGGAAGTGCTTTTATATCATACTGTACTCGAATATACACTTTTGGGTTTTTTTTTAATGTTTCCTTTTCCTTCATTCTATCGTCGATAAGGATATATCATAAAACATGTTTATTTGACATAAGTTCGGTAATACGGTATCTAAGAAAATATAAACTGATTTTTTTTAAGAAATAAATCGACTTATAATAACACTTTTTATCCAAAAACTAATAACGGATCATACTGTGTTGAAAACTTTTTAAAACCTTGTGGTCGAAGTAGATTATATGACTTGGTGCACTTGTATGAAAGACTGGGCAAAGTTTTTCATGCGAACAAAGGGACACTCTTTCAGTAATTTCAATGCGATATGCTCTTTATTTAAGGTCATAAGTTTGTCGTGCGTGTTCTGTCTATTTCACTAATCCCTACTGGGAATACGTACAATACGTATATACTTACTATTAATTTATTTTCATAATTTCTTTTAAAGTTTAAATTAACTTTTTTCAGGATGAATGTTGCAAGATTTGCGTTATGAATATTTTAAAAGTTATCAAAGTAACGGGAACTACTATATAAAATTAAAAATTAATCTGTACATGCAAAAAAAAAACAAATCATATTGTTGTATATGAAAATGTTGTAGGATTTTTTTTTTAAATATGAGTCGATTTCAATTCTCAAAACAGTTTAACAATGTTATTAAATTAATGTTTGAACGATTATGTATATTATGCATCATTGTCTCCTGCGTCATCCTTAGACATTGTTGTTAACAATAATCTATTTTCATAACAACAAAGAAACGTTAATTGGACGAAGCAGTATTAGGCATTTGCTTCTTAAACGAACTGGCAGATAAATAATGGTGCTTCTGATATTGTTTGTTGAAATATAATGACATAGAATTGCAATGAGTTACAATTATTCTTTTCGGTGAAAAATGCATTAAGAGAATAACGAGATAAAATTATTCTAAGAAAATGATTGCAATCGTATTTGATGAAAACACAAAAATCTTTTTACAATTATCAAAATATTGAAAATAATAAATAATAAAATTGTGTAAATAAGAAGAACACCAATAACCTGTGGTTCTTTTTCGTATTAATAAAATTAATCTCAACATAGCCAAAGAATAATACCTACATGTAAATGTAGGTATCATTCTTTAGCTATATGCGCGAGGTTTTTGTGGTATTGTAGTAATGTAGGCACTATTTTTTTTTCGCATTTCTTTAACACTGAATTTTATAGGTGTAGCCGCACTAGTGGTTACGAATTTACGGGAAAAAAATCAACTATTCGATGCAAATTGAACGCGATGCGGTGCGGATTCATTTTCGCGTGAATTTCATTTAGCATTGTGGACAAAGCTTTACATAATTCTATTTTCATTAATCCCTTTACACAATAAAATTACAATACAAATTAAAGATTACAATAATAAAAATGATTAATTAAAAAAAATAATTAATGAAATAATAATAAAGATTACAATAATAATTAAAATTACAATAACAAAGTAAACAATAAAATTGAAAAATATAATTTGAGGTCTAATTATCGAATAATAGAATCCTAATGTTCATCACATCATATTTGTTGAGGAATGCGAAAAGATGTGATGTATATAGGCCCTATCTGCACTGTTATATTTCATCGCGCGATTTTTTTTGCTCGCGATTCTATAACACATTTAATCTTACAGGAGTGAATCATTGAATATTATTTTGCGTGGAAATAAATCCGCACCGCATTGCGTTCAGTTTGTATCAAATCATAGATTTTATTTCGCGTAAATTTTTAACCGCCAGTGCGGCTACTCCTATAAGATTTAATATCTTACAAAAGGGCACGTTAAGACTGTGGCCCAAAAACGCACTTAACGCATTTAACTGAAAAATTTCGTTTTGACTAAAACTTTAAAAAAACCACGTGTTCATTTGATATTCCAGCATTATTATCTACACCACTTTCTTCCATAGTTTATATCAATTGCACTTCACCAAATATAATAATAATGCATATAAAAATTCACGATAATACTAGTAATTATTAATAATAATAGTAATAAATCAAATGTTAATAATAAATATTTACATTGTAAAAGAACACTTTAAAACACAAACAAAACAGTGGTGACGATTCGTATTAGAATTGTATAACTGATACACTATATATATATCGTTTGTAAAAGTTGAACAGTATACTTTTAAAATATATATAGGTATACACACAATATATGCGTCAGCTGCCTCGCTGCGTTGGCTACACACAAGTATACAGACAAGTATACAAGTACACACATACACGCGATTGAAAAGTGAAAGGTGCGCCAATAAGTTGCGCACCAAAAACGTAACGCGGATTTATCAGTAGATTTTACTCCTCAAATTTTTCTCATACCGGGCGCCTTATATGAAAATCGATTCTTAAGGAGTAAACTCCAAAACTATTAAAAATTTTGAGAGATTTATTACGAATGATACATTCTCTGATTTGTTAAATACGTTATTTACTAATAATCCCTTGGAATAAAAATTTCTGTTAACTGTTCGTATAAATTTCGATATCGATTTATCGATTTTGCATGAGAAATGGCAACATGTGACACGCTAAATCAGAAAAATTGATATTTGACATTAGTGGATAGTGACAGTTAACTGCTTGCAAGTTTTACGTGGAGTTGTTTTGTTGTGCACTGTATTCTATTTTGGTTTTTAATATCGAACGACTTGGCATTGTAAATGGACACTGATACCAACGAATCTTCTGACCGCGGATTGAACATGGACACCGCTTCTGTTTCCAATGACGACCTCAGCGCGAAATTGGAATTGACATCAGCTGCATTGCAACTGCATAGTTAGCAGACGACGTTATGTTCGTGTGATGACGGTTATCTTGTATCTGGAATGCGCACGGCATCAAAGTTATATTTTTCCACCAGCTCAGTTTTTGGATGGAGTCTTAGTAGTGTATGACGACACAGAAGATGAATGACATTTGTTGAACGATTGTGTAGATTATTACCTACTATTATTTTTAAGTGTGTTGCATTTACGAACGATATGCAAACATAAAATACGCAAAAAGTAACGTAAAACAAATGAAGTTTTCTTGTAAAAGCCTGTTTTATTTTAAAAATTAAAACTGTTTATAATTTTAAAACTCCGACTTTTTTCCTTAATCTAAGCATTATTGTTATTGCATATTATCATTTGCATACTGTTTTTAATGTGTGCACCCATAGCCGGAGTGACTAAAGCGGCTTGGCACTCTCCTTTGCCAGGAAAAAAATCGATCAGTGAAATATCGTAATGCGAACAGGACCTTAATCTTCCTTAAGTTCGTACGTAATAAATCCTTGTAATGTCCCTACGCTTAGACGCGTCCAGGCCGAAATATCAGATCTATCGATTCAACGAACCTTGTCGATTGCGATAAAATAGGCTATCGTTTTTCCGATATGACACTCCCACGGATTCGCACCGTTGACAAAATACATTCTGTGTGCTCATTAAGGTTTTCGTATTACAAAGACTTATTCCTCTCTTGCTTTAATGCAGGTCCTACTGCCTAAGGACCGTGTGTTCCGTTCCATTGGCTTTTAACATTCTCCCTGGTTGATTACAATGCTCCCCCGAGGCTTGGCCCCGACCCGTGATGTCAATGTTTTTATATAAAAATAAGGAGCGAGGCGCACTTAAGTGACTGCTTGTTATGGTCCCCGCGTTTCTTTGTATCCACAATTTCGTAAATTGACCTATGACCCTTATTTGTTCAAGTTTCATCATAATATGCTAAATGTAGAGACCATTTCATAAGTGGTTATCCATTTATAAAATGCTCTTGTTCGTTCTTCTTTTGCTACGAGGTTTTCATAAAAAAATATTGTTCGTTTTTAATTTTAAAGACTAAATATTTTGAAACGTCTGTAATTTTGTATAATATTTGTCTTTGACGAATTGGAATTATTGATACTTAAGCGTCAATTAGTAAAGGACGGGGAATCAATAGCTGTCATTAATGCAGTCAGAATTTTCAGCATTTACAGTTTGCGCGATTAAAACCTGTAGGTGTAATCATATTTTTGGGCTAAAGCAGAAACTTTTCAGAAATGCATATATTACTGTAAAGTTTCTGCTTTAGCCTAAAAATATAATTACATGTTCAGGTCTCAATAGCGCAAGCTATAAATGCTGTTTATGTCAACTTGCTTAACATTAAGTGATGGAAATTTACTACGTTTTGTTATAGATAAGTGGTATTAGATAAATTTGAAAAAAAAAATGGGCTAGTGAAATAGTTTTAAAAAGACTTTCAAAAAAGAAGAAGCTTACTCAATGTGCACAAATTTTTTATGTTATGCATTAAGACATTTTTTTTGATGTTTCTTTAAAAAATCTCAATATACCAAAATAATTCCTTTATCTCAAGAAAAATAAGCATTACTTTCATGCACATGTCTCCTAATACTAACTTTCGGACACCTCTTATCATCAAAGTTGATATGTACCTAAATCGAAATATAATTACGTTATTTCGAATATATTACTGCTTTATTTCGGTATTATCTCAAATATAAGTGTACCCTTCGATGTAGATTCGGCAAACGGGTGCAAGAAAATCTTGTTTTCATATGATTATCCTATTCAATTACATTTTCGTGCGGTTTCATAATGGAGCCTTCAATTGCCCTAATTTTATTGAGGTCGAACCTACTCCCTCGCGTCGCAGCAACTACGTACGCTTGTGGCCATATAATTTGTCTGATGTAAGTAAAATAAATATTATTACGACAGAAATATTTTAACAATATATTTATGATTATAAGCACATTGCAACATTGAAATTATTTTTCAAGCATAATTTAAAACTATCGACTATGTGTAGCAAATATCGCTATCCATTGTATTAGTCTTTTTATAATGTACTATATTGACTTGTACCCTATGTCTAGAATAAATGAACAAGAAGAATGATATTAATTTGAATCAGTGTTAAGATCTGTTTTCGTGTATTAAAAAAAAAGGTAATCATACTACATTAATTTTTAACTAGAAACTTTTCGCTGTGATACCTATACAACGGTGCAAAGGTACGAGCTCAACGCCGAGACCAGATTTTACTGTATGATGTTGAAAAATAATGTGATTATCAATCTGACCGTTCCTGTAACTCCCAAAAAATCACATTGGGCGTCGGTGCTCAAAGCGGCAATATATGTAAGTCGATAGAAGTTTGCGATTAAAGTTCGAAGGAGACTTATCACGCGGAGACCATGCCAAAGACTACGATCTTTGTCTCTATGACAAAAAGAAAAAAAAATGTTTTTCTAATTTCGATATTATATGATCTACAAACATGACACTCATATAGGTGAATTTTATTATACATCTTTTAGCAATATTCATGATCTCCTACCCTCATAAAATAATTTTTCCAAAAAAACTGTAGTCATTGAAGTAGCCCTTTCTGAGAAAAATAAGCTTAGAATATCTACTCAAAAATGTCGTACTGACAACCTTAGATCACCTGACGCGTAGGTGCCGCGACTCGCAGCGGCGCGCGGCCGACGAACCGACCGCGCCCGCGCTTGCAGTCTGGTCGAGTCTTTATTAGGGTTGTCTTTATATTATTTTATATTATTTATAATAATATTTTTATTGATATTTTTTGGTAAGTTACCTTAACATAGTTGTTCTAAAAAAGGAGGTTATGATTATTTGCGAAAACATGCATGATAAAATACTTCCTGTATACTCCAGAATGCACAGTGATTCATAAAGAAGTCATGTTATCGTGCAAAGATATCCTTCAATGCTCTAACTATGAATTTAGATTTACAATGAAAAACCAACTAAGTGCGAGTCGGACTTGCGCGTATTGTAGTTAATGAAAATCGAAGACAAAAATTAAAATTGAACAAAAAACGTCGTAAAGCACGTTTCTTGTATGGGGGCTCCTTTTAATTTTTAACTTCCTTTTATTTTTATAATTTAGTTCTTTTAGTGACTTTAAAAAACTTGCATCATATGTGTATATTCTACCTCATAAAATAAACCCAACGTCTTTCTCTTTGGAGCCTGGATAGTTGTAGAGAATATTTTTATATTTTATTTTACACTATAAATATAAATTCTGGAAAGTGCTTATCATGTTTAAATTACGAAATTCGATTAAAATACCAGAGAAACTTCAAAATCGTGAATTAAGTCAACCGAACCAGACTGGTTCTGTCAATTTATCATGCTTTTAAGTTGTTGTGTAAAGGAATTAAGTTGACGTTGGTGTCGTGTACTATAGTGTGTTATTCCAAAATGTATCATACAAAATATTACGTAATCAATTAGATATGTAGTCTTTAAATCGATATACAACATATGACTATGTGTAAGTAGTGTCAACGTGACACTATTACGGAGACTTAGTAGTCCGTCTGTCTATCAGCAACCTATATCTCGTGGACTGTAGTATGTAGACAGTTGAAATTATTACATCACAGAGTATGTATTATCATGGTTTCTATAACCAGAAATAATTTAAATAAAATAAAGTTAAAATTAAATAGGATATCATACAAGAAATGTGTTTTATTCTGGCATTTTTTGTTCAATTTTAATAACGATGGTAAGGATAATGCACACCAACGTCTAATTGGTGTGACTATAATGCATACTTTTAAACCAGAAAACCCATTTAATAAAAATCGTTCAATCGTAAGACGAAATCATGGTAATTAAAAAAATGTAGTTTGAAATGATGTTCATTGGTACGGAACCTTTGTGCCTGAGTCCGACTCGCACTTGGCTGGTTCTTCTTAAGCAATCGTGAAAAGATGGCATTTCATAAAATGAAATATATAACGAATCGATAAACGGTTTCCAATTGGTAGCTACAAGTAATTTCTTGAATATCCATAGGAATTGTGCCATTTCCGAGGATCAACTCCGTTAGGGCGACTGTCAGTTCTGGCTGAAGAAATATCACATATGGCTCTGAAAGAACAATAAGATATTCCCAGCCATAAATAAATGATCAAGCAATATCACTAATCAATATGGATATAGGTCTATTTGAGCAAACAAATTCTTAAGGTGCGATATCGCATCTCCACATACACTTCAATCAATCGACGTCTACAAAAGAAATATTTTGTATTCGTTTACTGTTCAGATCGATATAATTCAATTGTGATCTGGCTCGCGATTTCCATTTGCTTCTAAAGCTAATTACTCCTCTTTAAAATTTTTTTGTAACGACAAAATTTTTCAAATGCACCGAAGGTATGTCAGCTCCGGTTCGTAGGATATGCGATTGTATTACTCTTATCGCTTTGGATTCGTTGTTTATATTTGTGTCCGCAATAAATTCTCATTTATCCTGTATGATTCTATATTTAGATGGACACCATTTTTACCTCAAATCCTGGCGTATAATCATGGCTTACGCTTTTGGCTATTATTGTCTTTTATAATGTTGTATCGTTATATAGTCACACTGTTATATTGTGTTTATTTTTAAACTTTTTTATTTATCCTCTTTTCACCATATCTAAATAAAGAGGCGAAAAGTTGGACACTTTTTTTTTTCTCTCGAGAAAAAGTATTTTCGGTCCACGGGCGCCAAAAAGTGTATAGGGCAAGGTTATTCGGTCGAAGCCCGCGTCAATCATTAGTCGCTGGTCCGTTTTAGGGTTCTGTCGTTCCCGACAACTTGTCAACGTGACGCGGGTAACGCGCCGCCGTGAACAGAGAATAGCTCACTGAAGCGGAGAGAAATTCTTTTCAGCCGGGAAAAAAAATATTCCATGCTTTAAATGTTTTAACCAATACTTCATCGGTATACAAGATTTTAATATTTTTAGTAGGTATTTTATTAATTTTATTCACTTTATTTTATTTGATAATGTTACTATATACGCAAAGTTAAATATTGTTTTGTTGTCATTATGATTGTCGACATTTAAATATTACATTTACGAACAATCTAATATCGTTTTCATATATTTATTTCAGCTGACACTATACTCGCCGCACTTAAATTCTGAGAGCTGATTTTTACGTATATGTTACATCGTTAAAAATCAATCATCATTATTTTGACACTTCCCATCGGCAGTATTAGACGCTTTAAAGCTTTCAAAAAATTGCTTAATCTCGTTTACAGCGAAACTTCATTTTTATATATGTTAGCCTGATAACTGCTTTAAAACGTTTTACAACCAGACAAACCGATCCAAGGGGCCAAACATTCCCTAAACGCAATTTTGGTGCCACTGTAAGTATGAGCGAGTCAGCATTATCCGTGCGCATGAGCGTGAGTGATATATATATATATATATGATGAGTATTATATTGACCTCTCGCTTTTCTCGAACTATGAGTGTTGTACTTCTTGTCGCATGCACATATTAGTCACAAACCACAACACTAGTAAACATACGTCATAATCGGTAATAAAAAAAAAGCGCGTAGTTTTTTACGTAGGTTATCGGCAACAGACCGCATTAAAACTCATTACTGCGCACTGCATACAAACTTAAAATAATATCATCATAGTAAGTATAATGATTTATACCATTTTAATTTCTTTAAGAAATGAATAAATTATTAAGTATTCTTATAACTAACACTTGCCTATAAAGTAATATTTCTTCAATGAATGAAGTAATATTTCTGTAATTCATTCATAAACAATTTGTGCAATTTTTAACGGTTTTCACCAGCATTTTGAATTCGTACTTATTCTGGTGTGATATAATATATAAAGATGCTTGACTAGCAATTGTACCTCTTAGGAAAAAATGGTAAAAAATGGATGCTTATAGCCACAAATGGAATTTATTGTATTTTTTTTTATTTAAATATATTTCTTAAACATTTTATGTTTAAAACTCTGTGTTTAGTCCCAGTATATATCTACTTTAATCTACTATCGAATAATACTTAATACTAATTACGAATCCAAACTCGTGTTCGATTCTGATCTTATCCTAATTAATACCGTTGCGATGTCGGTTCCAATGGTCCATCGGTTCCATGCTACGCTTAAGTATAATACCTATTATATTCCTGATACCGAGTTATCTGAAATTACGCAATATAAAGGTTTTATTGTAGGCTCTATGGCGGTGAATATCCTTCTGATATTCATGAAATAAAAGCTGGCGGCGATTCTTTGATACTGAATCTATAGCATTCATATCCGAAATGTGACAAATTCTTCAAATGTTTTGATAGTTCAAATATTTCTTGAAACCCGAATGAATGAGCTTGTGATAAATACCAGTAGATAGTATAATTACATGCTCATACTTATATTCAAGTTGTCAAATGCTGCAGCGCAAATGCAATACCAATATAAAATAATAAAAAATCAAAAATCAAGACGAAGGAAACTATTTTAGCACCCAAAATAAAAATGTGCATTTCCGGTTATTATTTACAAATAACTTTTGTAAATATATTTCCACTTTCCTGATATTTTTTTAATATAGAGTTTTTGATAAGGGTTAAAAATTTTCGTATCTCATTTACACAATCTAAACCTAAAATTTCAAATGGTACTAAAGTAAAATCGTTTATGTTGAGATATTGTAAATATTCAATATTCATTTTTTTTAGTAATCTCAATTTTCATTTTTCACTGAAGATTCCAATATTTAAACTTTTGTATCCGTTTCTTGCCTACTAATTCGAAATATATACTTCGACGAACCGACTACTTTAATTTTTATAAATAAAAATTCCCATTGCTTTAATATTTTGTAATGCACTATTAAGAAAAGTATTCATTGCATACTTTTCTACGTTTTCTTTTTCCGGCAAATGAGATTATTAAAAAGCCAAGGTGTTTTTCTTTTGTCTAAATGTCTATATTTACTTTGTGGGCATTTATTAAATGACATTAAAAAGTTTTTGCTCATCTTTGTACTAAAGAAAATTATATTTTGTCTAATTTTCAATTAGCTGTCTATTTTTTCATCGACAACCTCTGTTTCGTACATTTTGCTTTTCATTTTAAGGGTTTTTGTTTTTACTTTATGCTTCATATTTTCAAAATCTTTTAGTACCTACCATTTTAACTTATTTAATTGTAAGTTCCTAGGCACTAACGCTCAGTATGTTCGTTGTATACGTGAGCGATGATGCCTCAGCTCTGACTTCGAACCGGAACGTATCTCATACTATCCTGACAAATAGAAAATCGACCAAACGTGTTTTCAATATAAATCAAATTAAAGTATTCGCTGTATGCCTTGAAGAGCATGCCAAGTAGGTTTTGGTTGTTGTCATCGCGTCGTTGGCGTCGTTCCTTCGCAGCCACCGAACTGCGCCGGGCCCGCCCGGTGGGGAGCTCAACGCCCCAGCCCCGCGATCAGAAATAAAAAATATATTGGGAGCATATTTCGTTGGAAGATTACTTGTGAGCATATTAAAGGATGTACTATTCATACTTTTTTTATCCGATTCAAATAACATATCGCATCATATAAGTCGAGTATAGACTATAGCTGCCCCCTCCCCCCCTTCACAACTCCTGAAAAGTTTTCAGAGGAAGGAGACAACACGTTGAATTACATTCGTTTGAAACATTGAACGTAAGTAAGCCTAACGAGGGACCGAAACAAAAAATATAATTTATAGTCGAGTCCCGGAGTCCTAAGCATATTTTGTATATATTTTCTCCGCGTTTCAAGTTAGAAGTACCCACTTATCGGGAGATTGATGAGTTACAGAAGTTTCCTCGAGAAGGCAGTCCTTTGTTGTCGTCCTTTTGTATATTTTTCCCTTATAATAATAGAAATAATTCAAGATTTTGGTAACTAGTTTTTTATTCAGCATTCCTTCTCATTGTTATTTTGGAAATCCCTCCCACTTTCCGGGCTTTTTTGATTTTACTTATTGTTTCAGAGATTACATCAACCTATCTCTTCCTATGAGTAACGTAAAATTCTATATATTATAGGGATGACTTCGAAACACCGATCTACTACTGAGTAACTATTCCATATAGATCAAAAGTAAATACCTGATTTTATTTTATATTTTTACGGTAGCGATTGAAATATCCAAAAACCTGCAATTTTTGGATATTCTATTGTTTAAACCTTAAACTCTTTAATATATTATATTAAAATCTAAATTTTAACTTTAAAAAACTTTAGATCTTATTTGTCTTTGTTTATTTTAATTCAATTATCTCAATGGCAAATTCAAATATTCGTCAAAATCCTTAGAGGTGGCACTTACAATTCATACTTCATACGTTATATTAACTAAAATGTTTCTTGGATTAAACACCTCTGTTATAATTAATATATTTTTCTAGTTGTTGACTGGCAACCTGGCAACATAAAACTGTTTGCGCGGCTTTAAGTTCTTACATTATGCCAAACTTACATAGTTTTCGATAAATTTTTTTGGCGACAGATGGATACACGGATAATTTGTTCTTATAAGCATTATAGTTTTCATTATAATGCACAGAACCCTAAACGTCACCCAGTCCTTGTAGGTTGATCAAATTTGACAATATTTTATACAACAAGCTTCATAATATTTTTAAATCTTGACACTTTTTTTACGACCTCGAATTGGAAACCGACAATTTTGAAAGAAATTTTTAGAATGTGTATTTAACGTGATATTAATGAATTCGATCGCACTAACTTTAGACATCTACTCTATTAAATATGATGTACATGTTTTTTAATTATTTTTAGGGTTCCCTATATCCATAGAAAGAATGAAACCCTTAGAGGATTATTCTGCTGTCTATTTCTCTGTACATTTTCTTCGAATCTACTTGACGAAAAAACATATGATTAGGTAACTGGAAACAAAACGTATTTTTAATTTATATAACGAAAATCACAAATTTATTTAAGAGTCTCACAATGATGTATCTGGCTATGATGAAAAAAAAACTTTTACATTGTTGGTATTACGTCACGTCAAATTAGATAATACGACCCAAGTACAAAGTAAAAATCGACACGCCGATCATACGATTTTACGACGAGAGTGCTGTTTTATTTTCCGTTTATCGGTCGCTTAGGGCTTTAAGCTTAAGACGAAGCTATAATATATAATAACCAGCGGACCCGACAGACATTCTTCTGCCCGTACGTTGGATCGCCTGCTATTACCAGGTTCAGCAAAAGCTGCTTCGATGCAAAAGCTTTTTCGATGAAATACATGCTAAGTGAAATTTGGCACGTATTTGACATTTCAATTTTTTTGTTCCGTCATTCTGTTATTTGATGTTGCCCAAAACAAAATTAAGAAACGAGTGCAATTTTTCGACAGTCCTTGGGAAATATTAAATTTCATATCTACCGAAACGTAACGAACAGAAATTGAAATGTTAAAACAATGCCGAGCTACGATTTAAGTGACTTTTGTATGTGTTGATGCGTACGCCGAAAACAACTGGATTTGACATCAGCTCCACCTATGGTGCACAAATATAACCGTGAATTATTCTCAGAAGGTCAATTATTCGTGAACTTCTCAGAACATCTTAACGGTCATTTTATTATAAAGAAAGTTGAAAAATCCTAAAACCCAATAGCAGCACTACCTATCGGGTTCAATCATGAAACCTACTTATACATATAAAATATTTCATCATCATCAGTCCAGTCATTTAGAAGTTTTGTGACATTATATAAAGATATACACTATAGCTAGATATATCACTATATGTGTCGGTAACGTAATCGTAATAATATTATAATTGTGAAATATTGGTATTATGTTACTTAATCACGATTTAATGGCTGAACAGAATTAGCCGACACTTTAGACAAATGTAACTAATCCGCTCGCGGCTGCATCTGTCATCGTAGAACAAATCCGTTACTTGTACCGATTGCTTATTTTTAAGTGGTAACTTCAAGAGAGGTTCGAGTTCAATTACGGTAGGGATCAGAATTGCGGACACGATCGAGATTGGGATGAAGAGCGTAAATTGAAATCGTTTCATAACAAAAAAAAATTGGTTGCCTGTAAAGTCGGTATACGGGCGAAAGTTTACGTGACAACGACTTTGAGTGGTAAAATCATTTTAATGTGAATATTCATTCGTATAGTAGGAAGGGATGAAATAATAGTAACAATTTAAAACATTTATTTATACAAGAATTATATTTAAAACATTAATTTATACAAGAGAATCTGCACTGAATTTCATATTAACAAAATTTTATTTTTACCTTTACATACGTATTTGTATATACAAATATAACTACCTTCACATTATCACTACACAATCGTTTTACAATTAACTGGCAGCGTGTAAACTTGTATGCAGCAAAATAGAAGCCGCAGACATAACCGGTGTATGCCTATCTCTCTCCTCTCTCTCGCTCTGTCTCTCTCGCTCTTAGGCGGGCTAACTGCCTCGAGTGGAAGGGACGCGTGCCTTTCACTTTTGTATGTCTCTCTCGCTCTTAGGCGGGCTAACCATGCCCGAGTGGAAGGGACGCGTGCCTCTCACTCGCTCTCATTGTGAGGCGCATAACGTGAGCGGGCGTAACGCAGTTTCTTGAAGTGTCACCCGGCAAACCAATTTATAAGACGTTGTCACGTCAAAAAAATATTGGCATTGTGTGTTTTCGATGAAATGGATTCTTCAGGTATGGAATTGAGGACGGGACCGAAATCGAGATCGTGGTTGGTAACGTTATTGATCGATATAAAAGATTAGATTAAGAAAATGCGAGTTATGTATATTTTGAAGAGAACCGGAATGTAGGTCGGGGCCAGAATCGGAATTAAAAACGGAGCCGGGACTGACATCGAAAGAAGGAACAACATCGAGCTTATTGTTGACAGCGTGATCAGTCCATATTAAAGATGAAAGAATTAATTCATAAGTCACGCAGGCAGAACCATGGACAAAAGCAAAAATTATTAGAACGATATATTATAGCTGCGTGTATAGTAACTTAAAGATTGCTATGGAAGATATATCGTAATATGAACAGCGCTAATTTTTATTTATATAATAGCGACGGGCTTTACAGGGCATATTGTTGCACTATAGTTTACTCGGTTCTACATTTGTTGTATTAAATTCTACTTTGGATTGTGCAATGAAATGTGTCAATTAATCTGGAAGTGAGGTTTACAATGGTGAAAGAGGCCCTTAATATAACTAAGACTGCAAAAAATATTATAGCAATTAAAAAGAATTTGTCTAGATTTCTTCAATGAGATATAGGCACCGTTCGAACCATTAGAAGGATATTAATAATAATATTTTAATCTTTGCGTTCGATCGAATAATGAATTTCCGATTTGCGTAATCGAAATATTCAACAAAACATCTCCCCCATACACGAAGTGATAACATGATGAAAAGGAAGGCTAAAAGTATGTACCGTGTGTTATTTTCCTTTGTTCGGCTTTAATAAAAAAAGAAGACATAAATGTAGCATACGGGGCGAAGGTTCGGGATGCGGTAGCTATTCCTTGATCAATGTATCAGTCGCAGCACCTGTCCCGCGGGACCGTTTTTATGTATTTTGCCCGAGACTTACCGAACGTTTTTCTTCCGTTCCGTTTCTTAGCTACAGTTTTGTTTATTATCTTTGCACTTTAGTGGATATCGTAGTAGTAATACGAAAAATGAGAGACATTTAGAGAAAAACTGAATTAATTATCAATACTTGTATAGCTGCACAGCCCTAATCGATGTTTTTTAATTTATTTCGAAGCATATATAATTTTTAATGATAAACATATTCAAATAGCCTCGAGCCGGAAACCTTTTTCCTTGTAAAATGATTTTGACAAATAATAGAATCAGAAAAAGTTTAATTAATGAAAAGGGTCGCGAACATAAATCTTCTTGTATTCCGTCGAGTGCCGCGATCCGACAATTAAAATGTTTCGATGTCGAATTTTCGATATCGCTAACTTTATTTTCCGGCCGTTTTCGATCTCGCCGCCGAAAATAATTACCCGAATCGGAATGAAACACGTTTAAAAACTTGACGATCGCCGCCGCGAGCGTTAATTATAAATTAATACGTAACGAAATTGAATCGGAACGCGCCTCAATCTATAACTCCTATCGCAAAAGTTTATTGTTCGAGAGGGAACGATGAGTTCTAGAAAGGCAGTCCGAACTAGCGAGAAATAGTAACGACTTGATAACCGTACATTCGTCTCCTTGTATAGCATTCACGGTGCTATCTAAAAATCCCAAATTTTACATTCTACCGTTACTCTATTTTATATACTAAGGCCTCTCAACTAAATATCGGCCGACGGCATCGTGTCGCCTGCAATAACGCGACAACGCGAAGGACGTGCGCCCGCCTCGAGCCGGCGAGCGGCCGCGGCGCGCTTAACTTGTTATCGAATCGAGACCACTAAGAAACTTACTTCGGATATCGCTCCTGCGTATACGAGCTGGGAACTTTTCGGATCTCTTTTCTCGAATACCGACTTCAAAACTTGTCCTGCGCGCCGTGTTCGTCCAACATATCGGTCAGTGACTCATTTCATACTCTGATTGCGATCGCTGGTGGTTTTTTCGCCATCGGCATCCAGAAATCCGAGAGAGCTGCATATAGAACTCCCCACGAAGCGTGTCGTTTAGTTTTGTTCTTATCTGTTTTTGACTTGTATAGCATTTCCTAATAGGCGATTGTACCCTAATCGTCACGAGGTTTGCGACGACGTGAAACAACAATATCAGGCAAGTATGTTGTCATAGAAGTGAACTCAATGTATGAATTTACAATTGAGTGTGTGTCCTTAGCTTTCAGTGAAATAATAACTTGTTCAGTTTTATTCCTTAATCGGGTTTTGGGTCTTTTTTTTACTATTTTCAAATTAGCTTACCTAATAGAAGTTTGCTATCCAATATATCATCATCGTAACCTTGGTACTTATACTAAAACATGATATTTTTCATATCTTAAACAAATCTTAGGAGTACAAATTAGTAAAAAACCTCTTAACAATTTAAAATGCCTTGATCAGATTCGTTCCAAAAGTATTCTTTATATTTAAATTTGGACAACGCACAATTATCGATGTATTAATATTATGAACATAGTTGAATATTGATAAACTGCCCAAAATATATATTTATATCAATGCTACTTTGTAGAAATATTAATTAACAATTGGGTATTTGACAATTTTTTAAAAAGTATTTTATTGTATTCTTAGGACACCAAAGATACGTTTGATAATTGTCTATTTCGTTTTTAAAGTTAATTTATAACAAAAACAGTCATTTTAAATAATACGATTCAAAATTCCCGACAAAACAGCGTTCACGTCAAGAAACGTGACAAATTAGGCCGTGACGTCACGATTCAATAAACAGTGAGTGAAATGAATGATCCGTGAGTGTGAAAACTGTTTTCTTGAGATCTCAAAGAAATGGCTTCGTCATCATACAAAGTTTGCACAGTTCCTTGCTGTACAAGTACAACAATAAAAATCCCAATAAATTATTTATTCATGTACCACAATCGGGGCCACTTCGTAAAAGTGGCTGCAATTAGCACGACGCGATCCGTCCACTGTATCACTTAAATCTTCAATTTATTTTTGCGAGGACCATTTTGATGTGAGTATTATTCATTTATTTAGTCGTCAAATACTAGTATTATAGTAATAAATACCAAATAACTTTAAAATAAAATTACTTGTGAGGTTAGTATTTTCCATATAAATAATACTTGTTTGTTTTATTACAGCTGCCAAATGACATGGAAAATTACATGGAGTACCATATTAAGGGCTCTGTCTCAGCAATAAGATATTGGCATTTTTTGGCATTCTAAAACTACGTCAGTTAATTATAAATTACTACCTATCGCATTAAAACCCGAAATACATTTTTGACATACATAACCTACAAAGTAAATAATGACAAAAAATATCAAAATGTTAAGGCTAAGGACATCGATTGAATTAGAACATTATGAATATATATATTGGATAGATTCCGTTTTTGTACACTGAAGTTTTCACGTTTCTAAATTCTGCAGAACAGAAGTCCGGGTTTGATGCAAAGAAATTTGCAATCATAAACGAATCAACTTTGGCAGATTAGCACTATCAGCTTTATAAAGTCTTTCTCCACTTTCACTTTGACTGAATAACTAATAAAATCAACACAAAATTATTATTAAAATAACACCACCGTACAAAAGTAACAGTGCAATTTGTTTGTTTATTGAATCGTGACGTCACGCGTTCTGATTGGCTAGTGAGCCGTTTAAGTTTTGTTATTCCACTGATGTAAAATTTCTTATTTATTTTTAAGAAATAAAAATATTTATAGTGTTTAATTTGTAAATTCACATAGATATTCTGAATCAGCATCTTGAAATCTACATAATTCAATTATTTTCTTATTTAATTGTTAACCATGTCAAATACCGAATTACCGGTTTCCTTAAAAGTATCCAAATTGATGTGCATGCCGCAGCATAAATCTGAAATGAAACGCACATTATGGTTTCGAAATACCAAATATACATATATGTAGGCTTAATGACTCATAAAAAGGTTTTTATTGTAGCTTCAGGGACATTAATTATACCTTAATTTTCGATTGTAATTATAAATTTTCATTTTAATGCCTAAATGCTCGACTAAAATAAAACTGATCAGAGTTGAAAAAAAAAAATATCTTATGGACTTATTTCAATTTTTACGACAAGGAGTTATGCTTTATCTCGTAGCAGAGACAGCGGTTGCAAATAGAGAAATTCACCCGCGCCTTTAACGATGCGAAAATGACATAAATTGTAGGTTAATGGTCCACACCTGTGCTCGTCGGACGTGTTAATAGCTCCTATTACATTTCGCGTACATCACTATTTCTCTGTGTGTATGCATCCTTTCATTGATATTAAATTATTTTCTACCTAAATGGGAATAACTGAATTTTTTGTAGGAACAAAATCGATATGTGTGAATCTCCCTTTCCAATACACCTTTTTTTTCTAAGTTTCATTAATTATTCGGAAGACACAATGTGCAATCATTATAAGTGTTGAGTGACTAATTAAAATTTAGCATTTGGGGCCATCTACATTTCAAACTTATTATTTTTTGTTTATGTTGTCATGACATTTTGTTCTGATTTTTTTTTGACATAGAAACGTTTTTTTTTTTTTGTTTAGTACCACATAATTGTAATTGTGATTAAAAATAATAAAACTAATAAATATTATAATTGAGTTTAATATTCATCAATAAGTATTGTTGCAATTAAATTGAGAGTTTCGTTTTTCCATGTGAAGATTAGAAATTAATAAAATCTGTTAAACAAAATTGTTTGTTTATTTGCTTAAAAAATTTTATTGTAATTATTTATGAATTGTATTTAAATAAATATTTTTTATTCTGAACTGTGCAATAAAAGTACTTTTAGAATAAAGAGAAAAATCAATATTACACATATATTGGGGTGTCCGTTATTTACAGTTGACCTATTTTCACTTGGATATCGTCAAAATCGTTTCTTTTTAACCTAAAAACAATTCTGGAAAAAGGAAAAAAATTGCGGTGACGTTTAAACCTGCCTAATCAATGATTATTGACAGTTTAAAATAAATGATTTTACACGAAATTCAAAATAAGAATTAATTAGTAAGTAGATTAAACAAAATAACCAGAAAAACCAATAAAAAAATTTGGTTGCCTGTAAAGTCGGTATACGGGCGAAAGTTTTACGTGACAACGACTTTGAATGGTAAAATCATTTTAATGTGAATATTCATTCGTATAGTAGGAAGAAGGATGAAATAATAGTAACAATTTAAAACATTTATTTATACAAAGAATTATATTTAAAACATTAATTTATACAAAGAATCTCGCACTGAATTTCATATTAACAAAATTTTATTTTACCTTTACACATACATACGTATTTATATACAAATATACATACAATAACTTGCAATACATTTGCAAGCTATGCACTAATTCTCTAGTGCTGCGCGCGCAGATCATAGTTGAGTGGGAGAGACGAAGGCATTCGGCGGGCCTCTCTCTCGTTCGGTGACTCATCGTTACGTTACCGAGCGTTACACTTTTCATAAGTGACTCCCAGCCGCAACCTAATTTAAGACGTTGTCACGTCAAAATGAATTTAACCTTTTCAAAATTATGTAATAAATTTTACGCCAATATGAAAATTTCTTCATCTAAAAGGATCATAATAGAAGCAGAATCAAGCATTGTTGATAAGTGGAAGAGTATAATAGACGAAATAAAAATTGCGCTAAAAAGTGTAAAAACCCCACGTTAATTAAATGAGAAAGGTATCATTATTTAGGCAGGGTTAAATAGCATCGTAATTTTTATTTGTAGAATTGTTTTTAGATTAAAAAGAAACGTTTTTGACTATACCCAAGTGAAAATAGCCAACTTGGTAAATAACGGACACCCTAATATCCTAATACCCTAATTTAATATAATCATTAAAAAAATTTAAAAACAGTATATAATTATATTGTTTTCACATCGATAATGATCGTATTATATTGTATCGTTTTAGTATTTTCTTAACGTTAGCTTATAAACTGTCCGAAAATCGTTTACTTAATCATCTATTTAATAATTCATTCTGTCTCATTAGAAAGGTGGTTGCTGTGTCTTTAGTAAAAGTCGATTCCAGTAAATGTTTACTAATGACACAGCTACCACCTTTCTATTTACTGAAATCGATCGAGAATTTATGCTTTTTTTTTACTACACGTTAATGAATTATTTATTGTTTAAATTAAATAAAGCAACTGTACAAAATTGTTTTAGGGGTATTATATAATTTTATTTGCTCAATTTTTTGTAGAAGGAGCACTGCAAAAAATTGGGCAAACAAAAGATTAAATGTAAGTGCAAAAAATGTAATGCACTATAAACTTTTGTATTATAAAGTTGTCTCTGTCTCAACTATTTCAATTCCCATAAACAATGGGAACATTGACTTCCACGTCAATGAATAAATATCCAGTGAATTACCGACTGTAACATTTTGCAAGCGGATTTTGTATAGTAAAAACACGTAAAACTTTTGTGGTTTATAAAATGAAAGGTTTCGCGTGCGCAGGCCTCAGCGATTTTATCGTTCACTTTACTGATCATAAAGTTAGAAAACAATTCACCCTAGTGTTAATAATAGTAGTGTTGTATTTATTTCCGTTTATGGTACCGTGAAGAAATGTAAACTTGTTAGTTCCTGTGCACATTAAAAACATACAACAGTAAAGTTTAACATATAATCTTTAGTCATTATGAGGTAGTTGCTTTATATTTTGAACAAGATATGGACAGTGTTGTACAGAATTTTTAATTAGGTCATATTATGTTGCTGATACTCTTAATAAGGGAACTACTATATCCGATATGATAACTTTGTATAGGAACAGCTTCCTATTCTTAGGATGATCACTAAAACCACCGCGACTTTTGCTTTTATACCATTTTTGAGGGGCGAACGGACATAAGCAATCAGACAGTAGATACTCCCCGCCCATGGAGTTCGCCCAATGAGACTCCAAAGGAGTCGCGAGTATGTTGCCTGCTTCTTGGTTAGGAATATAATACCGAATGCAGGGGGAATAGGCTGATGGCGGCGGGAGTGGGCTACCGAAACTCTCACTTACTGCACGAAAGGCAACAGCGGTAGCTGCTACTTTACATCTGTATTATGTGAAAGTGTAGTATCTCATCGGTCAAGTTAGCACATTTTTTTGCAGCAGCCAAGTTGTCCGCAGTATGCTCTAGCACATAAAACTTGATATACCATGAAAACATGAATTTGCCATCTCCGTGTCTATCCTCACGTCAACTAAACTATGGTCGTAACTAGTATACTACATGTTTCAGTATCGGCAGTGGAAGCTCGATCGTTACTTCTGTTATAAAATTGCGGACGCCGTTGGCGTGTCAAAGTAAGGTCCCACAGGTCCTACAGTGATAGCCGTAGGCAGTAGCCTAAGGCTATCACTGTGGAACCTTTCTTATATATATAGAAGAGGTATTGCCAGTATTGCTCTACCGCTTATGTAGCTCTTCAGTGACCAATAGTTTACTTGATTGACACTGAAAATATATATCTTGATGAAATATGCAAACGACACGATAACCAAAAATGGAATCGAAGTCAAAATTGGTCACAAATACAAGGAACTGTAGCCCATCAAAGATTCTTTGCTATCTTATTGTTGCAAAACAGCGTTTCATATATATCTTCTATGGTGTTGAGAAGTTCTGACAATTGCTAGTCGATATCGTTATGACATCAAAATTACATCAGGGTGACAAGGATTGCCGCCGCGCGCCCTCGGTTGACGCGATTTTGACGTCTAACGATATCGGCTGAACGCTTTATAGTTTACAGAATCGGTCCGCTGATCGTTCATACGGTCGCTCCACCCTACAATTATCTATGTATTCGCTTTACATTTAAAATGTCGGCTAAATTGTAATTAAAAAATAAATATCAGATTCGGTTACATGAAGAATTACAATGCGATTCTAATTAAAACATTAGCCCGTTTAAAATATATAATGCCTAAAAATTATCTTCCCTGATCCCTGTCGATGTAAAGCAGATCTTCCTGTAAAATAACATTTACGAATATTTGTGAACTATTTCTGTTCCATTTTTTTTTCTTTTTAGTTGTTTTATTGATGTTCATCTTTTCGACCACCGAACACACAACTCGTGTGGTTGTTTTAGCAGAAGAACGTCAAAACATAAATGGGTAGCCTCGGCATGCAGTAAAATTTACAGTTAGATGTCGTAGCGGGCCTGTCTGGCGGCGGCGGTCGTGCCGCATCTTCCGCTAGAAAATTTACGAGTTGTCGTGCAAACCAGAATAAAATCGTCCGAAATAAACATAAAAATTTTTTCGTCGACGGTGAGAATGAGCCAGAAATATTGTACCGATGAATAGAACAGATGACGTGTGATAAAGCGACACCCGCGCGAGCTCGCGTGCTGATTTTTATTTATTAATGAAATACGCTCCGTTTTTATTTGTTCACGAAATTTTATCAAACTTTCCCTTTATAGATAGATCGGTCGGTCTTGAAACTTATGCAAATTAATATCGACACCCTCGTAGGCATTTGATTAAAGCGGAAAGAATATTGTTGAATCTTACGTATGTGCCAACACATATTTGACACAACTACAATTTTAAGTTTATTGTCTACGCTATTCACCAATTACTCGATATTGTTAAATGTTTTATTTATAAAATGAATTAGATTTTAGTAATCTTTACCGCTTTAATAACTGAAACTATTAAGTTACAATTTTAAATGAAGTTAGGATGATTACATGGAGTGAAATTAAACTTCATGGCTATTATTTTAATGACAATGCCAACCAGCAATGGGAGTATGTGAAATGAATACAGTTGCGTACTCTGAAAATGGAGTCTACACTATTTTTAATGCTGATCTCTCACTAGTTTGGTTTATTGGTACAAATGTTTGCCAATAACAGACACCAACTTCCCATATACTCTTGAAAACTTGTTTCGATATACATAAGATAATAATGGTTTAATATGTTCATTTATTTAT
The DNA here is from genome assembly GCA_005406025.1 of Eumeta japonica. Taxonomy (NCBI): domain Eukaryota; kingdom Metazoa; phylum Arthropoda; class Insecta; order Lepidoptera; family Psychidae; genus Eumeta; species Eumeta japonica. The sequence continues at coordinate 26,433 of BGZK01000562.1, forward strand.
TTCCATAATTGGGTTACAAACAGTGATACACGAAAATTGCTAAATTAAAAAGATGTATACGTGATATATACATATATCTCACGTATATATGTATATCTCATGCATATCACCAACATCGTAAAACCACGGAGAATAATTATACATATTTAAGATTTCACGTGAAAAAAATATATATACAGAAAAACATGGAACATCGAACAGAGAAGTTCAAACATGTAATGCGCGATTTAAGGTTTTAAAAATATTATTTCTGAAGCATCCAACAGTCGACGAGATGACGTCGATGGCGTTAAATACGTGTTGGTAAGTGTCTACGAGGCAGCGCATCGGTCACCGTGTGTCAGCTACAGTACGACAGCTGTTAACAGCAAACACGTAATGCATATGTAAGAAACATATTTCAAAAAAACTATTGAATTACATTTGTTTATAGCTAATTGAAGTGTGTTGCGCGTACAGTAATCAGAAAATCTATTTAAGTCTGGCTGAAATAGGACAAAATCGTCGTTTCTTTTAATAATGTGATAAATTTTAATATCGTCTGCGTGTAGAAGGAAATAGCAGTGTTTGAAGCATTTGTTAATATCATTTATATAAAGTAGCAATGGTCCCAAAATGGAACCTTGAGGAACGCCAGAACTTATAACTACTGTATCAAATTAAAATCAATTTCATTATGACTTTTTGTGTCCTATTGGTAATGTACGACTTAAATCAACGCCAGAGGTTACCTCTGTTTCCATTAAAGACAAGTTTTTGAAGAAGTAACATGTGATCTTACCTTATCGAAGGCTCTTCGGAAATCGGTATGTATAGTATCGGTTTGGAGATTATTATCTAAAGCCTCGAATGTGTGGGTTGAATAAATTAATAAATTAGTTGTAGTAGATCTTTTTTGGAAAATCTATCCATTATTCTGGAATAATGATTTAATGTATTTGAGGATAAATGTCATTATGCACTAAATTCTCAAACAACTTGGATAGAACATTTAAAACAGATATAGGTCGGTAATTATCGACCTCACCTTTTGCGCCTCCCTTGTTACAGGTTATATTAGCTACTTTTCATTCATTAGAGTAAACACCATCTCTTAAATATTATTGTATAGCATATACAAATAATATTAGTGTTGTTTTTGAAGAATATGGGAGGTATTTGATCAGCTCCGCACCCTTTAGTGATATCCTAATTATTTAGTTCCATGAGCACAGTTCTTGTTATATTCTTGATATTGATAAAATATTATTATTATGAATGAAATTTAAACACTTAATATAAATATTACATATCTATTATTTCTTCTGATTTTTTTTTTCATTTATTAAATAATTTATAAATTTATTTTCTTTATTTTATGGGTGTATTCATAAAACCGATGTTATTTACTCATTCTGCAAGTTATTACCTAATTAGATTTCCATAATTTTATAATATTAAAATTTTGTCATAATTTTATTTAGTTTTCTTATGGAATAATGTAATTTAAAGAAAAACTGATTTTGTCTAAAATGATAACATTACATAATAGCAAAAGTATCGAAAACAAAGTAATCATTGAAAATGAAGTAATTCGAAAAAGTGTCCATTATTGTGATTGAGTTTAACGTATAAAGTCAGCATTTATACCTTAAACTCAATCACAATAATGTCAGCATTTGGAATGCAGAAAGCAATTTTCCATGAGTGGCGTGCTTCTATGCATAGAGCAATGGCTTTTATAAATAACTGAACATACATACATATTTTGAGTTATTTATTTATACATAAACGAAATATGTCGGTAGATATATATATGTTTGAGATTGATAAATTTCGACACCCTTTGACATATCACTATGAAAGTTAATAAATCTAAGTGCTTTTTTTTTCAAGGAGGTTTTTATGCTGTCCACTTTCTGGAGCCCACCATTCGATGGCACTGTAGTACATCAACATCGTATAGTAAATATTGACGAGCACAATATTTATCAGTTACTAGTGGTTGGCTTGTGGTCAAAATTCGACCTCTAACTTATTTCATTTTTTTATATTTTAACGTATTGACCTATACTATATATTAATTTTAACTTTCTGCACTCCTTCATACAAACGCTAAGTATACTAAATCTCACACTTCTCCGTACGTGTAACCCCAGTTTTCTCGTCACGTATTAACATGTAGATGAATCCTAAATGGAAAAACTATATTCAGTATTGTGCAAAGATTGTGAATTGTAGATTATAGACGTAAGGAGTGCGAAGTATGATGAATACCTGAACCTCTAAATAAAAGAAAATCCATTTTTAATCAAGAATTGGTAAATGTGTTGATGTATCTAAATAATATTTAGATTCGAAAAATGAAAACAGTTTGCATGTGTACAATTGTTTTAGTCTTAATAACTAAAACGATTTTACACATGCATAATTTGTTGACTAATAAAAAAAACTGGTTAAGCACAAATTACACCCTAAGGTTTCCGTACAAAATTCCTGTATTTGTGATTCCCTTGCGAATTTTAAAATATAAGCCATAAATGGCGATATTTTGTCTGTATTTTTTATCACGCTGACTTGGGAACTTGAAATTTTAACAGCTTCCTGCGACTGCAGGCCTAAGTATTTGGTATTAATTTTAACTTAAATTTAATAATTTAATTTATAAAATAAAATAAATTCCATACTATTTTTAATAAAAGACGAGAGTCACATTTGGCTAAAATAAATTTCCGCTTATCAACTTATTAATTAAACTAGTTTTGTCAATAACTCCCATGGCTCCGCCTGCATAGATATAAAATTAATTTATTCACCTTTTGTGCCAATTGCATTCTTACAATTATGATCCTGATCTCGGTCCTGTTTCCAATCTCAATTCCGATTGTACTGCTTATTCCGATCCCGGCTTCTTTCCATTCCGATCTCGGTCCCATTTTCAATTCTTGTCTTATAGTAGATATACTATAAGACAAGAATTGAAAGCGCAAACTGATAAGTTTGCGCCCGTGGTTGTACTCCCGTGAAATACTATTAAACCTGCAAGTTTGAACTGTTTGAATTATGCGTTTTAACGGTTCAAACATCATCTTAGTGGTCATTTTTACGTTAAAGTAATACACAAATCAAATATTCCAATCGGTATATAATTACTATTCGATAGGACCATGTATGCGAATAATTAACTCTACTTGTTACTCCATTCCTGCAAAATAGAATGACAACCCAAAAAACTATAATAGCATCTATAATATTAATTAGATATTATGTTAACTCGTAGTCACTTCTGTATGTCATAATATATGTACATATAATGTGCCCTGTTCAGCAGTCGAGGGGTCAGTGCATTACCCTACATTCCAAGGCACACAGGGTTCGAATCTTCACCATGAGCAAATTAACCAATGACTTTCAAAGCTTAACTAAAAACTTCCGTGCCTCCTAAACTACGCTAAGCCTTCGGTCCAAAACAAGGTCATCGTGCGAATGACGCGGTCATTAAAAGGCTGCCGAAATGGTTTTTATGTGTAAACGATGTTGTCATCTCAAAATGCATAAATTATATTCGAAAATTGTTCGGCAATAAAATATCCTTCTCACCTATGCGATAATGAACAGTACTCACAGTTTATTCTAAAATGCAGACAATTTGGATGATATTTATGACGTAACGCATGTGCAACGCTATATAAACTTATAAAAAGCAAACTTTGGCACTGTTAATAAGTATTTTTAGACGGGTTTGCCAATTACACCGACATTTGTTTAAAGTTTCTTTGTTTATACAGAGAAAGCATGTCTATGCAAACTATTCATAAGATTACATATATAAAGTAAATACAAATCAACTCAACTCCAACTGTAATATCTAAATTCACTTAACATATGGTAGTTATTGAACCCCACCTTTCTACATTTCTTTTAATTGTTTAAAGGACGTGTAGCGGTCGGGTTGCTTGACGTAGCAATATTAATTAAAGACATTATTATTAATTTTCAATACGCCGCCATTAAAACTTTCTGTTAATCATAGTCTATCTAATCGCCATTGAAACTTTTAAGTCACGGTATAAGTTTTACCTTTCGTTGGTGGTAAGTTTTACTAATTTGTCTAATGCGCATAAATAGGATTTATTTTTATGAAAAAATAAAGGTCTTTTTTATTTTAGTGTTTTCTAAAGTTTTTCTTCTATCTCTAATTCTCATTTTATTTACGGTGCTCAAGTAAATTTAGTTTTAGTTTTTACACTTCTATGCTAAAATGCGGTTTACTCTACAACTCCGTGGTTATAGCAAAATAAATCAATATATTCTATTTCTTTTCTCGTTTCCATCCGTCTGAAATATAAAGAAATATAGATTTCTGTCAGTTTCTGTAAGATGGTGCATCTTGTTTCAGGATTTTTTTTTCACCAGAAACGAAAACTAGTAATAAACATACGCCGAGATCCACGTTCACGGCATTTCCCGCACCGAAAGGCGTCCGTCGTTCGGGGAAGTTTCGTTGGCGACTTTTGAATTCCGCCGTTTTATTTGTGGAAATAAATAAAATACAACCGTCCCGCGTTATTGTCCGTTGCACGCCCGAGAATGGCCACCTTTAACGTCTTTCAGTTTACGCGTTCCGGAACTTTATGAGTTTATAACTCAATTTGTTTATTAGCCATTCGTCGCTGCCGAGCCGAGGAGAGGTTTTAGCCGGTCCACTGTTTTCTTGGGGTGATTTTATACGAGTAAATATTTAATGCTGCTTTGCTTTTTATTTCGAACGCATTTTAGTTAATATGTATATATGTATATGTGTATGTATATATATATATATATATATATATATATATATAATTTATGTTTCTTGATAGTTTACGCTTTTGTATTCTTATTTTGATAAAAATCGCTGGCGAAAAACGACGAACACTCAAACTAACTTTTAGAGCGGTGTGCTTCAAACTCTTATTTGAAATAATTAACTGTTATCTGTTAAAGTTCAAAACAAAACACGTTAAAATACCTTGTTTTAACTTTATAATTAGCAGTTGATTAATTTACTCTTAAAGTTATTGACATTTGTGATATTAAATTATTGTCACAAATGCCAGTATCTCTAAGATTATAGATATTTTGATATGTTTAGTTTTATACCTTAACGATAAACAACTCTCATTTGCAATAATGATTGCATATGAGAGTTTCAAGCACACCGTTATTAATATTGAGAAACGAAAAATATTTATAGTGTAATGGATTTTGTTTTACTTGAAGTCCTTAATAATCTTATAATCATTTCATAAACATTTCAAAAATAATGGGATATTCCCTAGATCGGTGAACATTTCCAATTTAACAAATTCTAATTTATCGACCTTTCTACCTTTTTTAGGCAATGTACATATTACAGTTACTTTTATGCTGAACGCTGAACAGGCATTTTGCAAGCATTTGTCAATGTTTCATTTACGAATATTGATTACAGACAGTAAGCTGAAATGTTTTCAATATAAAATATCCATTTCGGCTCGGCGGGATGTCATTATCGGGGTAACACGATCCGGCGTTTCATTAAAAACGTCATATCGCATTATTCGAGACGATAAAAATTGTCGACGTTAATAATAACGCGATTCGCGATGCTTTATGTGTAACAGTTTTGCACGCCGAAAACCGAAACGAAAGGGGATACGCGCATTTTATTTTTGTGCTTCGAATTTATGTGCAATATAGACGAAAATAACCTTTGTGTATGTGCTAATTTTATTTTCATTGTGCTCATTATGGAATATTCGATTCGAAACGACGGGGCCTACGCCGACTCCGATGCGCTTGATTCGGATAGGTTTAAACGCCTAACGTAAAGTTCAGTACATGTAGTATTTTATATCGAGTTTTACCGTTTCGATTGCCTGATGACATATGACATCTTGCTTGGAGGACATGGCGTGAATATTCATAGGAATTACGGTACTGCAGAAGCGGACTTTTTAGGCGATTCATAAGTTTGGACCTCGAATATGTCTTAGAGCTAATTCAAGGAAATTCGAATCTCAACGCTGACGTCTCGGGTTGGATATGAAAATCTCGTATACGTTGGAGTTAAAAAATGTGAAACAAAATATTTTTCGACACAAATTCAATTCTATGTAGTTGATTTAAGAAGATTGTTGTAAATGTACAAAACTTGTTCTAATACGAATTTATAATCACTATTAAACAAATAGGTGAAAAAATATACTAATGTGAAATTTCCCTATATATTTTTTAAACGATAAATAACCATTGGCGTAATTAGATCGAGCTCATGCTGATTAGTTTACATAAGTCGAGAGCGTATGCTCAATAGCAAGTATAAAAATCAATCTCATAACATAGATCTAAGTAGCTTTAAGGTGGGGTATATATATATACCGATGTCATATGAGTTAAGGAATTGAATTATCTGAGTGTAAATATAAGTTTTGTTATTTATTTAGTCACCTGTCAACTCGCGTAGTTAAGAGACGTTACGTTTAAAGTGCTCGAGTGCTAATATAAATTATAATATTTCTTTTTCCATATTACAAATAATTGTTTAATTTATCTATAAAGTACATATCCTAATGTTCAACAGATCTGACTGAATTGTATCATTTGGTTTTAATTTTGTTTGTGACTATAGTTATGTATAGCCCAATTAAATTTGAAAAGAGCTATCGTCAATTTTATTCTTCGTTCTTTTTTTTTTTTTGGATAGCACTATATTTCGACAGAGTAGTAAATTCATAAAACATGGAGACCTATCTAAATTTTATGTTCTATCTTATGAAATAAACATGTTTCGAATTTGAATTTCAATAAGTTTTGTTGCATCTCGTCGTTAATTTACATAACGTCGCACAGCTGTGCACGGATCTCCTCTAAGGGATTTTAGACCTATAATTCTTACGTTGGTTCAATGCGTGATGGGACTTTATAAATACCTAGTATCATGAAACTTAACACCCACGCGTGATGTCAAGTCAGGTGATTATACTTGCGCAATAGGCGATTTTTAAGTTAATCAGCAACTACGCATGTACGATCACGTTCTATTCAGATCTCATCCTTCTGTGGAACTGATTGTATCTCGTGTCTTAAAATGCTGATCAATCTTTTCTGTCATGCAGATTTTATATTGTGTCAATTAAAATCTTTATTCTGCGCAAGTGGTAATTAATAGCTTTATTATGTTTAGCAGTTAGGAAAAATTTAGTGTCATTGGATATTAGAGTTGGAACCCGCGTCTTCTGCGTCATGGGCTCGCTAACTATAGTTCATTCGTTATTACTACTATATAACTTCTTAAAAATATTAATTACCATTTTGCGACAATAAATAAGTTGCCAATCGTCCCTTGAGATTATATTCGATTTGTTCCGTTAGCATTGAGTTAATGTACGGCAGTGAGTTTTCGGTACACGCAGCTCGTTCGACACCTGTCAATTTAGAATTCTGTAAGATTGTAGCATAACGATCCATCTTAACTTTTATGATGCAAATCCTTATCGTAACCGTAACCATCAAGAGCGCAATTACCCTTAGCCGTCCTTGTTAAATAAGTTATGTTTTCAAAAGATCCAAAAGCCGCCTCTCGTGCCATATTCAGACATTGTTTTATCCGCGCCACGTTATAAGATGACACACACAACGGTAACAAAACTCATTTACACGCGCAAGCGTGTCAGCACGTTATTCTATTAAGTAGCGTTTGTAGGCTTAATTACTTCTAATAAAAGTTTTTATTGCATTGTAATTAAATTTTATACGTAAAGTGTCGACAAAGACAAACGCTTTTTGGCTTTTCCGTGACATTTATGCATTTTACGTATGGAGTATTAAAAAATAAATATTAAGGACTTCAACGAGCACATACGTCCATCAAGTATTCCATATATAAAGTATTCGCCGAATATCACGTAACTTATTACAAACAATTTTTTACCTCTCGTCTTGGAAAAATTCGGGGTAAACGATTTCGCAATAGAATTGTCCATCATGACAACGTCTCACCATATACCGCCAGACAAGTGACTATTTGGGGACGTTAGGTATAGAAATACTGGCTCACACGCCTTACGATCCCGACCTCGCAGCATGCGATTTTTATTTATTTCCTAAAATGAAAAAGAAAACCTTCGAGGGAGTGCTTTACAAACACTGAAGAAGCAGTGACTGCATATGAAAAGGCCGTCGAAGCGACCCTTGCAAGTGTGTAAAGCGTTTCTCTCAGTGCGTCCATCGAATATAGTGATCTATTGATCTCAACGGACACTGTCTTGAAAAACAATAATAATAAAAATAACTTGGTAGTTTGCTCAATTTTTGATTTTCTTAAAACTTTCAGATTGACTCACGTAGAGCACTCGTTTTCAATAAAAGTACAACAGGGGTCTAGTGTCCTCAATCATTAAGATAAAAGATTAAAAATGGTATCAAAAGATGAGTTATAAAAAATTTGTAATACTAAAAAATGATTTTTGACCTATATTTATGGGAGCGTTTTCAAAGTTTACAGATTTCTCGAAAACGAAATTTTGACAAAAATAGTTTCATTCGTTTTGATAAATCCCACAATGATATCGAGATTAAAATGATAAAGCCAAAAGGCGGATAGTGGAACATTTCGGAGTCCATCACTTCTAAGTCGTAAACCTCTCAAGTTTGGGCTTATTCATTTTATTTTGACCACTTTGTACATTACATTTTGTAATAAAGGTCTGATGATGAACCCAGGAAATGGATAGTAGAACTCTTCAGGCGCTACTATAAAAATCCTCCAGTTTGGGCTCATACGTTTTGTTTTAACGAGTATTATACAAAAGGTTTTGTAACAAAAGTATCATGATGAACCCAGGAGGTGGAGATTTCCTTCGTTTTGACGAGTCATTTACATAACATTTTGTAACAAGTGACTAATGATTAAGTAGAGAGATATTTAGTGGAAATCTTCAGGGCCCGGAGTACTTTTTCATTTTTCGAAAATAATGTAAATTTTTGGAAATATTTTTTTATTAAATCATCCATTTCACGACTCGCCTTGTGTTAAATGTGAACGGGAGTACTGTTAATGATTTTTAATGATTAAAATGGTAATTTTTACATTTCAGAGGATACTTCCGTCGTCGTCGAATCGTTGAAAATAACTTTTATTTTAAAAATTAAAAACAATTTATGATTGTTATTTGATCTTATTCCTTTTATTATAGAATTCATTGTCAATGTATCCGAGGGTAGCGTAGAGCATGATCTGGGAATTTTTTTCATATTACTCGATTAAAAAAAAAAACGAAACGAAAAAACTCGCGATAATAAATTTATAGTCCGAGGCGCCGTGTAACTTAACTCTTGTGCGTTTTCGTAGATGTAAGGTTTTTAATTATTCAACGACGCTCCTACGCCCATGCCGGCGATCTCTTCTCGCATCACGCGGGCCCGGCATCTTTAAATAATAAATTTCCCCATTTCGAACGTACATCTTTCATCGTATAAACCTTTAGAGATGTTTGAACACTGCGTCTTCCCCGTCCTTCTGTCGGTTCGAATTATTGTATCTTTTTCTTTTACATCCAACACCGTAGACGTTGGATAGTATTTTCTCTTTCGACATTTCTAATATCTCTCGATGACTGACGATGCTACGGGGACACGATTAAGATTTTACTTCGTGGACGTTTTAAAGGTGACCATTTTCGGCCAACGCAAATATTAATAACGTAGATTTTCATTTTTCCGGTTTCACAATGTAAGTAAATAATTTCTCGCCTTCAATAACTACCGGATATCGAACAACCTTTGCGAGTGAATTAAAACCATGATAGGTAATGTAGCGAATTGTTACTCTCGCTAAAGAAATATTATTGATATCGATTAATAATAAAAACGCATTTATTGTGTAACTGTTAAATTATTATCAAATAAACAGTAAAAAAAAAAAATTCTTCCAGTGGTAACGTCCATACAACTCGCTCCTGTGATCCGAGCCCGCCGAGGAAGCAGTATTTTATTAACGATATAAACACCAATGAACCGGCGTCAATATCTGTGTAATATCACTATTTTAAATTTCATACACTGTGCGGATAATTTTTAACACGTTATTTGTTGATGTTATGCCTGTTTATATAAATAAATTCGTAAATCTGTTATTTCTGTGTCAATAATAAAAAAAAAATGCTTTTAACGATTTGTATTGAATAATGAGTTTATATAAATTCATATAATTTTGCTGCTTAGATATAAATTAAAATATCAGTAGTATTATAGACATAGTTTTAAATTATACTACATGTATGTACATTCCATTCTCTCACTGTATAAAATATCGTACATTTATATTAAAAAAAAGTAGTTAAAGTGTCTCATTAGTTCTCTCACTAAAATTACTGGCGAAATAATTATATGTTGACCAAAAACTGTGAATGTCTAGTAGATATATGATATATGGTTACAATGTTTATTGTAATCCACGTTAGATTTATCAATGTGGAAATAGTCGAAATATATAGATATCTTTTATTGCTTCTAAAATGACAAATGAAAAAATCATTGTATTGCCTTTAGGCAATTAAAAGCAACAAGTGTGACTACAATTGCGTAATTATATGTTCGGAACTTCAGAAGCTCCTTAAAAATTGGAATTCGCAAAGGACGCAAGAGGGCGCAAAAGGCAAACTGTATGAATAACGAAGTCTCCAAGCGAACCTATTTAGAGCCTAAAAGGTTATTAAGCTAAAGTGCTTTCCATGATTCATATAATTTCATGAAAAGACTTTTGGACTAATATGTTAACCTTTGCAAAGTACGAAAAAATCTACAAAGATTAATAAAAGTTGATATTATCTTTTGCGGTTTTCTTTAATCAAAAGTTTGTTAAAAAACTTGTTTTCTTGGAGTGTATTATGTATATACATATATAAACTCAAGCCTATTTCCCAAAAGGGTAAACACAGACTACAGATTTCCACACGATACGAATTTTTATATATCTTTCTTTTTTAATATGTCGCCAATTTGGTCTGCAAAAGATTTTCTAGGGCGATCCTTGCGGATTCTTCTTTCACACACGTTCGCTGTATAGGTTTCTTTGGTCAGTCTACTTTTATTCATCCTTTGTAAATGGCCAAGCTACCGCAACCTTTTTCGATTCTATGGCCTAAGTGTTCTTTCAAACTGTAGCGCTCTCTGGCATCACTGTTCCTACATATGTTTTCCAAAGATAATCCACACATTCTACGTAGGGATAGTATCTCTATTGCATTCATTCTACTTTCGTTTTTCTTCTGCCACACCCAACTTTCACTACCGAGTACATAAACATAAGGATCAGAACTCCACTGTGGGTAGCCAAATGCGCTTGCTGTGAGACACTTTTAATATTCATAATAGCAAGCAAGCAATCGCATTCACTTTATTTCCCGCATTTACTTCTCTTTCAATATTTATTTCTTTTTGCCGTCATTTGTAAACAAACTACAAATTAGGTATTTTAAGGATTTGGGATGAGAGGAATAGGGTAGAATATATTGTTACAATGATCGAACCTTTAATAGCCAAATTGTTACAATAATAAACCGAATTAAATTTTTCTTTCACCACTGTATAACTCTTTAAATGTACGTGCTATTAATCTATACATTTTTTTTTCTAAAACAATGTAAGTGTATAAATGGTGTACTTCGATCTCTTATTTGCAATAAATAGCTGCTAACTGTTAAAGTTAAGAGCTGAACTTGTCAAAATACGTTGTTTCAATTTCACAATTGACAGTTCACCAGTAGTCTGGGATAATGTTGAAGGTGCTTGGGGCCACTTCCAAATGCTAAGCTAACTTTCAAATACGTCATTTTGTGATTTGTAGCATTAACGGTCTATCCATAGTCGGTATATTTTAGTTTCAATTTGATTATTTTCTTAATAATTATAGCAATAATCGGGATTTATTCTCGCTATCCATTTCGGATACTTGGCGCATCTATGAAATTGAGGACCTTATGTTTCGCGCTTATCGTAAATGACAGCAACCTGTCAGTTAACTTTAACAAGTAATTTTTTTGAAGCAACAGAATTTGGTTTTTGCTAAATGCTTAAGTAAATGTTATATTTAATAGTTAAATACTACTACTGATTTTAAAATTTCTGTTATTTATATGGTTTTTTAGTGTCGTACATGTTTTGCAGTAAAACATTGTGTCGAATGTACAAGAAAGTATAAGACCTCTACTACTGTATGTTGACTCTAGACGCTTTAAATTTAAACAATAAATAAAAATATTTCACGTCATCAATTTAGGTCTTACTTAATTACATATTTTTATAAAACCTATTGACAAAAAAAAAAAATGTGATTTTATGTTGAAAAGTTTATTCGGCGAAAACTGCATTTCTATATTACAATATGCTACATGATTTTAAGTAATAGTACATATAGAATAAAAGGTTTGTTTAGAACTGCCGATTATTATAATAACTTTGAGGCAATGTCAGTTTCTGTCTATACATTTTTGTAGACGCTTGCCTGCAATATGCATTAACATGCAGCATGCAACCCATCGCTGACCCTCTAATCTGCCTCTCCACTACGAATCTCTATCCAAATGATCGAATATTGATTCCAGAGGATTGACAGATATCGAACACCTAAGCAAGTTGATTTTCATATGTATATGTTCTTAAATAAATAAATTATAGAATTGTTTGTTTTTTCCTCTAGTTTAAATTGAATTTTGGGGTGTATGCTATTAATATAATTTTGAAAGAGATCTAATTCTATTGAATTACCCAGACAACACATAATAATATCGTCCATCCATCCAATATCCAATAAGATACAAAGAACATATTTCGGCCTTTAGAAATAATAAATCAGACAGGTCCCATTTTGCTAAACATCTATTGGAAACCAGTCATAAGCTTAATAACGATCACAAATTCGATATTTTGCATGTGTGTGAGAAGGGGTTACGTTTAAATGTTTTGGAATCCTTCGAAATTTTAAAACATAAAGATAATAATAATATGCTCAATGACCAAATTGACGTTTATAAATCGCCATTATTGGACGCTCGCCTGTAACTATTTGGGTAATGTTGGTGATGGTTAGTCTGTGACATTTGACAAGCATGTCTATCGGTGGTGGTCTGTGGTTGCCTTAAGAATGTTTTCGTCGCTCTTTGACCATGCATGCAGCGGCCCGCTTAACGAGGTTGTGTTGGTTGTTTTAACGCTCCTTGCACCCTGGTGGATGTGACTGTCGGCAGTTTCCTGAGGATGTGCCTGGTTGGCATGAAACGTACGTAGAATTAACAATTTAACGGTTGGCGGAATAAGATAATTATAAAAATAAATAACACTTGCTTAGGTGTTCGATATCTGTCAATCCTCTGGAATCAATATTCGATCATTTGAATAGAGATTCGTAGTGGAGAGGCAGATTCGAGGGTCAGCGGTGGGTTGCATGCTGGATGTTAATGCATGTTGCAGGAAAGCGTCTCCTATGGATTTCCGCGAATTAACACTTCACACAATACAATATACATTTTGTTTATTTTTGAAAGTTTAGGGATGATAAATTTAGTTATATTGAATTTTTTATCTTGAAATTACACAGTAATGCATTTTTTTTTATAACTCATTCAACTCTTATAAGTTCACTTCTTTGTCCATCTGTGCGTCTGTCTGTCTGAACTCTTTTTCTAAGCGCGTCGAGGTATCTAGTTGAAATTAATACTAATTACTTAGATTTGATATCTCTTCGATCTTTAAAAAAAAAATCAAGTCAACGTATTCAAAAAAACACTGCTGAAATACCTTATATTTTGAAACTCTCAAGTAAATGAAAACGTATAGGGTGCTTTCCATTGACTTAGAATCGTGAAATTTGGTAAAAAGGAAGGTATAATAGCAAAAACAAAGAAAAAATTTGAAAATCTTAAATTTTTTGTGATTACAAACTTCACTTGCAATGTGTTTTAGACCTATACGTGAAATACAAAAGAGGAGATTTTGTAACTTCCCGTTATGAAAACTTAAGATTTTCAAAAGTTCGAATATTTTAATTTTTTTTTGTTTAAAAGCTAAAAGGTTCAGAAATCTTGGGACCAATATCTTGCCAATATCGCTATCGAAGACAGATAAAAATCAACGAAACTGTTGATGTATGAAATGTTTTCATACACAATGAATTTTTTATAAAACCCTCAGAGTGCGAATATTATTTGCACTTGTCCGATTTTTTCATTTGCGATCCGGAGAAAAACTGTTTTTTTTTTAAATTAATATTTGTCAGGTTGTATCAAATGACTGTGACGTCGACAATATGCATGAGCGTATGTCAAATTTCACCGGGTTTCGGATCTGGTGATAATACCATTCACACACTTCATCGACACTCAAGCACGCACGCGCATTTTTCGTAAATTGTCCGGAAACATTGCAGTCGGTTGAATAAAATTAGATTGAACGCCATCGTTATTTATCCTGCTGAATGAAGAACCTTCTCCTCATCGCTTTGATCTTTTGTTGGGTCTCATGTACAATATGTACAATGGAGAAGGCAACTGTCAAATTAATTATTCCAGAGGGCGTTTTCTATTGGTTGCCAAACAATTATCAGATTGTATGGATAGTTGTATTATTTTTTTGTTATCATAAAAATTATCAAATAATGGGCTGTCGTGTTACTTTAAAATGGAAATAGGTAATTACAAATTTCCCGAAAAACCTCATCTATGACGTAAGTGGGGATATGATTTACGATGAGTAACTTCAAATTAACTGAACATTCTAAATCATGTGTAAAACAATGTAAGAAAATTATTTTAAACTTTTAAAACAAATGGTAAACAATACATGAAAATTGTTTAAATTACCGTATAAATATTTAGTGATTCAATTTGCAGAAAAAATTGCAAACTCAAAAGAAAATATTGAACACAATTAGAAAGCAAAATTAAATTAGTAACGATTTGTCTTATTATTTGACGAGTAATAAACAGAAAGCGCCACCTGCCAAAAAACTCCTAGTAATCTGCCCTATTCAAATATTTTCTGGTTTGTCATTATGAGACAAACCACAAAAATATATCTTTATATTTGTGATTGATATACACTCTATTTTAATTATTTTATTGCTATCAATATTCAGTTATATTGTACATAAATGATGGTACAAAGTTTTAATTTCCACGATTATCTTAGCATAATCTTTCTTCCGAACTGATTTTCAGGCCATTTTTGGAGTGTTTAGTACCGTTTCTTACTATTAACGAGAAATATTCATTATGAAATTAATCTAGCAAACGGGACAAACAATATTTAACTTCATCAGTTCATGAATTGCAGTTTTCTACCGGTCGTTGGGCATGTTTTGTTTCATTTCGTTGACTCTCATTTCAGAAACCGACTAAGGTTTCGATGCGCTCTGTAATGCGTAGACATTTTTCATTTGCTGCAGATGATAATTTCTAAAGTGGCAGAAAACGTGTAGCACTTTCGGAGTATGTCGGTCTGCCAATATATAACGACCGTTTTCCTCAGGTACTACTACTATTGCTTTTCAAATTCAAAACATGTTTATTTCGTATATTATAACATTTGAAATACGTCATATCATTTAAATAATTTAGAATATTATAATATGACCTCTTTATTTAAATTACCACTCGTTCGTAAGGCAGTTATCTCTCAGAAAGAACAAGATAAAACTCGAGGATAGGCCTTTTTAAACCAAAATTATATAGAAACAATATTAATTTATAAAACTATTGCAAGAAAACCAAACCATAGGAAGTCGAGCTCGTTATATCCATTTATCCTCTAAATATTCAAGTGTTAGCTTGAAATTCAAATATTTGATCTTTAATACTGCATTTTGCATCTACAGGCTTTTTTTTATTTATTTGTCATGTAGGATATCTACATTTAAAAGCATTGCAATTAATCTTAAAACTTTATTTAAGTTTAATGCCAACTCCTTGAAATTTTAATAACTCGTGTGTTCCTGGGTATTTAAGCGTTTAGCAGTTACATCCCTCTACAAATCGAACTCTGTTCATGCGTTGAAATATGTAGCCCACGCCACTAAGTAGTTGATTTGAGGGTTGTGCTATTATCAAATTATAACATTTAGCACTGTTGGTGAGGGTAACACTGATCCATAGTGTTTGACCGAGGTTAATGTGTTATAGACGTTTTACTAAATTCTTAGATTTAAGACGTAACGTAATAGATTTAACAATCTCGTCATTCTCTTTAATTTCTTCAAGCGAAAACATTGGGACATTTGCCCTTTTCCTTCTCAATTTACAGTACCCGTTACTTTTGTCTCAACCCATACCTACTCTTGCATAATATAAACTAATCGTTTGTACGGGAATCGTATCGTGTATTTTGCAGTGTATTTACAATTCGTTTTGGTGCAAAACCAGTGGTTAAAAGTTCTCAGTGACGGCGGGTCTTCATATACGGTATACCTAGTCTTAAAACCAGTATTGTGATCTCGTTTATTTTCCTTGGATATCAGAAATAATCAAACCAGCGGACTAAAACAGGTTAAAGGAATTGATGTATTTTGTACAAACCACTTTACATCGTATCACAAACACTTGACATGCGTAAAAATGACAATATTGAGCTTATTAGTGAAATCAGAGCTTTCACGTTGTGCCTCATGTATATAAATCTTCGGTGTCGTATCGGTAGCAAGCCCTTTTGTAGTGCAATCATAATTTTTCAATCAATATTTAATTATAAGTTCACTCTCGGTCGGAGCAGTCAATACCCACTACTTACACAAAACAGTCCCAATGTTGTAATATTTGTTGAAAACTTCAAACATCGTTGAATACTTTGCTGTGAACTTTTTCATCGTTCAATATCGTTATTATATTCTTCACCATTAAAGCACTACTATTTAAATCTGCACACAAATTAGAGAAATTATTTAGTGCAGGCTTGCGGCTTGTACTCGCTTGTCTTGCTTTGCTAATGTGGTGTAGCCGTTATGGTATTATTTTGTATAGTGGTTCATAGACCACATAAACTGAAAAATATACCGAAGAGAGATTTTCATGAAACAAAATAACTAGTATTCTTGTGGTTTTCCAAAAACTTACTCTTTGTTTATCAAAATCGTGCCTTCTTTTTTTTCGAAGTTAACTATATTTTTTTTAATTGTTGCTTTAATTTTTGATTATAGAGTTGCATAAAACTAATTTTAAAAGTATTTTTCATATGTGTAACCTATGCGATCCGCAATATATAGCTTCATGTTATTAAGAGGAAAGTTTATAATTTAGTCCACATGGGGGATAGCGAGTAGGCAGAAAATCGTGTGAGCCGCGCCCGCATACCCGAGTGCTTTCAAATTAAACCAGGCTTAAACGAAACACGCGGGTAAACTTTTATAATGGGCTTTGTTTGCGTTAAAAGCACTCTTCCACCCGATCGGCAGGGCTCTCGAAGTGACGTACTGTGGCTTCACCAAATATTTTAAATGGCTTTATGTTCAATGATCAGTGTAAAACCATAAGTTCAGACGAAAGAAATTAAGATTAAAATTACAGTAATTTTTATTAACTACTGTACTTTGAACATTGTAATATTTCTTTGACCTGTGAGTGTTCATCATTTCGTATTGATCGCCACGTGTAATGGTACTAAGTTCAAAAGCATATGCTTTTCTAATAAAATAATCAGAATTATGTCCGTTGTTTACGTCCATCTTATGTAATAGTTTAAAAGTTATTTACGGCAAATAAGTACCAGCGGACCTTACACGACGCCCTAGAGAAATCTCTCTATAAGAGTGTCCTAGCGCAACGTAATGTATGAAATGGACAGTCCTATAAAGTCCAAAATTTATCGACAAATATATCTTTCTAACCGATTTTGAATCCCTTAGCGACATCTCATGCAGTTTTTTTTTTTTTTGAAGATCGCTGGTCAGACTTTCGTATCGATCGACATGTCCTTTAAAAGTTATTCTAAAACAAATTTTTGAAGTGAAACTTGTTTTAGAACGGTGTGAATTGAATTTTATGAAACAGAAATGTGTAACGAAAAAGAGATAGCAATAAATGTAGATTTTAGGCTGCGAAAGAGTAAGATTTTTTATTTTATCTAAAAGTACACAAAATAGATTACAACCATTATAAAATTGTATGGAAAGACATGATAAATATACAAGTTGATCTAGACTGTTATCCTTAAATATGAATACATGGAATGCTGAGAACTAAGGTATGCATAACAAAATAAACTAAATAAAAAAGAGAGAACAAAAATTTATAAAAAAAAAAAATTAAAGCACATGCAATCCACATTACCGAAACAAGACATCGTGTATACTGCGTTTGAAAGCAGTAGGTCTGCAATCAAACACACCGACATCCACCCCCGTCAGCCTTGGCCGTTAGGCATTTGCTTTGTACAGATGGGTCATTCTGGTTATAGGATTGTAAAGAAAACGTATTGTTTTTGTAGGTTTGCAATGAAAATGTTCTAAATTTATGAAGAATATTAAAATTCAGCAATGGTAATAACGTAGGCGAGTCTATCGAGGAGTGTACAATTATGTGTAGACAAATTAGATCTATTTGCTTACGACGTGTTTCCAGTGATTGTACTTTAAACGCAGAGCATCTTTGAGAATAGTCAGTGAAGGAGCGGCCAAGATTCTAACGAAAAGACAAGATTTTGACACACTTTCTTTGTACACTTTTAATGTGCTTAATTGGGTTATTGTAATAACGAGACCATATCGAAATGCCTCTTTCCAAGATACTTTTAATAAGGCTATAATATACACATACTAAAAAAATTTTGAAAAGCGGTTAACCCTGTAGGCTAACCCTGAAACTTCCCGCTATTTTCGAGTTCGAAACACTAAAATATACAGAATTTGACGCGATTTTTTGAGTAAAAATTTTAAGAATGCGAATTTGAGTCAGTATTGAATTTTAGAATTTTTTTAAGTTTTTTTTTTGTTTTTTATATCTCTTGAACAAATTAATCTATTTTGACTGAACCAGCGACAATCGACGCAGGTTTTTAAGTTCTATAAAATAATTTAGAACATGCATTTATTTAGGTACGAAATTTCGAAGTATTTTGAAAAAAATCACTTTTGTAATTTTTTGTTCACGATTTCTCGCGAACGAATCAACCGATTTTGACCGGGCTGGCGACATTTGACGTGGTTTTTTAATGTTAAAAGCTGATTAGTTTTTAGAATCGATCGGTAAAACCGTTTAAAAGTTATTCCAAAAAACACCATATTAAATAAAATTCATAGTTT
Organism: Eumeta japonica; assembly: GCA_005406025.1. Classification (NCBI taxonomy): domain Eukaryota; kingdom Metazoa; phylum Arthropoda; class Insecta; order Lepidoptera; family Psychidae; genus Eumeta; species Eumeta japonica. Next base: position 45,715 of record BGZK01000562.1, read on the forward strand.
TTAAATTTCTTGTAATCCATCGATTCGAATAGGTTCAAATTTTCAGGAAATCTAAGTTGGATAGAATTCTTTAAAATGCGAAAATGTGGTTCCGATCGGTCAAGCCGTTCAAAAGTTATAAGAGGTTTACATAGATCCACACACAAACACACACAGAGAGAGAGAGAGGTAGAGAGAGATGCATACGCACATACATACAGACATTCAGACATCATCGTAAAATCGTCAGGGGAACTTCCTAGAACCTCAAAACGTCAAGTTCTGATGAAAACTCGAATTTCGAAAAACGGGGTAAAATTAATAACTTTCGAAAATTTTCAATTTTCTTAGCGAGATGTTAAAAACTTAATACTTCTTGAATTCTATTGTAAACGTGGCGACGAATCTAAGCAATTTATTAGCCTTTGTGATGATGTAATGATAATGTAGCCGGAAGGTAAGCTCTTATCATCAAAAAAAAAGATACCAAGATTATTTTGTTGATTTTGTGAGTAAAAGAAATTACAAAGCACTTGTTATTGTTAAGGGCCATTTTATTTGTTGACCACCATGCATATGGCACGTCCAAATCTTTTTGAAGAGCAGCACAACCGTTTATGGTCCGAATAGAAGCAAATATCTTAAGATCATCAGGATATAGGAGAAACATTCGTGACAAATGAGCAACAAGGTCATTAATAAATATAATAAAGAGTGGAGGGCCCAAGTGTGAGGCTTGCGGAACTCCAGAACAAATATTGGCGCGGAAGTCTAACTCTTAATAACAACTAATTGGTTCCTATTCTTAAGATAAGAACAAATCCATCTATAAAGACTATATTGAATGCCATAAAATAACTGTTTATTGCACAATATTGAGTGATTAACTTTATCGAACGCTTTAGAAAAATCTGTGTACACCGTGTCAACTTGTCCGCGTATAGCAAATAAGGTATTTGACAACATTTAAAATATACAACAAATTGTGGTCATCCTAAAAGATTATATTATAAAGAAATATATTTCACTTTATTTTGATGTAAAAAATGTGTATTTTTAACAAAATAAAGCAAATTAATTGTAATATTTTTTTAAATTTTATCTGGAACATGAACGGCCTGTTATTGGTTGATATTCCGGTGACGTCACTCGCAAGTAAACAGTTGTCTCGATACTTCGCTTCGTGAGTGTTTTTCGTGTTTTTATACGTTGAATAGCAGTTTTCCAACAGTTTTCTGATATTCTTCCATTTTGTTTTACATCTCGTTGCATAATACCTATCTATTACACATCTCAAAATGGATCCGAATTTTGTGAGAGCCGATAACACCAACCTACCTAAGATTGACGCCTTCATGGTTGCACATTTCTTTAAGAATAAAGCAGATTACTATGCTGCGGAACTTAAGAATGTAAAAACAGCTATGTAAGTATTATGAAGAAATTATTTATCTACCAACCTTTACATTTGATCTATTTTAAAATAAGGTAACAATGATTTTAAGGTTATGTTATTGAATAGGTACTAATACTGCTCAGTTACATGATATAATATGTATTTACTCTTTGTCATAGTTTTTGCTATTGTTTCACAGGTCTGCAATTTTAAAAGAATTCTTAATAATATTGCCGTATATTAAGAGGTTATGTAATGACACAAACACATAAACCAAAACAAATACATATATCGTTAGATTATCACATATTATTAACTACAATCTCCAATTATATTTATTTATAGTTAATTATTACTTACATCAAAGTGATCTTCACAAATAAAACATTTGAATGAGATACAATGCTTTTTGTGTCTCTTCGAGCTAATTGTAACCATAATTTTCGTCTCTTGGGATTTGTTGGAACGGAAACAAACAATTTTTGAGGATTACTTATACTCGTACTTGTACACTGTGGCACTACACACCATTTGTATACCATTTTAGGGCATAAATTTCAATAAACAATTAAAATACCTCCAGCTGCACTAATCAAAACAAATGTTTACTTGCATGTGACGTCACGTCTGACATGTGACCAGCGCCATTACAGAAACAATGTTAATCGCCGGTTTTATTAAATTTAAATTTCAACATTGATTTTTCATCATTAAAACATTAAATATTTCGGAAATGTCAATGTAGAGTAATTATTATCATATAAACATTAAAATAAAACTGTTTTCCAAAATTTGTCAAATAGCCGATTCAATGCAAAAAAACTTATATACTCACGCAAGTTGGTGGTTATATTGGATCCATGCTTTAATAATCCGTGTTGTTTCGTAGACAATACATTTTTGAATTGATTATAGAAATGAACGTAGATTAAGGTTTCAAATAACTTAGCAAAACATAACAATATGCTGATAGAGCAATAATTATTGCAAAAATTATAATTTTTGCATGCATAAACTCAACAAGGAGATGAGCGCTTTGGTTCTGGTTTTAATTTTTATTCGATTTCGTTTTTACTCTCGATTCTGAACTCGGTGTTTAACCCGATTACAGATTCAATCACTTTTCAGTCGCAATAAATATATCTCTGAGGAACGCATATTCTTACACCGAAAAGACATATTGTAGAATCGCTACTTTATTTTACTGTGAAACTTTTCTTTTGTACTGTCGATCTCTATTCTACTCACAACTCACTTCCGGGCCGGTGTTGATCTTGATCTTCCCTTGAAGAACGCTGTTGTCAATAATCTGTCGGTATAAAAAGTAACGAATCAGATCATTATTCACGCGAGCGTAGCCGAGGGAAAAAACTATACTAAAGCATGACCAGATGACGTGTTCCCACATTAAAAAAAGAATCATGTGAATCGGATCAGTGATTCACAGTTATAAGCGCACAGGTACACGGATGTTTTGTTTTGTAATATACAGGAAAAGTATATATTTAATAATATATGCATGTTATTATCACATATATGTACTATTTATTTACAAATAAATATCTTATATTATGAATGTTCTGTACTATTCTATATTATAATTATTAAATAAATATTGTATACATTTAGTCAGATTATATTCATGTGGACATGCAATTCTCGATATGCGCTATCTCTTGTTTAATAAAAATATGGGATGAGAGATACTACTAAAAAACGTACTTTTTGTTGTGACAAGGACAATACAAACCGAACCAACCTTATCATTTACTTTAAAAAACTGGCCATGTACGAGTCAGGCTCGCACACGGAGGATTCCATATCACCATACAATTTTTTTAAAGTTTTCACCAAAAGAATTGGGTTTCCTTTTATAGTTTGAAATAATTACACCAAGTGCATCGTTTGTATTAGATGTATTAGCGTTTTTACGATAGAACAACAACGAGAAAAGCATTAAATAAAACATTTTTCTTTAATAACATTTTTTTTCTTTAAGTTTCAGTTTTTTTATTAATTGTTAAGATTTCCGCTTTTATAACATACATTCTACAAACATTTTGACAGAATGCATATTACGATCCACAGCCATTTAAAGATAGGACAGAAGGACGAACGGAAAGACGCTGTGGGTTTAATGTGCATACGAAACTCTAAAAATGTATAAAATATTCCATCAAAAGTGCAAAGATTGCGTGAAGTTTAGTCTCACTTGCAAAGATCGTATACGATATATTCAATAAAAAATAAATTCAAATTTTTTTTTAAATTATATACTATTGAACAGAAAGCCGGTCAACATAAAATATACAAGAGTACAAATAAAATAGATTGGACACATGGCAAATACCAAGCTATTTATGTGTATTCGGACCGCGATACGTTTACAAAAACCAAGGAAATCCCGGGCGCCATTAATATCGTTCTCAACAGGACGACTGATACGAGTTTTCCGTTCCCTTGCGCTGACAAATGGTACGGCCGGAGCCGACCGGCGAGTGGGGTCAAGCGAGAGTGCGCTCGCTGCCTTTTTTTTTGCGTACACTTGTCCCTAGTGTTGTGTAAGGTGTCACATCGCGGAAATCCATAATTAGAGGGCTGCCTGCAACGCGCATCGACATACAGCATGTAACCCATTGCGGACTCCCTGCTGAATCTACTCTTCCATCGTCCTCATCCTCATCCGGCAGACTGAACGTTATTGATTCGAATGGATTCACAGATATCGAACGCCTAAGAAAATATTAAATGAAAATTGCTTAGCTGTCCGATATTATTCAATCTTCTCGAATCAATATTCAGTACGCTATGAGGATTCACAGTGAAAGAGCAGATTTATGGGTCAACAGTGTGTTGCATGCTACATGCATAGGCAACGGGAGGGAGGTGTAAAAGGGTGCACTTGCACCCGCCTACTTTTGCCTATTTAGCAAAAAAGTATACCGAAAAAATTAATAAAATATATACTATTATATAATATGTAATTGTCTTAAAATAATTCTGCCGGTACCCATGGCTGCAGACTCGTATTATTGCGTGTTGCATGCAAGCGTATATACTTACGTATATAATAAACTTACGCAATATTAAGTCGAATAATATAGAATTTTATCCATTACATATAATGTTTGTTTATATATTAAGTGCAAACAAAAATCGGAACGCAGTTAGGTTGCTGGATTAAATTTTTTCATGAAGTAGGTATATTTTGACTTTGTCTGTTTGGTGACTCGAATTATGTCCAAATATGATATTTTATTTATCTATCGAGTCTGCAATGGTGAACCATAGAGTAAGTAACCTACATAAGTAATATTTCATCGACCTGTCTTCAATAAAATTTATGGGTATTATTTATTTGGACGGAAAAATATATGACACATATATGATGACCTTATTTTATAAATAAAAGGTATTTTAAAAAAATATCATTATAATTGTAGTTTGTAACTTAAGAAATAGAAATAGAAAAAAATTATCAAGTTGATGTAACTTTTAGAAACTACAAATTTTATTGCTCGGTAATAAAAGTACAATTTCAGAAAAGACTCAACATGAGGGTTCCTTCCTGACCCTTTTTATCTGGAATCCTAAATTTGTGAGTGACTAATCACATTTTTAGGGTCACAGCTTTTAAATATTAAATTGGCGTAAGTTGTATAATGAAGCTGTCAGTAATAAAATTATTTTAATACAACGTAGACGTGATACCGACTCCACTCGGTTTGTAAAGAAACCCAACAAAAGAATCAGTATTGTTAAAGTATGTGAGTGCATATATTATGTCCTATATTAATATAAAAATATATTTTATACATTGTATAAAAATATTTTTTTTAATAGATAATAAAGACAGCGTTCGTCAAATATGTTAATTAGCACCCGTTCAGTGATGTTATTACGTCGAAAAGGATCTACACCTACGGCGATTTAGTAGAAACAATGTTTTTTTTTTCTCGATTCAGAACAGAAAGCGACCAGCTCTATCGAGTAAAAATCGTAATCGTGCCACTTCAAATGAAACAAACATTGTCACAGCAACATTCAATGTACACTAGTGTGCTTATGTATTTGATGTTTATTTATTTACATTCAGTGTAAATGGATTGTAACACCGAACTTGGAAGTGGCAGAACAACCACGCGTCTACTTCAAAGCTCGGTGGCTTATAATCATAATAGGTAGTAAATTAAATAAATGTCAGAAATTGGTGTTAATAAATAAATAAAATTAATATTTTAATAATTTTATGTCCAAACAGATTTAACAATAAAATATATTTCGCAATTTTAAGAAAAGTTGCCTTTATTTTGATCAATCAGAGGTTAGGAGAAATGATTATTATATACTCAAAATTCATCGGCATTTTACTAAAAGCTTAGCAGCGTGTTTTAATAGAAACTAACTAATTACTACACAGAAACTCTAGAACTAGTTTCGAGTTACTTGCGTATGAAATTAGCCCTCTCTTTCATTGTACATAGTTGTGTAATGAAGTCTATGCTGAGCCCAGTTATAACTTTGTAAGTTACTTAAATATCTGATGTAAAAGTACCAATGAGTTTATCATTAAACTTAAAGTATTTATATACACATCAACATTTTTTCATTACTCTAATATAGGTACAACAAAAAAAAAAACGTAAATAGAAAATCTTGTTATTTATTTCAAGATTATGTCATTAATCATTGTATCCATTCCGAAAAACGACATTAATGTTTTCGTTACCAAAATAACGAAAGACAGTTTATTGACGCTTATATGTAGAAATAAATAGCTCGGTAATGTTATTCGTGAGATTATATATATAGGTATATCATCTATAACCTAAATAGAACTCGTAGGATGTTCTTTTATGAGTTTGACGATATTAAATTGTTGTTTCTAATCCTAAATTATGTGTGCTATACGTAAAGATGTCCCGAAGACGTTGTACCGTTGAAGTTCAATTCAGTGGCTAGAAATAATTCGGAAACGTAATATATTCGGCGTCACCAAAACTCCGCGAGATCGATATCGTGTCACGTATCCTACAAAGAATAATGGTTTAGATTCGCCGAGTCGATAAACTTCACAAAGCTCTTATTCCAGCTGCCCGGCAATAAGACGTTATTTTAATAGAGCTTGGCGGTCGACGGCAAGTTCCTATCGGGGCGGGCGGCGCTGCCGTCGGCGGCCGACATCTGGCGCGGCGTCGACGTCTCCCTCCGCCCTCACGCACGAATCAATTTGCTAGAAAGCAATAGACGTATGTCATTTTATTCACTGAACACGTTCGATGCGATAATAATAACTTCACCGTTTGTGACCACTTTATCGGACCTTAATACCGTTGGGAAATAAAAATAGGAACGAATACGAATTCGTATAAGTGGTTTAATGTGTTTTTAACCGGCTTCAAAGAAAGAAGGAGGTACTATGTTCGTTTGAATTTTTCAATGTGTGTTCAGCGATTATTTCTTCAACCGTAGATCGATTTTGTACTTTTTTATTGTTTGTAGATCATATTCAAGCAGTGATCCAATAGTCACCAAGTCAGGATCTGATAATGGGATCCTAAGGAAATCGAAAGCTACCTAAGATAGATTGTTTGAACTCTTTTTTTAGTTATTCAACTTTTTGCGTCTGGTCGTTATCATCTCCGTTGCTGAGCTGATGATGGACAACACATAACTTCTTAACGGCTTCGAGTTAGAGAATAATACTGCGATTTGTAGCCAGAAACTACTCTTCAATGGCTATTAGTAAAACCTAGTATACATAAAATTTAAATTGATTACTTATTATTCTAACTACATATTTTTATTCATTAAGTAATTCTAACGTGACAATTTTAGCAAAGTACATCTGAACTTTTGCAATAACAGTAGAAATAGGGTTAATCAATTTAATTTGGCAGTGAATGAAGTATCATCTGCATTAATTGTAGTACTTCTATATTATAAAGAATAAGAGTAACTTGTATAATAATAATTTAGTAGTTGCATTCTAACTAAGAATTCAAAGACCCTGAAACGATTAACAGTGGACAATAAATTCGAAATCAGAATTGTTTTTCCATTTGCTTCGTATAAAATTAAAGGAGATGCTTGAACAGTTATATCGACCATGGCTTAATCCATATGCAAAGTAACTAAATGAATTATAAAGTCATAATTACTCGGTAACTAAAAAAATGTGATATAAAATAAATATTCCCAAAAACAAATAAAACCGCCTTCAAAAACCTACTTAAATATTGGTATAAACAGTCTCCAAAAATAACTCGTTAGTTGTTTTTGGAGTCGGTTCCAGTTTACGTTAAATCAGACACAGTTGTGTTGACTTAAAATATCCCTTTCTTTTGACGTTTCTTACGTATTTAACTTTTTATATTCATGTTTTCTACATTATATGACTTTTGCCTTGCTTTTTTTGGAACCGACATTTATTATATTGCATCATTTTGTTAGAATACACTATGCAAGAATGAAATTTTTACAGCGGAGATAGGAAAGATAAAAATGAAATTTAAGTCCTTGTAGTTAGTTACCTTGTAAAATCTCCGTATGGTACAATCTTTGAATATATCTCTTCCTTCATCGACGTCCAACAATATTTCGGATATTTAAAATTTGGTCCTTGTTTAATATGCCACAAATTTGGGCTGCATAATATTTTCTAGGGCAACCCTTGGCGACCTTTCCACCACAACAGACATTTGTTCCATAAAATTGTTTTTTCATTCTACTTTTATTCATTCTTATGCATTTATATTCCTAGTTTGTTAAGAATGGTCATGGGATCGTATACTTTGCTCATGATACCTCCTTACTTTTAAGACTGATAGACTTCAACCAGCTTTTGACGAAGTAAACAGTATCATCTTTGAAATCGTTGAGTAGGTTAGTATTAGCAATCTTCTGTTCAATGAAAGCAAAACAAAACTTGTGAAATTTTCGCTATTTAATTCTAAATTGATCGACACAAATGTAATGGTCAAAAACGAGATTCTAGGCATTGTGGATACGACCTTAGTTCTTGGCCTCACTTTAGATGCTAAGTTACGTTGGAATTCTCATATTACGAAATTAGCGAAAAGGCTTGGTTCTGCAGCATAGGCAGTCAAAAGAATTCGGCGACTTACAGATGAAATTACCGCGAAACTAGTTTTTTTTAGTCTCATGTCCTATGTAATTTTGTTATGGTGTCACGCAGCCGATAAACACAATTTTCGTCCTGCAGAAGTGAGCTATTCGTGCTGTTTATGATTTGAGATCAATAACATCTCAGAGAAAAGTTTAAGGAGATGAATTTCCTAACTTTAGCATCACAATACACATACGAAAATCTGGTATATGTCGAAACATATTGAATCGTTCCAAAAAAGGAGCGACATTTATAACATTAACGCTAGACATAAGAACGATCCTGCTGCTCATAAATTCCGTCTAAGTTAATAAATCATTTAAGGTGCAGTGTGTGCGCTTTTATAATAAGGTCCCAGCTGAAAGTCAAAACTTGCCATTTGCTGAGTTTAAACGTTTCGTTAAAAGAAAGTTATATGACAAGGGATATTATACCGTGTTGGAATATCTTAATGAAAAAAGGCCCTGGGATTGAACTGAGCGGCTTTCAGATTATTTTATATTATTTTTAAATGTCGACTAAATTATTAATTACTAAATTCTTTGTATTGATGAGTAAAAAGAACAAGCCTTGTTGTGAATGGTGAATCAGCATTTGGAATGGGTGGTAATGTCGAAAAGAATTTATAAATGACGCATTTCAAGTGTAATTTCATTCCCTACGAAATAAAGATATTTTTGATTTTGATGTTTTTGTTTTCGAGAGGACTAAACCTCCGCAACATATCTCTTTTTACTCTAGTCACCACATCTTCTTTCAAACGAAACCGCTTTCTGACATCACTGTTCCTTCGTCTATCTTTCAAAGACACTTCACACATTACGCAAAAATGGAATCTCCACCGCGTTGATTCTACTTTCATTTTTCTTTTGCCATACCCGAGTTATTGTGTTATGAAAATTTTTTTATTGACTTTTCGAATCAGTTTTATTCTTTGTCTCAAAAAAACGAAACATTCTGACTTTGTAGAATTATTTCAAACAATTCTTAGAATATATAGTTATAGAACGGATAATTTGCCTAGACGACCTTTTATGCTTTTAATACTTGACATTTTTTTTTCATTCCTTTCTCTTATATTTTTTAAAATAAGAAAAAGCAAGGTAATATGAAACCTTATGTTAATCTTTGATATATTTTAACTTTTAGCCACTGATATTAATATTTACTGTCATGTTCAAAATACTCCCAGAGTGTGTTACCTTTTGACGTGACAACGTCTTAAATTAGGTTGCGGCTGGGAGTCACTTATGAAAAAGGTGTAACGCTCGGTAACGTAACGATGAGTCACCGAACGAGAGAGAGGCCCGCCGAATGCCTTGCGTCTCTCTCCCACTCAACTATGATCGGTCTGCCGCGCGCGCAGCACTAGAGAATTAGTGCATAGCTTGCAAATGTATTGCAAGTTATTGTATGTATATTTGTATATAAATACGTATGTTGTGTAAAGGTAAAAATAAAATTTTGTTAATATGAAATTCAGTGCGAGATTCTTTGTATAAATTAATGTTTTAAATATAATTCTTTGTATAAATAAATGTTTTAAATTGTTACTATTATTTCATCCTTCTTCCTACTATACGAATGAATATTCACATTAAAATGATTTTACCATTCAAAGTCGTTGTCACGTAAAACTTTCGCCCGTATACCGACTTTACAGGCAACCAAATTTTTTTCATAACCCATAAAACGCTAGTATATGACGTTAACTCAACGTGCCCTATGTTGCAATAACCTTATAAAACAATAAACAAATTGTTTTCTATTTTCAGTTTCGTCTACGCCAGTCCTAGTATTTCGTTCAGCTTAGAGTCGTTGTCGTCGGCGAGTTGGTATCGCATGGCTTAGAGCGCACAGCTGAGGCCTTTATCGCTTGTCCACGGAGGCTTAGCGGCTTTTACCCGGATTATTGTATTAACAGCTGCCGACTCGCGCCGCCTTCGGCTTGCATTATTTATTTGAGATTATGGATTCGGGAACTTTTGTGCTTTAAAGCTTTTCCTTAAAATTGAAAAAAAAAATGAAAGCCTTCGAATGCTCATATCTCTCGAGACTGAATATTTTATTGTACTTATATAGGTATAGTAAAAAATAAATTCTGTGTTGAATATGCGCCCTTATGATTTTTTATATACATTATATTCGCAGACAATAACGTGAAGTACCTACCTTTTAATTGATACATATTCTATTTTCTTATGCTACTAGTTCATTACATCCATTTTGGTTTTTGGATGTAGGTCACTTTTGAAATGGATTCTGCAAGATATAAGGACAAAGTAGTACTCTAAATTACGTATTCAAAATCGAATAAATATGTCACAACTTCAGTGTCCATCGTATTTTCCAATCTATATGTTTATGTTTTAAATAATGTATGTATATAAGTCGTCGGTCGAATAAATTGATATATTTTCGTGGGTGATTCAATAATTATTACTTTGTATATTATAGTGTTATACGGTAGTGACATTCTTAATATCCTGTGACATTTAATTTAATACACGTTATCAGACAAATTCCGAGAGCTGTCAGTGGAAACGAATCTAAAAAATGGAGCTTCTTTTTTTTGTTGAACAAAAACCTCACGGATAAAGGACAGGCAGCTCCACTCTGGAGACAAATCTGTCGATCGACGTCGGCCGCGCGAGACGGCGGCGCGCAAAAAGTGTATTAAAGGAGCCTCGGAGACAATGTATTCTGCTCGGAATAAATTTCTTATAGTTAAATGCACAGTGAAGGCGTTTCGATTTGACAGGTTCTGAAAATATTCTATATTTTCAGTACAATCGGTTATTTTATTCTTTTTTTTTTTTCAGAAAATGAAATTATCGGATAATAAGGAAATACTTGTGTTCGAATTGATACTAAAATATGTACGTGTTACAAAAGGGCACGATGTTGAAATATTAAGAGTTTAGGACATGCAGCAGATATATAAAAGTTTTTTAGTTTATCGTATATTACGAATTTCATAAAAGTACGTATATAATAAGAAAAATCGTAAGAACGAAAATAGGTTAGAAAAGAAATATCTTTTGAAAGCTTCAACACATCAAAAACAGATGACGTAATTGATGTATACGTATCAATAGAAAAATTAAAAAAAGATCATTTGATATAACAATCTCGTGATATTGGCCCATTATGATAAAATTAGGGACTATTTAATTCGTTTTTAACCTTTTATCAAAAAAGGTTATGTTTTTCACGCGTTCATCTAATAGATGTACACATATACATCTTTGTATGTGTGTGTTTTAAAATCTTTTCAATCAATCGAAATCTTTTCTTCCGAATCAGTTGAGTAGGGTACCAAAATTGGGGGTTTTAAGAGGTGAAAAATATGTATTGACTTAACGATGTGAAGTCGCGGCAACGGTAATAACAATCAAATCAAACTGTATTTGATTATAGTAAACTAAAAAAATTTAACTGTAACAGAAATTATAAATATTTTCACCGTATCAGCGAGTTTTTCATAACATCATTTATTTATTTTTCTCGGAGTTAAAGAATCTTCAACGTACTACTTTGCTCGCGCTCAATTGAGGAACATAATACATAATGAGATCAAATATTATCGGTATACAACTCAGCATGGATATGTCAAAACTTGCATTAAAATTAGTTCATTGATTTTTTTGTCACGCCAAAAAAATTGGCACGTCAATTATCTGGCGAATTGTGTTGAAGCTATGCCTTCTGCCGGCTCACTAATGAGGATATTGTATATTCTGGCTGCATCATTTTCATTCTAACTGTTGACGATACAACTTTGAATTTTAATTTATGCCGCCTGAGCAATACAAAATTGACAATTCTTCATTTATTATTGATTATTAGTGGGGTTCTCAAGTAATCGCTTACTTCTGCTTTTTGTTAACCTTGATCTTATGTTGACTCATTTGGAATATTGCAGAAATTCAGTATGGGTACCAAAACGATACACATATCCAATTGTGTGTTCTTTTATAAGTCCTAAAATGATCGACATCAATTCACGAACAGCAGCGCGCCTCTGTCGTACCTGTCATGTACTGCATTGAATTCGTTCACTACACAGGATTTCTAACTTAGCTGTCACAAGCTCATGACAAATTTATTGTGTCAGTTAAGAACTGTTCGTTGATTTATGTCGACCTACAATATCCTCTTTCGTTTGGTACATTGATTACATTTTCACATTTAGTCAATATAATCGTAATAACGTACAAATTTATTTTTTTTCATTCGTTTCTAAGGTATAATTACATAAAATTTTTGTTATCCTACTTTTGAAATATCTGGGGATCCATTGGATTCTGAATCCTACACACTGAACCCATGAAACGGAGGATGTTAAAGTCCGAAACCGACGGCTTAAAGCACTCTGGGACGCATATAGCGAATAATTTTATTTGGCTAAGTTAAATTGGTTAAAATTCGCCCACGGTCAGAATACGATCTCGGCACCTTCCGGTTCGTAGACAACGCCCTCAGCGGAGCGGTCACGGCGGCCACGGCCGCTCCCGAGGTATAGCCACAATAAAATTGGAAGGACGAGATTTTTTTTCGAGTTACAATTAAAACACATTAAAATCTGGAAAGCCATGCAAATGATATTAAATGTATACTATCTTTAAAATATGATTACGCGTATAATGTTTAAGATAGTTCACGGTCCGTGGACAGTGACGGCGGCAATGTCGTCCGGAATCGGTCTCGGTGCGGCCGTGATCACTTTCGGAGCCGAACGTTATCTAAGAGTAGGGTCCCCCGTGCCCGGGGCCAATCGGGCGCCGATCGATCACCCGCCTCGGTGTTTGTCTCACAATCAATTCGCCTATTTTGATTTATAGCGGTCTCGCCCGCGCCGCGTTTTCTAAAGGGAAAGGACGTCACACCGCCTTTCCAATACATCAAGTTCCGCTTGTTCTATTTTTAGCAATGCTCCATTTCGGCTACATGAAACCCGGTTTGAAAACGCACACGGCCTTAAGTACCGTGCCATGGAAATGAAGAGAATGAAAATCTTAAACGATGTTCGTATGAAAAAAAACTCTGATGGCAACACCAACATTTGTGTGTGGCGGTGTTTACGTAAATTTAATAAAGTTGGATTTTGCAAATATACTTGGGGCTAAATGAAAGCTTTCTAAATTGTTATACGACGCCACGACAAACGTGAAATATAACTATCTAAAATTTTATATTAAAAAAAAATAATGATGTAACAATTAATGGATCTGATAAACATTATCAGAATCCATTAATTGTTATATCACTATTTATTTTCTATCAATATTTATCAAAATATGCAAAACGAGCATTTTCCTAGTTTTCGAAAACTTTAATACGCTTTTCATCATGGATTTATATAATACTAGCTTTTGTCCGCGGCTCCATCTGCGTAGACATAAAGTGATTTTTTTCATCTTATATATAACGCCATCACGAAATCAAGATCCCGATCGCTATACCGGTCTCTGTTCTGATCCAGGTCCTACTCTCGGTGTCAATATCTTCCAATTTCAATTCCGATCGCGATCCTGCTTTTCTTTCAAACTCCGGTCTAGATCTAAGACGATTCCGACTGCATTCTCGATCTCTGTTCCGCGTTGAATTGTGAACTCAGTATTGCTTCTCATTACGATTTCGGCCACGCTCTTGATTTTAATTTTGATCTCACGCTCTATTTTGACCTGAGCCCCATTCTCGATTTCAATCAGGCCTTGATTTTCATTTATATTTTTCATCCTGCGTGCAATTTCGATTCTGCTATGTCAAAGTTATGATTTAAACGAAGACGTAGCAATTGCTAGTGGTATCAAATTCAAATTTAAGTTATATTACTCGGGGATACATTATCCCCGAGAATATTACAAATAGATTTCATTTAAAAAATACTTTTAAGGTAAATCTATTTGCAATATTTTTGGAAGAACTCGCATAGACAAGACAGAAACTAATACAAAAGTAATCACGAACAATGAGCTATATTGACACAGCAGAAACGAAATAAGATTGTAAGTAAACTGTGCCAATTTTTGAAAACGGATACTGAAAATTCTACACCAAACGAAGAAAAAGAGAAACGGTAGAGGAACGACCATGTGAAGCTGAAAGAAAAAGAAAAATTTACCCTTACCCATAATATCTATTGACATATTGTGGTATCCATTATCTATTCTGACTCCAATTGCTTGCTAAAGGTTGGCAATGCCGGCTGACTGAGAGTTGAGCGGGGATGGCCATCATGATGATATTGATGATAATATCATATTACCTATGTTTGTGGTAATGTATGGGAATGCATGAATTTATGTAAGATATATTTTAAAAGGTGATGACACAAAAATATATATCACAGATGTATCTTTTAGACAATTACAATAAATAGATCATAATTTTAGATGTTTCTCTAAGAATTACAAAAATTGTAATTTAATTTGAAATTTCTTACATTTACTTTACTTACTTTTTATTTAATTTAATGCAGCTTAAATTGCTAATATTCTGTTAATTTAAAGGACCTTGGAATACTTTTATTTTAACTTTGTAACGGCGATTTCAGCACCCCAGTGTATGCTCGGGGCGTACAGTACTTCGAAGCGACTGTGAAGGAAATCCACTTCGGATTTCCTTCACAGTCGCTTCGCAGTACGATTTCTTGCGGTGTGTGGTAAAATGATGGGCAGCGTTTCGATGTTCAGACTTGTTTATTGCAGCACGAGCTTCACAAGTAGCGGTCGGAGTACAACTGCGATGGATGCATCAATTCCGCTGCAATTTATAGATGGCGTATCCGCCTGCACATATGAGCTGCATACATCGCAATCAAGGGGGCGTGGCGATGCACTTCGCATATTTGACGCATGAGCGCCACATGCGCTCGGTACACCAATAGGCCTTTTCATCAGAAGACGAGCGCATGCGTAGCCGCCATGCTGAAATGGCGGGAATTCAAAAGATTCGTACAGTTTTAATGAACAATGGCTGGAAAAGGAATACTGTCACCACAATCAAATAAATTATTGGAAGAAACCATCGATGGTGCTTCACTTATTTATGATTCAATTGAAGCTCATAATTGTGAGCAATTAAAAAGATGCTTAAAATGTCATGGACGTTCACAAAAGTGAAAAAATGAGCTGATGGAGGTTAGGTATCAATATTTGCTTATTATTTATATATAAAAAAAAGTAATATTAACAATTTTATCTTTATCAATAACATTAAGTCATTTGTAGTACTGAAAAAGCAGTTTTTTTTTTAACATGAATGTGAATCATAAAAATATAATTATTAATACAAGTCATTAATATTTTGAGATTACATATGGAATTATTTATAAGAAAAATGTAAATAAGATATTGAATATTTTTTGTATTTTTTTATTACAAATAAAATCTTAATGATAAAAAATTTATTAAATCTGCAGAGTCAAAAATGCAATTAGGAATAATGTACCTGTAGATCAAACAGTAGATAATTGACATTTCGCACATTTTGCACATGATTTGATGTGTAATTTACTTGAGGATTTTATTATTTTCTTACGATATTCCAGACAAGGCTTTGGAAAATTTATAAAATAATATGTATTGTCTTTGAATGATTTTACTCGTGTATCACTTTTACATACTCCATAACAACACCGTTTTGTTGTTCCTTTTCGTACAGTCAACATAATTAAAATGAAATGTATTTTTTTTTCTCAATTATATGATTTATTACTTTCTTTTCTTTCAATTTTTTACAGTGATAATGCTTCAACAAAAATTGTTTTATTTTTAATTTTCATGTACGGGCACTTTATCGTGGTTGCTTATCAAAAACTGTACGAAAAAGATGGCTGATGCTAACGCATGCGCACAAAAAAATTTTGAGATGAAAAGGCCTATATGCGCATCACAATATTTTCGTATTCGTGATTAAAGACGACAAAACACAATAATAAAACAAGCAAGACAAGAAATTTTCTAAAAACAAAATAAATGCAATATACACATAGGCAAACATTACAGAATATGTAATTTTTAACAACTAATCTCTACCCGGGTAATAAAGAGACGACTATTCAAATTATTTAATTAACACATACCAAATACAATAAAACACAAAAAAAAAATCTCAAAAGTCCGTTTACACGTCAAAATAATATATTTACTTACAAATTATCACTAAGAGTGCGACTGTTCGTAACAATTTTGTTAAAACCCAGCAGATTGGACACAGCTACAAATTGACAAACAGCAGTTTATGCTTAGGGTTCATTTAAATAGAGCTAATAAATACGAACCTTTAATGTTTAAGGTAGTAAATATTCTTTGCACGTTAATTTGTATGATGCATTAGCGTCATATAAATAAACATGCCAAGAATAAAATTATTTATTAAAATACTTATTATTTATAGATGATACTTAGTTATTAAAATAAGTAAAAAAAATAACATTCTTACAACAATATTTGAACAGGCAGTCATCTTTATCTTTTGTCGCTATTCTACGAGCTTCATGTTTTAAGTAAGTACCGCGCCGTGTCGCCTGCGACGATTGTTAGCCCCACGCGGTGCTCCGGCTAATGGAAAACCGTTGTTTCACGAGCGCAGCTTAAGGAGTCAAATGGACAGAATCACTGTATATATAACAGCCGCTCGCGCAGAATATTATGGTTATTTTTATTGTCATATGTGACTTGTTCATTTTATTAAGTGATATTGTCACGTTTTCTGTGTTAAACATCGATGCAGTGTGATTTGATAAACAGTTACATTAGAATAAATCCAATTGTTACACAGTGCGAACGATAAGTATCGTTTACTAGTACCTAACTTTAAAATAATATACTGTATCTAATTATTGATTAAAATATTGTAGATTGAAAACTGCTATAAATAACCTTCTTGTTATTTTTTAAATTGCTATTTGCTATATAAATCCTGGGATGTCAATGTTACTAGTAAAGTGTGTTTATGTATTAATCTCAATTTTGTTACATAATATTTCAGATAAAATGTCGCCCGAAAAATTTCTTGTTTAAAGGTTTGATTTATTGAAGTTTACCAAAATTACTGATACAAATTCTTCTTAATTAATGACCGAAAACAATTAGTTCCAATTTTCATAATTCTAACTTCTCTACCCATACGTCTATTCTATCTTTTAAATTACTTATTCTCAGGTAAAAGGATTGAATTCATCATTTTATCGTAATTAATGTTATTACATCCACTATTTTGTCATAAAATATTAAATTTCCACGATCCAGTCTATGTGTTTCAAATTTTCCGAGTCAAATATCAATTTCACGCTTGAGCTTTCGCGCTAGAAAAGTTAATTCGTCGACAGTCTTCGACGTTATTGAATCTCGCGAGGTGTTAGACACTATTGTTCGCTTGCAAATGTACGTATCTATTGTTAAGTGTATTTTGTTGGGGTATAATTAAAAAATAAAAGTTATAGGATTTTATATGGTGAAGATAATGTCCCGAGGCACTTATTAAGGAAAGAAGTACCAACTTAAATTGAATCGCGTCAGATTAGATCATTTCTGAAATGTAGATCGTTACGTAGTGTAAGAAAATTGTAAACGAAAAAACTTATCAATTCAAATTCAAATAATAATGCGGAACATCCAAGGATCTATTGTTGCCCACTATCGCAGAGATATAAAACAATATGAATAAATCCAACCTTAAACTCTTTACCAATTCAATCGAAAGTCAAATAGAACAAAAGATTTCGATAAGTCTACTTAAGCACTCCAATAGCATTATCCTAAGAAAAAATGCGTCGTCAGACTCGTTATATTTTTTTTATTTTGCCCTGTCGAGAATTGACCTCTAAATCGATCATGTCTAAGGTAACGTTTTCTTTTCCAAATAAATAGTACTAATTATTGAATATCTTTAACGCTGAACACTACAAGATTTTTAAAGTACCAAATAGACATCTACAGTCAAAATTGTTATTAAACTTTGCTACGTCATAGTAAATCCATATTCATAACAAGACGATAAAGTTACCAACGTAACATTTTAAAAATAATCAAACTTACGTAGTTATTAATCTTGTCGTGGAATTTATGACATTTCTTTTTATAAATGGAGCAGCTGACTGATGAACGCACGGCCGAAACGGCTGGGACTAGAAAAATTGGAATTTCGCAACGCCTACTTTTATAATGTAGGCGAACGCTAAAAATGACAGGGAGTGTAAAGCGCGATGAAAATTTGTATGGGAATAGCGTTTGTTTGAACTGAGTCGCGCGGAATCACTCGCTGTATGTTTCGCAGAGGTAAGTTAAGACGGTCATTTGTAGGCCGGCCTACACGGGGCCAGCAGGGATACGATCTGACACGACAACCGTTAGTTTTGAAGCCACAATCACGGAGGTTGGTGTTTGGGCTCTCATTTTCGAACATGGGCGTGTGTAATAATACAAAAATATAGATTTAAAGTTAGTACAGGAAGATCGTTACTTTTTTACGTTAGAGTCGTAAAAAAGTAGGTTTTAGTTCGAAATAAATATAGAGTTTCAAAGTTTTTGCAAGTCCAACTAAAACGTGTAAAACGGGGGAAGAAAATTTGCATGAGCAGTTCCACTCTAGTTTTGAAATCAGAGTTTTTTTTTTTTTATTATATTTGAATAGACGAATTATACGTTCGATATAGCGAATCGAGAGCATATCGGGGTCAAAACGGACTGAGATCGCGATTAAAAAATTTGGTTGCCTGTAAAGTCGGTATACGGGCGAAAGTTTTACGTGACAACGACTTTGAATGGTAAAATCATTTTAATGTGAATATTCATTCGTATAGTAGGAAGAAGGATGAAATAATAGTAACAATTTAAAACATTTATTTATACAAAGAATTATATTTAAAACATTAATTTATACAAAGAATCTCGCACTGAATTTCATATTAACAAATTTTATTTTTTACCTTTACACAACATACGTATTTATATACAAATATACATACAATAACTTGCAATACATTTGCAAGCTATGCACTAATTCTCTAGTGCTGCGCGCGGCAGACCGATCATAGTTGAGTGGGAGAGAGACGCAAGGCATTCGGCGGGCCTCTCTCTCGTTCGGTGACTCATCGTTACGTTACCGAGCGTTACACCTTTTTCATAAGTGACTCCCAGCCGCAACCTAATTTAAGACGTTGTCACGTCAAAAAGAACATTGTACGATACAAAATATGAAGAAATTAATTCTATATCCTGCGTCGATACGACGCCGCCCCCAAATATTAGTACAATATGTTGAAAAGGGACAAATAGAGTAATTGACAGGTATTAGGGTGCTTTTTTTTTGAACTATTTTTTTTTCGGTCCCATGGTGAAATTTTGTTGGAAGTACCGTAAAAAAAATTCCCTGAAAGTTTGAGCCCTTAATATTAATATTAAGTACTAAACCAAGGCGTGTAAAGATTTCCCATTTAAAATACACGTAAAACTTGATTTTTTTTCTTTTAAATTTTATAACTCAGAGGCATTTAATGGGATGATCTCGCCCAAAGAAAGGTCTTCTTCAGAATTGAACGCTCTACAAAAGTCTCCATTACAGTAAAGTCATAACTTCCACCTACGGGGTAGTACAGGCCCCTAAACCTAATTTTTCCATAAAATTCGCGTTTTTTTGGATTCATCTCGTAAACAACACTAGCTACGGAAAAATTGTAAATGACAAACTTTTAGGTAATTTTATTTTCTACAAAAAAGTCTTTGGCACCAAATCGTTAATATTAATACTTTTTGAGATACAGAGATTTTAAGTTAAAGTGGTATGGAATTCTTAACTTAAATTGTTAAATAAATTAATTTCACTATAAATTGTCATTTAAATCACCGATTATTTATATTTTAC
Organism: Eumeta japonica; assembly: GCA_005406025.1. Classification (NCBI taxonomy): domain Eukaryota; kingdom Metazoa; phylum Arthropoda; class Insecta; order Lepidoptera; family Psychidae; genus Eumeta; species Eumeta japonica. Next base: position 66,090 of record BGZK01000562.1, read on the forward strand.
ATTACAAACGATTGATTTTTCAGTACCTTACAACGTAATTTCTTCATTTGCTGACAACAACATCAATGACTTTGTGACTCCAAACTCAACGTTCTTTTTTAAACAGTTTGACCTTTCTTATGAATTTATAAATACTGAACAACATACATGGGAATCAAATCCTGATTACCAAAAATGTCTTGACACATTTAGAAACTGGAAAGTGGTAAATGATATTGCTGAACGAGGGGTCGCCCTTACTCAAAAATTCAATGAAGCTTTAACTCATAATAAAGATGAAAGACAAAAATTTTCAAACAGTACAAAATCATCGCTCGTATCCATTGTGTACAAAATCAACTTACTCGAGGAAAAATGTTTTATAAAGTACACTAATTGTGTTTATAGATGAGACTTTACTTAAAATTAGTTTTTTTTGTTGTTTCCGACATTTTTGTAATTCATTGAAAGCATCATTAAATGAATTGTTTTTTTTTTAATGAAAATTGAACTTGAATATAGTCATTTTTATTAGCAACTATTTATTTTGATGAAAAATTTACAATTTATAATAAAAAGTTGATAATATAACAATTAAGCTCAAAAATCCATAAAAATTCCATACCACTTTAACTTAAAATCTCTGTATCTCAAAAAGCCTCTGAGTTATAAAATTTAAAAGAAAAAAAATCAAGTTTTAAGTGTATTTTAAATGGGAAATCTTTACACGCCTTGGTCTAGTACTTAATATTAATATTAAGGGCTCAAACTTTCAGGGAATTTTTTTTACGGTACATCCAACAAAATTTCACCATGGGACCGAAAAAAAAATAGTTCAAAAAAAAAAGCACCCTAACAGGTATGGATTCGATATATATATAAATATATCTACTCCATATCTCTAGTCCATAGTCCATACCTCTCTCTACTAATTTTCGGTCTGAGGTATAAGAATAACCTAGGTATAAGTTGTGGAGAGTATATTTTTTATGAGGAAAACTCCTGGACGTTGCTTGAGCCTAAATTTTTCTTTTTAGAAATAGAAAAGACTAACTAGATTAATATTAAGTTACAAATCGTATAAAAAAATCTTTAAAGGAAACTACATTTCTGCAGATGATGTCTGATTTCTTGTTAAAAAAAACATTTTGTGATCTTGGCGTACCTAATATAAGAGGCGTGTTTCGTTGTATTTTTAGAGTTTTCGTCCATACGAATACGTCATCGATACTTGAATACGCAGATGCTGGCGTAATGTGTGGTTTCTAACTCCTGCATCAACTTTTATTATACATTTCTGTTATTGTTATTAAATTATTATTATTAAATTCAAAAATAACTTGCGAACATTGCAAATATTTATTTCTTGTTTTTCGAGGTTCCGTTCTCAAATAACACCAACCCGACCCTATAATTAAGGCTTTGCTGTCTATCTGTCCGTCTGTCTGTCTGTCCGTCTCTCACAGGGTTGTATCTTTTTAAACCGTCGTAGGTAGACACTTAAAATTTTCATAAAATGTGTATTACTTTGATCGCTATGACAACAAATAATGAGAATAAAATAAAGTCAAAAATTTTAGAGGGTCCCCGTACAAAAAATAGCGTTTTTCGGCGTAATAAATAGAGAGTTAAAAAAATATGCAGTGTTAAATACTATAACCTGATACCAAACCCTCAATCTGAGTCTGAACTGCACTAAATCGGTTTTTATACATCCATTTATTTGGTGGAGTCCACTATATATAATTATGTTTCGTATTAATTATATTAAATAGGTTTCATAGATGTACTTCAGAAATCATAATAAAACAAAGTATACACACTGAATCGCTCATATCTCTTGCGTGTTTCATTATGTGTTAAATCTGTTTACTTTTATTTTCCTATTGTTAAAGTAAATTGTTACATGTCGTTGTTACATCTTTTTGACGTGATAATGTCTTATAAATCGATGAACGCTGGCTGCACACACGAAAAAGCATGACTCATTTTGGCGTTCTACCTGAGCCGAGCGTGCGAGCGATAGAATGCGCGGAAAATAAAGAGGTACGACCAGCCTAAGCATTCGGCTTGTGACGCGTCTATCTCTTTACTTTATAACTTAAGTAAAAAAAAATTTAATTAACTAGTGCAAATAAATGTTAATTTATCGAAAACATTGTCATTTTCAATTATCTCCTTCTTTGTATTATACAAAATAATGATAATTCAATGATAATAATTCAATTCAATTCATAAAAGAATGCAATTTTTCATCAATGTTTTCTTATGACAATATCACGTAAAATTATCGTCCGTAAACCGACTTTACAGACAAACAAACTTTGTGATTCCCATATACAAATAATCGTCTTAATTTATCGCGCCGTGCAAACTCCGAAAATTCGCTGTCACGCCGTCGAAGAAAGGCGAAATATTCCGTAGTGCGTCCGCCGTGCGCGAAACGAAGGCGGCGACATCGAAATTGCGAAAGGTGTAGCGTAATATTTTTCCGGAGGCAGAATTCACCGGTGACACGGGCGGCGGCGGGGCGCCCGCCCTTGTCATATTAAATTCCGCGAGGCGCGGGCGTCGCGGGCTGCCCGCCCAGCGCGGCGCGCGCAATAAAATACGGCGACGCATTCTCTGTGCGATACCTCTCGAACGTGTTAACGCGTCGCCGTATATTGTACCGGGAGGCCCGCGCCATCACGTCCCGAAAACCGATTCTGTTGCGAGCGAGGAGCGAGTGAGCGACGTAGTTGAGACAGTTCCACTATTCAACTGTGTAAGGCTCGAACAGCTGTGTTTCGATTATCGCTATAGATAAATATCGTTTATCTGCCTGTATATACGTTTCCTACACATAATTCATTTTAAGGTTCACCGAAGTCTCCATAGCTATAAAGTCGTTCATTTGTACTGAAGTGACGCGACGCGACGCATCGATAAGTCCATACCAGCCATAACTTAACCTTATTGTTTTAATCATACTATACAATATAGATACCCTAAAACATAGAATATGTTCCAGATAACAGTTTTTTTTTAATATTTAAGTACCGGTTTTGAACTATATTCCACGATTTATAATATATTATTATTCCATTATAATGTCTAAAATATCAATTGGACACTACTCCATTATTATATAATATATTATGTATACGTGTACTACAATTTAATCTTGATTACATAGTCGCACCGAGATTGTAGGCGTAAATCAAAAAGATTGTCTTTCTCCCGAGTAAGAGCTAGGTCACAGTAAAGACGCTATTATAATGTGTGTCCTGTATGTGATGCGTGTGCACATTATTTACTCTTGACTCCCCGACCCTCATAAATAAAGGCAAGTGTTTCTTACTCCGCCGAACGACCGACCATCGTTTCCTGATACCGACCGCTATAATCTGTTAACTCCTCAACCGTGAAATGAACCTAGCATTATTACGGGCGAAAATGGAAAAATCCATCAGAAACCGATAAAACCTTTATAGCTTGGTCATGACCTTTTTTGTTGGTGTTGTCGTTGTGCTATTACGTGAAATATATAATTTTTTAACACCTGTTTATAAAAAAAATATTAACTAACAATTAATTCTTCATTTCCAACAACAAATATTTTCTCTTCTACATGTATTTTTATATTAAACTATAAATTTACCCCCGACCACGTCCGCGTGGCCGTAAAATGAACTCCGTTGTCTTTAATATAGATTAATCTCTTTGTAAATCACGTCTCTGATCCTTGTCCTACTCTCTATTTTAATTCCAGTTCTATTGGCAGTTCCGATTTCGGTCTCGTTCTGAATTTTAATTTTATTCTTGCTTTAGTTTTCAGTTTCGGTTCCGCTCTAGATTCCAATCCCGAGTTCGCTCTTGATTTCGGCCCTCATTCTGCAAACATCAATTCAATGCTTAAAATAAACTTTCGTACAGGCGAATTAGCCAGTCCAGCTGATAAGCAAAAACTAAGCACCATTGTTATACATTACTTGCAAGTTTCTCCGTTTTTAAGGAGGAACTCGCAAGTAGTCAATTAAAATTGGTCAATGGAAAAAGCCATATTCCATCATTGGTATTTCCGAACACCTATGACATTGAAACTTTCAAGAAGTTTGTTCTTCTTTTGAAAAGGATAATAACGTGTCAATATTTAGGTCATTGTTACGGTGTGTTATGGACTGTGGTAACCATTTCTTATAGGCTAACCGAATCTTCGTTTGCTCATTCTTTTAAATATTTGCAAAAAATCGATCTTCGTCAAAGTATTGTGCGACATTGTAAATCCAACAGTTTTAAAATACCTGAATCTAGAAAATTGTAGCAAACGAAAATTATTTTATATATATTATACAAACTGAACACTAATTGTTCGAAACCAAAATAACTTCTTGAAAAAAAAGGATTGTTTAATCCCAGTGCAATGGTGGACGATGCCTTTAAAAAAATGGTGATTTTCATCCTAATGCTTATCATATCATAATGCGGCTTACAAGGTCGTGTAAAATTGGCAAAAGTGCGCAAATAATCTAGGCTAATACTCTCGTTAATTAATTGTTTTTGCTTACCCGTTTAAAAAGGCAATTTCATGATTGAATCCCCAAGTTCAAATAATCTTATCAAAAACTTATCCATGCCTTAAATTAACTATATTAAATTACAATTTCACTTGTTTGTTGTTGATAATGAAGACAAGTAGTTTATTCGAAATGATAAATTTCAAAACAAGTTTGCTGTATTAAATACGTTCAAATCATAACCCTAATTCAATTAAATGTCGGCAAAGCTTTCTTTGTGTTTAATCACGTCGTTGAAGTAAATTATTCAGTCAAAAGCGACAAGAACCTATTAAATTTTGTCTAAATTAAATTTCATGCCTCATATAATATTGCGGTCTGTAGGTCGAAGCTACGGCGTCGTAGTTTGTAGATGACTTGTCGCTACGGTGAGCTTTAAAATTAGAAATAAATTGTAGCCACACGGCACATTATTGTAGTCGTAAATGCCTTATTTTACAGTTAAGAGTTACGGTGCAATAAAAATGAAATCTTTTACACAACTATGTCGATTAAAGTAGATAATGTAAATGTAGTATTAACCATTTTTTGTATGTATGTAAGTTTGTCCATTGACAACATTTTATAACCTTAACGTGCTAAGTTTAAGTATATTCGCTTATTACTTAGAAAAGGTGGCATGTTACCATTGCGGTATTTGTAGCGAAAATATTGCTACGAGTACTTTTGACAGTATTCTCCCGGTCGTTTGCTCTAGCGATAAAAGCTCATAATAGACAATAGCTTTCCTATCTCACTATAAACACAACATCACTTCGTTTCGCTCCAGACCGGATTTTGCCATTCTGTGGACTCGTTTTTGCTCCGATCACAATTTTTGCACGTTCGTATCGTAGTTATGTGACACACTTTTCATCGCCCGTTCATCGTCCATCAATCGTTCCAAAAATAGTTCGTATTTGTTTCATTTTAACAGAGTATCTCAAGTAAAAAAGTAGTATATGGTTTCTTCCGGTACGACCATGTGACACCCAAACATTGAACTTTTTCTTATGCTCATCCTTTACAAATGATACAAGACGGTTTTACACTCATTATTCAGTTGTTCAGAATTATCTTATTTACTGATATATCTGCTTTGCTCCATTTTTCACAGATGGAACTGATTATTTGTAACAGAGCAACTGAAGCGAGCTTCATATTTTACATAAAATATTCCCTAATTAAAATTCTTGAAACACAATTGTACTATTTTTCGTGATACCTCTTTTAAATATACTGCACTTTTTTATTCTTATTATTAACGTTTATTTTTATAGGCGAAAACATGGGATATTTTGTCAGGATGTCAACTCTTAATGCTATTACAACTAGCAAGTTACTATCAGTACAAGCAATTTTTTGGCGTATTAAATTCAGTTTTCTCTTCGCGGAAATTCATGATTAAACGTCTGTCTACGACATACAGTAAAAATAGAATACGACCCAGTACTGACCCTCTGCTGAATCTGCTCTTCCGCTACGAATCCCATCCGACGAGTTGAATCTTGATTGGAGAGGAGTTACAGATTCAGACGACGTACTCAGGACATGCACAGTTCCCTATGGCCGTATTTGTTTAAAGATCCTTGATAATGTACCGAATTAGCACAAAATGTATATATAAATTCAATACTGACTGATAAAGCGGATTAGACAATTATAATATTAACACCTGCTCGGGTGTTTGATATCCTTTAATACTCTCGAATCAAAATTCAATTTTCCGGTTAAGATTCGTACTGGAATAGAAGGTTAGCGCCGAGTTGCTTATTGTATGCTACTTCATGTTGCAGACAAGCGTCTAAAGATATTTAATTCAAACTCAGTGCATATAAAATGAAAGAAAGACCTTTCCCGGACTTATTATGCCTAGCTGATCCGTGCTAGACATTATAATTCGCACGGTAGATTAATCGCTCAACACATGGTAATATAATATGTGCAAGGAAAGAAGTAGAAATATTTAATAATGAAAGGAAATATTTTAAAAAGTAGTGATAAATCTTATTATAAAACCAGTTGTCATTATATATAATGTTTTTTAGTAAAACGTTCAATAAATACATATAATGGTTTTGTTATTATGTATATATGTTAAATATGTAAATCACTGAGGCAAGTAAATTTTATCTCAATGATTTACATATTTTTTATTTGTTTATTTCATTTATATAATTATTTTCAATATTTTAATCTTTGTTTTATAATGTATTGAGGTAACATTTAGTCTGTGATGTGTTCATGCTTAACTAATGCAATTGTTTGTCAAATATTTTATTTACTTTGCTGGAATAATTAACTACGAAATAAGCATGGGAATTTATTTAGTGAAATTTGTGTGCGTTATATCTATCTCGTCTTATAATTAGTATAACTCGACTTGGTATTTATTATGCACCGAAATATTTCAAGGAGCATGTAACCTCAAAACTAATTATTTTGATATTGTATGATTTTTCTTTTCTTTTATGTTAAAAAGGAAAATATTTGCCATACGTAATGTAATAATATATTGTTATAGACCACCTGAAGAAGTTAGAAATAAATATCAATGAAACGTTGTGACTTTCGAAAAGTAAACATTACGTATTTTTGTTATTTAGGTTCTCGAGAATTTTTATCATGTATGTAAAAACATGGATGAGACACAGAATATAAATTCCGAAAACATTTATTTTATATATGTAAACGTTCTTATACCTTTGCTGCAGTAGTCGCCATATTAATGGCGATAAACGTGTGTTTATCTTTGTGCAATGACTTGAAAATTAAAAAATACTAGATAAATGAATCAGATGTTAACTTGTAACAGATACATTTCTAGCATAAAATAAAATAAATGGACATAATAAAATCATCATTGACAACATAACCAGCGGTGTGCTTCGAACTCTCATTTGTAATGGTTAACTGCTAACTGTTAAAGTTAGAAACTAGACATTTCAAAATATCGGTAATGTTAAAGATATTGTCATTTGTGACATTAATTTAATCTCATAAATATTAATATCTTTAAGACTGACCTAGTTAACTGTTAATTGTTCGTATAAAAAAACAGAAAATACAACAACGGGTTTAACAACAACACTAACGTGCCGTTATATGGCGACACGTTTTTTGTTTTGAGATTCGATTGTAATGAAGATCACAGCGTGATCGATTCTAATGTTTAACGTACGCCATGAAATGGACGAACATTGTAAAACGCGTATCCGACAGCGTCAAGAAACGAGTTATAATAATGTGCGACGCAAGTAGCGGAATTCGCGACTCGTCGCTCGCGTCGACCTTCACAGATCAAAATAAACAGGTAAAATGATAAAAAAGTGGCTACCGCAAGCGAATCGTCTTTCGATTTCGTTATGATTATTGTTATATATTTTTACAATATTCTTTTTGAGGTAAAGTGTGCTTTATAAATTTGATTATTTTGTTATCTATCGATCGCGTTCCGTGACGGTGTTCATTTTAAATTTTACCTTTCCCATCAAATACTTGAACAATACATCGCATCCCTGTTTTCAAATCGCCTGACTTAAGACGTTGTGTTGGGTGCTTCTTATATTTACAATGCTAATGTTTTGTGTAAACGTTGGCGAAAATCCATTGCATGAATTACTATTGTTCTTTTAGTTGTTGTTTGTTGTGTGTGGTTTTTAGCATTGAAAATTATTTTTCGATCACTTCAAAAGAGTAGCCGTTTTAGGAGTGAATATGGTATTAAAAGATGCGCCATTAAAAATGCTACAATACAACACTACAAAACTTATTTTGGAAAATATTAATAATATATTTATAAATGAAAAAAAAAACTATTATCGATCTAATTTTTTATAACTTTTTTCAGAGACTCAAATTCCCTTAAAACAACAAAATTTGTTATCATATTTTGACAAAAATCGCACTGGAGTATTAAATTATCTGTTGTTTGACCGTATAATCATAAATATCGGTGCCTATTTATTAATACTTTTGTGGTCTGTTATAAGGGTAGTTTTTTCCACGAATTTTAAAGTCATATTGAACTTGCAAACGTTTTCACATAAATGTATGTGTACAAGAAAAGTTTATGATATGCATAATTTTCATTTGAGATTAATCAAAAGTTATCGTTTTTAGAAATTGGCATTACACATATTATTTGCGTTACGTAACGGATAGCGTGTTAGTTTTTAGTTCAGTGTGTTATGGCGTATTATGGTAGTTACTGCTAAACGCCATAATAATATTATTATTTGAAAATTAAAATGTTTTTTCGATCATCTCGGTAAGGAGCTCCATTTTTAGTATAAATGCTAATTCGTGCTAGGTGAATAATTGAGGTGTCAAAAAATGGTTATGAACATGGACTATTTGACAGTGCAATAATTAAAAAAAAATTATGCCATCTTGAAAATATTACTAAAATCGCTAAAATAGGTGTTTTTAGAGGGTTTATAAAGGGCCCTTTTAAAGCCATGTAGATATATATATTTTTTAAGTTTCTTATTCTTATATTGAAGATTGACGCAATATATATTTTTTATTTTTCGATAATAATGAAAATTTTTGTAACAATATTTTTTTTAATCGGACATTTTCACGGCTTTGACTTGCATCGAAAGTGAACGGAAATACTGATATTGGATTTATAATGACTAAAAACGTTAATTTTTACATATCAACATATTTTTAGAATTACTATTGAAAAAAAAATTTTTCTAAATTAGCATGAATTTATGATTGATTTTTGTTTTTATTCCTTTTATATTACTACTTTTACTATTGAGTTCATTTACAATATACCTGAAGGTCGTATAGAGCACGAGATGTATAATTTTTTATATTCTGCGGAGGTTATGCCCTCTCGCAATCTTTTTATTTTTGACCGAGAGGCTTAGTCCTAACTTTTTTAGTACGAAAATAAAATGAATGTGTATTGTACGGTGCGAGACCAAGGTAGCTCGTTGTAAATCTGAATAGACTTGTGTTTCGTTTTGAAATTATGGTTTAATTAAAGAAATGAAAATGTGCCCTATCAATTGCAAAATGTTATTTTACCATACTGTCATAAATATTAAGAGAGTGTAATTGTACTATGTTATGTGCAGTTTCGTTTTTCTCTAACAAAAAAACCGAAAAAACAGTGTCTAAGTATCATCATTATTAATGTTTTGTATACTATACTTTCAATACAATTCTGATAGTTTTCATCGATGTACGCCTAATTATCTATGTTCATGATTATTTTTTGATCTTCGAAGGTAACTTCGGAGACTTACATTTTAAATAAGTGATTTAAAACTAAATAATTATGCAGTCTTTGAATTAATTTGATTCCTTATAATGTCACGATTTCGGCAACAACTTTTTTTTCTTAAAAAGTAATTAGTCAATAATGGCAATTCATATGATTTTTCCAAGCTTTCTTTTTTCAAATAAAACTTTAAGTCATAGTGGAAATCTCGCGCGTACACAATAGATTCTTTCATTTATCCCTATTGATTCCATCCGAGCCCACTTTTTAATCTGCTGAGGTAGAGCCATACTGTGGCCAAACTGGCTTCATATAAGACGGCCGGCTAAACCGGTAAAATACCACACTCTCACAGAATAAGAACGTGAAATAGTACTTCCACACAATAAGACTTCCACTGATGACTTTCGTTCAGTGCGTGAGAGTTCCAGTGGCCCAGTCTTCCTCTCCACTTTCCATAAACCCAGACCCCGCCCATTAGATATCCTATTCCCTCCGAAGAGACCGGTAACACACAGGTGATTCCTCTAGAGTTGCGAATGTCCATGGACAGCGCTGGCATTCTGCTCTCTAATGACTGTCCTGCTCGTTTGCCTCTCGAAGATGCTTTAGCAAAATTTCGTTCTTAACCCTGATTTCCATCGAAATATTCCTCTGGTTTTCGATATCCATTCTGCTCGATGTGGTCACAGTCCGATTGTGGTTTCGGCACCGCTATAGTCTTCTTACTCTCATTTCTGATCCTGGGTGCACCGCAGTTCTGGTATCTCTGTCTCACTAGATTGCGATCCCTGTACTTGTCTCGGTTTCGATCCCGGTTCCGTTAAAAGTTCAATAGTTTTGACTCTTATGTTAATATCATTCTTATACCGTTCTCGATTCCGATGTATCCCATTCATAGTTCTGCTTCTGGTTTCGTTCTTGGTTCTTATCTCCGCTTCATTCGTTACAGTTTACGTTACTTTACCAGTTCCGTTATTACTTTTACTTTGCTCTGGCTTTGGCCACAGGTACAGCCACTTTGTGTATGACATTTAAAGTTGAATTCTGGACTTTGTACGAAAAAAAAAAATAACAGGCGATTTTTCGTTGTTCATATGCAATTTATTATTTCGACCAAAATTTAAAGTCGGTCAATTCAGTAGCATTCGTATAAAAAAAATAGTTAAAAACTGCATCGCTGTATAAGCTGACATGGATCGCTACGAAGTGTTTCATGATGTATTCTGTAGAACCTGCAAATGGATCGTTCTACCCCAAGATTTACTCAATCTCTCACCACATATATGCCTAAAAGTAATTTCTCATTGTGTAACATCTTTGCAATAAACAAAATAGCGGGGCCGCTGTCTGACGAGAACCTATACACGCTTTTGTGAATAATACGTCGGAACACCGCGCCGGAAGCCGCGGCTTTGACGTTCCTGCGTATCTACCAGCCGATAAGAACAGGCGAAGCTTGCAGGTTGGCACGAGTGTATTACAGCATTTGGTCGGATTTTACAATACGCATGATCGCACGCGCAATAACTCGCTAGCCGGTCTGCTTCGATTTAGTCTGGTACTCGTGCATTTAATAAATTAATGAAAGTAGACATCGACATGACATCATGCGGAATATACATTTTCATCGTGTCCAGAAATTAAGTTGAAATAAAATTGGCTGAAATTGGAAAGTAAAAACAATGAAAAACTAATACTAAAAGAAAAAACAATAAAAAATATATGATAGCTCAATTACGTATGAAATATCGACAATTTTATATTCATTAAGACAACACTATTAAATAAAATTATAAGTATATGTATAACAAGTTTTATGTTGGAAGGCGTGTGCTCATCAGAGGACACCTTTCCCATGCGGCGCGGTATGTACGAATATGTTCTTGCAATGGAGTGACTGATGTGTGCTCAAATTTGACAGATGTTAGAATTCTGGTAGGTAATACGGTCGCCAACCCATCAGCTCAGTGTCATGATTAGAGTTCATAATACGACGATATCCCTAGAGAAATGACGTGTGTCTAGCAAGGGAATGCTGTAACCTATTGATGATGATTAGCTCATAATTTATGCTTGTTCATTAATAGTTTAAATAATACATTGTTGTGAGTAATCATTAATTAAGGAACTATTTTCATTTTTATAATCTAATACTAAATAAGGATTATTATTAGTCTCGTCATAAAGGTCTGGCGATATCAATTATTCCCTATAACTGTCTACGGCGGCTAGTAATGTACGAAGGGCTAACCTAAATCACGGCCGAAATGCGGCTGACAGTTGTAAGGGTCACTTAAGGCGTACCCTATACTCGCCCTATTCTCAATAAATTATGGATTTATTCATTCCTTCGGTGATTTATTTATTTAATTAGTTATATATCTATTCCTAAAATACGTACGGATTTATTTTTTTATTATTTGCTTGTAGTAGCAATATTTGTGTCTAAATTTTTAATCTTTTTATAAAATCGCAAATAATTTTATAGCTTATCATTAGATATATTGTAATTTATTATGTAACCTGCTAAAATTGATTATGTCATGAAACATTTATTTAATTTTCGATAATATATAATTAGTTCTTTTGAGCTATGAATATTGTTTGCTACCGCACTAGCGATTAAAAATTCGCGCGGAAAAAAAAATCTGTGATTTGATACTAATTGAACAGCGATGCGGTGCAGATTTATTGCCACGCAAAGTTTATTTTGCAGTGCGGATAGGACCTATGGTTCAATGTGTCATAGAATTGCGAGACAAATTGCACATTGAAATACCGCAGTCGAACGAAGCCTAAAGTTTAAGGACGATAATGTATCTCGAAAAGCGACTTTAAAAATGAATATGGACGATACAAAAATTAAGTCGAACGCCCATTCATTGTTCCAGTCTCCCTCGTGCCAGTTGAGAACTCTCTGAATGAAAATATTTGATGAATTACGTCTACTGGAGACAAGTTGTCTCATTGAATAGATCCAATTTAAATAGCGAGATATCACGAAGAATTCAGCTTTCAAGTGGTCAGCGTTCAAAAAAAACTACGCGGTGTATTGAACTCCAACTTATGCTTATAGATAAAAATCTTTGAATAATCCGTGTTAAATCAAATCAAAAATCGCTTTATTTCATAGATAATAGAATTTACACTTGAAATGAGTCATAAATTATTATTTTCGACATTAACATTACCACCCGTTCCAAATGCTGCTTCACCATGAGAAAAATGGGCAAGAAACTCAAGATTTGCTCTTTTTTACTCAACAATACAAAATATTGAGAAATTAATAATTTAGTACAACAAAAAACATGAAGCATGATAGCTGAGCGGTTCAGTACCATGGGTTTTTATCATTAACATATCCAGACACAGTATAATAGCCCTTGCCATATAACTTACTTTTAACGAAACGTTGAAATTCTTGTCACCATTGATAATATATGGATGCCAGATGTGGTGCTATGGTTTCGTAAACAAATTCAGAATCAATTAATCTGGGAGCTTTTCTCGGTGATTCTCTTCGAAATAAAATCCAGAACAAGTAAATTCACAGAAGAATCGAGTAACCGACATAGTGCACAAAAAAACTATGTTCAAATGGTAATAGACAAACCTCATTATCTTTATAATCGATAGTATTTAAGTTAGAAATGTTCTTGATTATTTATCAGGTACTAGATGGCTCTGCGTGGTACGGTACCCCATTAGGTAGACTGACTTTTTTGGCAGTGTCATGGGCCATCGTTGATCGCAAGTAGGCCATGACAATAACAATGAAGAATGTTCAATAAATCTACTGGAGAATCTTTTGTCCAGCTGTGGATATCCAGTGGTTAAGACGAACGAACAAAAAACCGCCAAGTTCAAATGGGCCTTCCCACAATATAGAATTCGGTAGTTGTCGATAGTACACAAAATGCTCAAAGTATTATTATTGTATTTATATGCTGTATGGAATGTTTAAGATGTTCTTGTTATTATAAGATATTGTGTCCATGGTATACTTTCAGCGACGTAGTATAATAACATTAACTAAATGTCGAAACTTTTAAAAAGGTTTTCCTCAGTAGTTAACTTAAAAAGCGCTTACAACACGTTCCCGAAGCAATTTTCATTGAATATCCTCACCATGGCCCACCGACGGAATCGGTGCTATCAAGTTTCCCGGTCAAACGGCTTATATTTTACAACGAAATAATGTTAACGAAATTAGCGGGATATATGTCGCGGATGATAAAGCTGACAAAGATAATCTATAAAAAATATTTCCTCATTCGAAATTACCCCTCCGACGATACCCCACGCGAGGAGATACTCTGAACAAAATCTCGTTTGTTATTTATTGGGAGCTAAAGATGCATACTTATTAATTTTTATGAGCTGAGACTGACGTCTAAAATAGTCTTATATTAAATTTTATGCATTTCGATTCATAACTAATAAATTACGACGCTATTACAGACAGACAGACGGACGGGCTGGAGGATTTTATGTGACATTCTGATTATGTTCTGACTAACTACGGGACTCTATGAAAATGTACAATGTAAACATTCGAAACAATAGATCTTTATAATATGTATGCATTATTACACATATTTTCATTATGTACTCATAAATACTAATCATATATATATATTAATACGCTAAGGTGAAGATATTTGCCTCCCTTTTCAGAAAAAACTTCACAATGACTCCACATAAATTTTATATCATTTCATAGATAATTGCTTGCTCTACCGGCATCAACAATTAGAAAAATTATTATTTTGTAAATTAATTAATTATTAAAATTATGTATATGCTACCATATGACGACTTTAATTCTGAAACAACGTCAACATGTTTAACGATCGATAAATTCTTGTTAAAAGAATTGATCTGATATCTGAGCTTCATAATGTAATACAACAAAAAGAAGAATGTTATAAACAGTGTACAGAATTAGAAACGAATTGAATACCTGCAATAAATTTTGATTCATTAAATTAAATTGAATGATTTATTTACATAATAATTACAAAAACGATAAAATAAAATGCCTAGGCGACGAACACTGGAAAATCAAACAGAAAGACGTCGAAGTAAGTCAAATTGTATCACATGACTATATATATTTATTTCAGTAATTTTGTAAACTGATAATTAATATACATAATTTGTGCGAATTCTTCGCACAGGGTACGTCTAGTAATTATTCTCACATGTAGATCGAACTGAACTTGTATTTACCGACATTCAACTCTGAGTAATTTCACCTATTAGACGACGTATATAAATAGTATAAGACCAAAAATATATTGTGTTTTCATGTCAGTTGAACAAGACTGTCGGTTCCATATCAAATATATTATTTTGTAAATTTAAAACGTACCAAACAAGATCATTTTCGGAAAGGTTTGGTACGTTTGAAATTTAATATCATCATATATATTATTTCTCTAAGCTATTTTTTTGTGGAAACGCCATAACTTCTTTATTTCTGCATCAAAATTAATGATTTTTACGTCATTTTAAAGCTCATGCTCCTGGCTTCTGACCAAAAATAGTCACTTTGTTTAAATTAATGTTTTACTTAACAAAAAAAAAATTAAACATTATTAAATGTTTAATTATTAAACATTGAAAAGCGCCATCTGTGATTACACTTTTTAACTAACTATAACTACTTCCTACCAATTTTATTGTCATTACGATGAACTAATAACCATTATATTCAATGTTCCAGAAATCAATGAACAAAATGTTTCACAATTTTATTCGACGGCAATTTTATGTCCAAAAAATGATGAGTGTATAACAATTAATGAATATATAATTTCGAATTTGTTACCCGGAGAAGAAAAAATATATCTCAGTTCCGATTCTATCCAGACTGATGAAACAGACAACAGTAAACTATATCAATGGAATTTTTGAATTCTCTAAATCCGTCCGGTTTACCTCTTCACAAATTAATTTTGAAAAAGAATACTATTATTATGTTAATTAGAAATCTTAACGCTAATCAAGGATTAATTAATGGTACACGATTAGTGGTGACTGACTTAGGCGACTACGTAATCATGGCTAAATTGATTCATTCCAATAAAACTGTACTTATACCCCGTATTAATCTCACGCCTTCGGATTCTACTGTACCTTTCCAAATGATAACAAAACAATTCCCAATAAAAGTAGCCTTCGCTATGACCATTAATAAATCTCAGGGGCAAACACTTCAAAGGGCAGGATTGTATTTACCAGAACCAGTTTTTTCGCATGGGCAATTGTACGTGGCCTTTTCACGAGTTCGTAAATTTAGTGATATTTATGTTTGTGTTAAAGATACATACGCTCAAAAAGTTACTCATGATTACATTATTACCGCTAATGTTGTGTACAAAGAAATTTTGTAAAATAAAAAAAAATAAAATAAAAATAAGATATTTTATTTATTATCACCTACTTTTTCGGCGGTCATTATTATTATTATGAAGTGCGAAATTTTCGCACGGGTCAGATAGTTTAAATTTAATTGCGTTTTGATTACTAGTTAGTCGGCTGATATTCAAAAAACATCCCCGAATTTATGTTGATGGAAAAAAAAAGAATATACATAGTTGGCATCAGTAAGCTATGGAAATGGAAAACCTGAAATATGTCCTGATGCTTTTTACGATAAAGAGGAAATTTTTCCACGAAGTTGCCTCATAATCAAGTACAGTCACGTACAAAAGATTTGTTTTATAGAAGACCGTGCTCAAGCCTGAAAGAAATTCAATCGTTCGAAGACTTTCGTTTCGTTAAAATGTCTATATAATATTTAAATTGTAAACGTACGTAATAATCGATTCTCGAGAACGTGTGATATATATTTTTTCACTTCGGATTTATCGCGAATGAAAATATATATAAATAATATATATATATAATATATTAAAATCGGATAAGCATTTAATTCAAAATATAAAGATATAGAGTTATAATTTGAATTATCGTTTTTATAAAAACTGACATATGAAATAGCCCCTTCAAATGTGTTTTAATACAATTACAATCAGTTGTCGGCGTTTTAATATCTTGGTAAAGAATGAATTGTTTATTTTTAAAAGTTCAGTGTCCTAATAGCTTAGAAGTGGCAGATTTGTTAGACTATAATTATAATTAATAGGTGAACTAACATGGTAACCTAAAATATAAATAACACGGTGAACATCGAGTCGTCAACTAATATTAATATTGTTATAATGTAACGTTATAAAACACATGTTTCTTTACATTTCAAGCCGCGTCAAAGGTGTACGAGTTGACTATACATTATTACTTTCTTCTCTAAATTTTTATTTTTTAGTCTCGTATGTTTAGAAAAACTGCTTCGTAAGTATAATTTAGTTGAAAAGATCGACACATGTTGCTTAAAATAGTCAATACAGCGTAATGTAGCGTCATTACATTTACATAACTTCTTGAGACAGTTGTAAATTTGGGGAGTTTGCATTAAAACAGAAAGACAGTTAGGACCGCTTGATGAAAATACAACGAACGAGTGAAAAACCTACGAGTGTATTAGAATAATAATTATTATTTCACGTTATTTTTGAATTTATCTAATAACCTATGTTGTACTAATAGGTATTTATTTTACTAACTATAATTAGTAAGTAATAAACCTATAACAAAATAATTTATAATTAATAGATAATTATTATTCTCTAATAATCACTGATTGCTATTTTATAGGTTATTTATAAGAAACACAAATTGAAACGTTTTAATTGATCCTTTTTTTTTTTGTTTTATAAGTCTACCTCTAACTAAATTTAAATATAAAAAAAAATGTGGTTGGTATAAATGGATTATTCCTTGAAGATCCAATTGAACCGACAATTTATTAATATATTGTAGGTGTCCCTTCTGTGATATATTTATTATAAATATTTTTTTTAGATAGAAACTGAAAATTAATTTGTCGCTTCATTCAATACTATTATATGCTTCTTTTAAACTTTAATAAAAAAAAAAGCAATTTAAAGATTGAACGCGATTACAACAGATATCCCATAATAAGTACGACGAAATTAATTCATCTTTTCTTTTTTTGAAGCAGTGAGGTAGTAAAAACCTGACAGAAAGAACAACAATGTATTAAATTATATATGCTGTATGCTTTTAATAGCACTCGTTTTTTTAAGTGAATACGTAAAATAATTGGGATATAAAAATTCGATTTTTTTTTATTTTATCCTATTATATCCTATTATTTTATAACTTTACATTCAAGCTTTCATAGCGTATAAATCATTTCTTCAACGTATAAAAGATTGTCTCGTTATTATAATGAAACATCGTACAGTAATAAGTGCTATTATATTTATTGATAAATAATATTATTTACTCCACTGTACTTTAAACAAATTCTATCCTGATCGCGTGCGTAAACTAGTGCATGTTTAGTTATTATATTATTATTTGAACGCAAAATAAATACAAAAAGCCGCACATTTTCCACATATCTGTCTTACCTTAAGCGTTATGAATATTAAGCTTAAGTGTATTTATTATATTCTGTTTCCTTTCTTATAATGGAATTTCTTCTCGACTGAGATAAGTGAATGAATTTGGTTAAGTAATTTCTTTACTTTCTTTTTGTATTCTTTCTTTGTCCGATTTTCCCTACAGTGTTCTTGTTAAAATTACGTCCGGATTTATTATTTCACTGTCTCCATTTTACTCAAACTCCGTCCCGTTCTTAGGCAAGTAGCGTGTTTTATGTAAAGTACGGATCGTCGCTAAAAATCATTCGAGTTGCCCTCAATTAAGAATTAACTGCGACCGAGTCATTTATGTTTCTTATTTCAAAAAGTATTTAGTACACATTTGTGTGTAATTGTGTAGTGATTTTTAAT
Source organism: Eumeta japonica (assembly GCA_005406025.1). NCBI lineage: Eukaryota > Metazoa > Arthropoda > Insecta > Lepidoptera > Psychidae > Eumeta > Eumeta japonica. Next base: position 84,737 of record BGZK01000562.1, read on the forward strand.
CATATGGAATCTTCTCAAGGTTCTTTTATCAAATACAATGTGAATTTGGATGTTTTTTTTTGAGTCGACCTTGAACTATTCGTAATAGTGAATGATTCCATCGTCGCCTTAGTCACTTAAGTAATTTGCATGTGAGGTCGAGGAAAAAGTTTTTTCGTATTTCATATACAAATTCAAGATAATTTTTCATCATATTATTTACATTTAATTATAATATATATGCCATTCTATTCGACAACTTGTTGCCATTTTGTAGGTAGTGAAATAATCCCATTGCTGGAGAAACTTTGGAACTTCTTATCAAAACACTACGATAAATAGGTTTGACAACCCTCTCTTGATGTTAACCTAACATAACCTAAAGAATTCTGAAAAATTAAAGAATTCACCGAAACATGAAAATCTGAGGGTGCAAGGTCAAGGCGATATGGTGGATGCATTAACTACTTACCAACCAAACTCAATATTTTTGCTAAAAGGCTAAAGTCGTGTGTGGCCTGACGTCATCATGGTGAAAAATCACACCCTTTCTGTTGATCAATTTGAACCGTTTTGCACGCCTCATAAGCGGAGCGCATGAGGTAGTGCTCTACTCTCGCCTTACGAAAAACGAGTGATTTTTTGAACTTTAAATGTCTTTATTTATTACATGTTGCACTTGTAAAATAATGTATGCACTCAAACGGCAAGAATAATTACTGATTTTAATATCTGTAATATCTTCAAAACACATTTTGTTATAGAACATATTTTAAAAACTGTTTTAAAAATTTTTTTCGTGGACGTTCGTGTATCCGTATGTGCGGATCCTGTATGTGGTCACGATAACGAATGAAATACTTCAGTAATCGAGTGTTTTTTTTTCATTCGCTTTAGTATGCATCTGAATAGAAGCCTATTGAATTTCACGGTCTAATTCGGTGTAGTTTAATGGATATTTAATAAACAAAATTTTGACGAGTCTTTCAGTATTTTTTTTTTTTTATTAAATCTTAATCTAGAGAACATAAGAAACCCGAAGCGTGACTGTCTTTTTATTCTCAATGTTTAAGTAAAATTTTGACACCACGGTATTTTTTTAATTTATTTCAATTTAAAAATGACGATGATATAAATTTTGTTAATATATAGATTTTAGAGTATTGAACAATGCATACCAGTAATTTGTAATCATTCATAAAAGTGAGCTCCAGTCATTCGTCGGAGCTGACATATACACTTTTCTTTAGTAAAAATGGAGTAACCGCTATGAGGCGTGCACTTTTGGATTTTCCAAATTTTTTCTCTACTACTTGCTTGAGTCCTTGTTATTAATGATGCTCTTCTAATCCCGCCATACACACAGCATTAATTTATTGCGAGTTAATCCGGATTCCGATATACTCTGTGAAGCTTACTTGTCTTTTCACCACAATTATTTTTGAACGTTCTTGTCTTAGGTAAACCATTTTTCGTCATTAATGATCAATCTTTCTAAAAAGGGTGTGATTTCATTACATTTGAATAGAAAATCGCAAATGAGCACACGATTCATTCCATTTCTTTCAGTGAACTCGTGTGGGACCCAAGTATCGAGCTTTTTTGATTTTCCAGCTTTTTCCGAATGTTTTGTGGTCAAACCCCAGCTCGTCAACTATGTCCTAAGAACGAACATGCTGATCTTTATCTACTTTTTCCAAAATGGCATCGACTTTATCCATAACAGGTCGACCAGAGCGAAGTTCATCTTTGACATTAAAGTTACCGGGAGGAAAACACTTAAACCAGTTTTGTCCTACCCTTACTGAATTATGACCGAATTATGTTCATAAACGTCACCATTTTTTTTTTGCAGCTTGTGCTGCATTTATCCCTCTTTTATAATAAAACTTCAAAATGTATCGAATTTCTACATTATATTTACTTATATTGCTGGACATAAAAACAGTAGAAAAAGAACGGGAAACAGTTTTTACTTTTTAATTTCTTTTTCTAAAATGGCTTATATTTAATGGTATCAAAACTACCCAGATACAAACAGCACAACCGAAAATATTTTACTTATAAAATAGGAAAAACCTTTTTCGCCGATCTAACATTTAGCGTTAACAGTAGAAATAGAGTGAATTAATGCAATGTGGAAATGAATGAAAATGTGATCTGTATGAAGTGTAGAACTTTTATATTGAAATCATTACGTTTCAATGGAGAATCGCAAATGAGCACACGATTCATTCCATTTCTTTCAGTGAACTCGTGTGGGACCCAAGTATCGAGCTTTTTTGAATATCCATCTTTTTCCGAATGGGTCAAAACTGTTTTGTGGTCAAATCCCAGCTCTTCAAATATGTCGTAAGAACGAACATGCTGATCTTGCTCTACTTTTTCCAAAATGGCATCAACTTGTATTCATAACAGGTCGACCAGAGCGAGGTTCATCTTTGTCATCAACATTACGGGACTGAAAACACTTGAACCGGTTTTGTGCTACCTTATCGACACTAAATTAGATCTATAAACGTCACAAATTCTTTTCGCGGCTTGTGTCGTATTTTTCCTTTTTTTGTAATAAAATTTCAAAATGCATCGAATTTCTACGTTAGATTCACCCATTTTCGTGAACAGAAAAAGAGTAGAAAAATGGTGGGACACCGCTTTTACGTTTAATTTTTCTTTCTATAAAATTTCATCTATTTAATGGTATCGAAACAAGCCAGATAGAAACAGCACAACAAAAAGCAACTTTTTCCTTATAGAATACAAAAAAACTTTTTTCCTGACCTAACATAATGCAGGTAAAGTCACAAATACATATTACTAATTCAGTTTCAATTAATGCTTGAAGTATTTTAGTCTGCATAGTAAATAATTTAATTGTGCTACCCTTCCCTATGCATACGGTTGAGAGGCTATCAAGGACCTGTAGGAAAATCTCTAACAGGCCGAAAGCGATAACTGTCGAGGTTCAAACAATACAAAGACAAATGAACGAGATTAATTTTTACAATAGCTTATTTATTATTTTGTATCTGTGGTTTATTCCACATATGAAGATAGTTATAAATTTTATAAAATTATTGACTATTATTGATCTTTGTACACTATAAGACATGTGAAGTGACTTGAAAATAAAAAGTATTTTAAAATTCTAAATTAGTGCATATTCAATACTAGTTCACCATTATAAAGTTTGAAATAAGGTATATTGCACGTTAATAACTTTCGTTTGGTGTTAATTACATATGAAAAGCAAGTAGTGGATTTATTATAAATTTTGTACCAAACTTGACCTGAAGTTGAATAGACTTTGGGCGATAGCGTAGAAATCATCATAAATAGGAACCGCTCAGCACAAACACGCCACCATCGGAAGAATCGTCAGTCATTAGCGTTTCTAATTTCGGAAATATATCATTGTCCAAAATTGATATTACCCAATATTTGTAACTATGAAAAGTCTCCTACACAATAATTACACTAATAAAAGATAAAAAACCTTTACCAATCACATTATCTTTCATAAAAATACAATAATACGCCATACAGTGATACAAAGCAAGCATAAACGATTGGTGCATAGCATCAAATCAACGAGAACAAACAAACAAAATACACGCTGCGTGGGCGTAGTCTATTTCTTTCTTAGCAACGTCATTAGAAGAAGAACGTTTAAACGATAATCGCTCGCACTCGTATTGCTCGCCACGTGTATAGCATTCGTTTATTTTGCCAATAAAATATTGCATACGAATGCTCAACAACCGCAGTGATTTACACCCACAAACAATTAGAGCTGTGAAAATAGAAACTGTTGTCGATAAAAATATATAATTTGTATAATAATTTGCTGTTTTCGGATAATTGTCATGATTTATTTTTCTAAGAAATGCTATTTTGTATTGATAAATGTATTAATAACTATTAATAAATGAAATTAACACATTCTATTCATTTAATTATTGTTTAGAAACAGTAACTTATATTAAACTCGCAGATCCGACAGACATTGTACTGCTCAAATGTTGGCTTGTCTGTTGTATAATAAGTGACATCTCAGTCTATTCGTTTCTTCATTGTGTAGTTTTCCGTTGTCAATGCAAAATTAAAAAAAAAAGAATGCAATTTATCGTTGAACGTTTGGAAATATTATATTTCATCTCTGTCGATACACCGTGAGTAGAAATTGAAATGCTCAAAGAACACCGAGCTATGTAGCAAGTCACTTGCGTATGTATCGACGCGTACGTCAAATACCACAGAATTGGACATCAGCGCCATCTATGCCATACAAATATAATTATGAATTATTCTTGTAAGATTATTTTTCTAGATGATTTTAACGATCAGTTATTCATATAAATAAATATTGGCGGTTGGTTGGGGAGGGGTTTGAAAGATATTTTGATGCCGCCTTTTAAGAGGCACGAGACGCGTACTGTTTCATTTAATTTAGATTGAATTATTTTTTGCGACAAAAGTATAATTTCGGAAAATTTAATAGTGATTATCTCTTTGATATAAACTGAAACACAGTATAACATGCCATGTGAGAGCGCACCGAAAGGACATTAAAGGACACCGAAAGACAATCTCGTTTTGCCCTGAGTAAAGGCTATCCGGCGCTAAATGTTTAGTTATCTTTTTGTTTGTAAAATATTTGAAGGTGTTAACTATCACTTGTATGCTCCGTCACCAGTTGATATTCACATCATATAATCGATTAAACGTATATTAAAATGAAATATTGTAGATATAAGTTTCAATTACCTAATACAAAAGAAATTCTTACCAAAACTAAGTATTTTATGTAAAAAAAGGATTTTTTTAAACACATTTTTGTGTTACACTAGACAAGGAATATACCGTGCGTAGTAAAACAGTTATTTGAGACCTAAATATATAAAAATATACAATTTTGGTCACAATATACTCTGAAGAAATACTGTTTCGTTTTTAATTTAAAACGTGTAGGTAAATTTAAATTTAATCTGACCAAACTGTACAAATATTTTCAATGATAAAAAATCTCAAATTATCGATAACTTTAAGCTACGGTTAGGTACCAGAGTAAAAACAAAAAATAATAATAATAGCTTTTTAATAGAACACAAACGCAGTGGTATATTAATGGGTTTGTAAGTAAGCAAGTAATTCTTATTCCCTTGGCATTTATGTTCGTTTTAATTTGGCAAAAGAACCAGTGCATGTGCGTCTCACCGTGTACTCGTGTTACTAGTCTGAAGTGATATAAACAAAAATTTTAACAAAAAAAATACCGGATTCAATACAAAAACTATTCCAAAACAAATTAATATGCACTAAAAAATAAAGCAATAACAGCGTATTCTTCTACAGCTTTACGATCTGTGTTTACCACGTAAGAAGGTAGGTAGGTACTTATCCACTTCAAAATTGAACTCAACACATACCTATGAATAACAAACGATAATCACAATATTTTTTAGAGTTCTCCTAAGTAATATTAAATGAAAAATATTACACTACTTAAAAATCCATCAAATTACATATTACGATAATATAATGTAGTTACAATTATTGTTATTTTTGCAGTCGGTGTCTATTGCTAGGTATATTGTAGTGTTTTATTAACCGACACCGACTCCCTAAAATAACAATAATTACTGTTTTCATATCGTAACTCAATTGACCAAATGGTCTAATATTTGTCATTTAATTTTACTAGGAAACTCTAAAAATATTGTGATCCTTGTTTGTTATTCATCAAATGTTGATTGAATGGTAAATTACCTACCTTCTCTTGTGTAAACACATAGATCTTCTACATATTGATGAGTAGAAAAGTAAGTTGATTATTGGTTGTTAAAGAATACGCAATTATTTCTTAACTTTTAGTGCATATTAATTTGTTTTGGAATAGTTTTGAAGTCGATTTTTTTTTGTTAAAAGTTTTGATTATTTTTGATTATTTTTTTGATTTTAGTGAATCTGAAGTACGCTAACTAATTTGTCTGAATATGGGTAGACGTACTAAACGTGCTGCTCATAGATCGCACCCTTACTGTAAGCCGTTAAGGAGTTGCATTGATTATCATATTTGACTACGACAATTACTTGACCATAGCGATCTCACGGTAGATAACTTAAATATCCGGATAGCCTGTAAAAGATTCGCTCGAGTATCGTTAATTTGCTTCTAAGAATTGAAGAGTTCCGTTACTTAATCATGGATCCCATAATGAGAACCTAACCAAACTCTCATCAAAGTACCCTTGAAGTACATCCTTTCCCATAAAAAAAATGATCGAAATCGGTTGACGTGATATTGAGTTATTCATTCATTTGTCACATACGTATTTAATGCAAATTTAATACTTATACAGTTTTCTCATGGATGTCATTGTCGGAACTGGACCGAATTAAAATGGGACCACACATGAAGCACCAGCTTTCAAATAAAAAAAGAATGATCAAAATCTGTTCACCCAGTCGAAAGTTCTGAGGTAACAAACATCAAAAAAAATACAGTCGAATTGAGAACTTCCTCCTTTTTTGATGTTGGTTAAAAACTCATAGGTCATTCAACGCGTGACAAATTCTGATAAAAATACGCTGTCATCGCAATTGTACTATTGTTTATTTTGATTTCAGTGAGTGATAACTATGTATTTGTAATTTCAAAAAGGTAATAATAGCTGTGTACATAATATAAATTGTCAAAAGTGGATATTACAAAATGTCTTATCATTTTAGCCTATCACGCGTACAAAATGACGACGTGGATTTTAAATTAGTTTTATTTCAAATTACACTTGTATATGACTAATTATTACATAGAAATGGAGTTAGTAATATTCAGTTTTAATAAAAAACAATTAATCGTTTTCTTTTCTAATGATACCTGTACAAACTATAACTATTAATTGTATTATGCATTGATAGATAAACTGCATTGTGGTGGTTTTTTAAAGTTATTACAATAATCCTTACAAAATAATAATAATAACCTCTTTCAAAAGCTTCTTAAAATATTTTTTTTGTATTTGGAGTTGGTGGCAGCTAAAGATATGCTAGACAGAGGTGTCTTAGCTTTCCTCATTCGATATCCTTTTTTTATTGTTTTTTTTTAGTGATCTTTGTTCGGCTAGTACGGACTCCAAATACATCTACATATTTTAAAAGGAAACTTTTAGAAAGTTGATTTATATATTTATTGTAAAAATTGTCATAATTATTGAATTTTTTTCCTATTGTTTGGTTTATTAAATTATAATTAATTTTACTTCGGCTCGTAGACAATTGTTAATATCTACGACTGAATTGACCAAGCATCTTAATATTCTATTAGATAACATTTCTGTTACTTAACGTAAACATGATAAAATGCATCTCTGATCTAAAATATTATTTAATATAAACCTGTCATTAAAATTGTTTCTTGAGGTTATAAACAGTACAATTTGATTTTGCGTGTATAGTATTGCAATTTACAGCCACAACAAACACTGTTGAAAAACTTTCTGTTAAATTCGAACACTCGAATATAACACATTTCAAGATATTCATGTATTATTTATGCTTAAAACGGTTTAATAATTTATGAACTATTATATTTAATGAAGGATTTAAAACGTACCATGTGAACCGACACAACACCAGTTTAAACGAGGCTACATCAGAATAGGTATGGCGCAAATCAGATTAAGCTAGATTACACTGTTCACTACAAACAATAAAACATACAAATTTCGCTCATCTCTGAAACATAAGGGCGCTTGGTTAACATTCTATTGCACAAAATTAAATAAAAAGTGTTATATATTCATATAGTTATATTATAGGGCGTTAACTTGGTCATTTCAACGTAACTTCGTTTACTTTGGTCACTTTGTAAGGTAACGGTTAATAAAATGGCCTTGCGAAAAAATTGCACCTCTCACCACGAGTGCAGAATCCTCTTTTTTGTATCCAGACTGGGGTATGGCCACAACAGATCAGTTTTAAAAGTCGGCGCATACGCATATTGTTTATACATTATCGCTTGTACGGGCCGTTTAAGAGCGCCGGCCGGCCTTGGCGGGGTTTTCGTTGGAAAATGACATCAGCGTTGGTATTAACCTCTCTGCAAACTGTGGGTGACTGACTGGTTTTTCCGATGTTCCCCTTTTTTTTTATTTGATCGGTTTACGACTGTCGTCTGTTTTGAAATTGGCCGCTATAAATAAAATCATTTACATAAGAAAATATTTTGTTGACGCAATATATTATTACTTCTTGTAATAAATACAAATGTAGCGAAATCGGCATACCGTTAGATGGAGTTGATCAGTTTCAATCGGTCAGTGGAGTTTACTAATTTCAAATATCAGTACAAGTTTTTGTTCCCACAATGAAAACTTTATGCTTTAACTATATATTTTTTTTAAGCTCTTCATCTCCATCATACTTTGCACTACAATATTTTGTAATATATACCCATGGTATTGTGTGATAAAGTGTTTTTAGGTTCCTTACATTGTGTGTTATAGGATGATATACTTTTAAGTACTAAGTCTGTAGGGTAATTGACTGGAATGCATTTATTTAAACTGCGTATGACGTATATTGATGCATTTTATTGTGCATTAAAATTGTTTATTTGTAGTTTTTTAAAGTATTTCGAGATACTGTAATTTATTATTATAACTTAATGCTTGTGGGTGTGGTTAAATATAACTAAATGTATTATTTTTTTTTTGTTTTAGGTAAGTCAATCTTGTTTAGAGGAAAACGACACGGTGAGCAACTCAAATTCGTTATGAATTACTAAACAAAAAATACATCGCCGTAGGTAAATCATTATACTGGTCCAAAGACTACTAAAACATGATTTGTTATTTTTTGTTCGTTCATAATGTAAAATGCTTTAAACTTTTTTCTTTCAGACTTGCTGATTATATCTAATAATTGGGAAATAAAATGTTGAGGCGACCTCAAATAATGTGACCCTATAAATAAGTTAAATTTATCTCAGAAACAAACCTAAAGTTTAATAACTTTCTCACTTCATAATATTCACAACATTAACACTGTTCAACAAAAAAATATTTCTTCACTTCATAAATCAAATATTACTTATTTATTTGGGATAGAGAAAAATTAATATCACATAGAATAATTTTTATTAGTTCTAATTTCAATCATGTACAATACGTGAAAGTTATTCATCCGTAAATATTAATTATATATGCTAACAAAATCATTCTTTTTTTTTAATGACGTTTACACCTTCAATTGATAATAGGCCGCGTGCTAGATGGGTCGATCTAGAGAATGAATTGGTGGCTTAGTGAAATCGCTGTATTCAGTTAGTTCTTGAGCATCCCTACACACAGACCAGCAGTAATCCGCATGCGTTGGTACATTCCAGTGATACCAATCCAGTCCTTTTAATACAACTGTTTGTGACTATAAAATTGACTAAATATGTACCTAAATGAATCTATATTTTTCGCATCGATTTAAAATTTTCCAAATATGTATGATTCTAATGATAATAATTAGGTACCATCAAGTTGATGCCAAGCCGATCGGTGCAGCTTTTGTTGAAATTAATTAAATGTAGCCGTTTCTCAAAGAAAAATAACCAAAAGGAGGAGAATCACATTTTTTGGTATAGACATTGAATTTTAAGAAGTACCTCGTTTATTATTGGCATGCAATATATTGAACAACAATTTATACTTTACATTTATCGTCCAGTAGAACAAAATAATGTCAATAGTTGAAGGCATATATTGTAACAAGATTTTATACATAAATTACATCTTTTCTTACTTTTCAGTGCGCTACTTAAATAAGAGTGTTTCTTTTATTATTATACGAATGAATATTTGTTACGTTTGTAAAAAAATTTTCAAACAGCATTAGAGAAGTTCGATTTGCATTGTAGTCACTAGTTTAGACTTATGAAGGAAACCGACCAGTTTAAGGATCGTTAAGTTTAAATTTAATTTCTAAAGACTTTCTAATGTTCACTGTCATTGAAGGAATTTTGACGTGATAACGTCTTATAAATCGATGAACGCCGGCTACACATACGAAAAAACATGACTCATTGTCACGTTCCGCCTGAGCCCAGCGTGCGAGCGAAAGCGCGAAACGAGCGATAGAGAGGCACGACGGGCCTAAGCGTTCTGCTTGTGACGCATCTATTTTTCTTTCATTCCATCAGCCGATGCGTCCGAGTAGAAGAGAGACAGCGGCACCACACAACCTACACGTGGACTGTTTTGTAAACTGTTTTTGTAAAGTAAAATGAAAAGTTAATATTGTTTCCATTGTTTATTACAACAACAATTACGGCAAAAAAATGTAATTTTCAATTAACTCCTTTTTTGTATTGTACAAAATAATGATAATTCAGTGATAATAATTCAATTCGATTCATAAAAGTATGCAATTTTTCATCAATGTTTTCTTATTACGTTATCACGTAAAATTATCGTCCTTAATCCGAATTTACAGACTACCAATTTTTTTATAAATGCTAAATAACAAAACTATTGAATTTTTTTATTCTTACATGTCGTTGTTAAATTTATATTGTCAAATTTAAAGGTATTTTTCCTTGTAGATATACATTATTCTCGTATCGCTAGTGCAATATATTCCGTATCAGTTCTGCTTACTAGCTTTATCGATATAACGTTGTTTTAAGCTTCGTTTCCTACGAATACTGTTCGGTAATATGATATTGACTGATGTAATTTACCTATCCAGAAACTCTACTACGTAAATTCAATAATGATTTTGTCAATTTACTTTTGTTCGTTCCACTTTATATTTCCTTTGTAGGAATAATTTTTAAAAGCTTCGAAAATAGATAAGTGTAATAGTCGAGCGTTAGTAAAGATTATGCCGCAAGAAATTAAAAAAATATATCCCTTTTTAATTATATAGTGTGATACAATATATGTATATATTTACACTATTGATAATTTAATAAAAATAGTTATTGAACTATTTTTCGTTCAATACAATATAGGTTTATGACATATAAATAATTAATCGGTTTGCAAATATGATGATATATAATATATCTAAGTGTTAATACTACGATTTTCAAAGATGCCCGTCAAATATCCGAAGGGAACGTATTGAACTAGCCCATCTCTTTCCCCATTATAATCCGTCGACAATGAAGATCCAATTGATTGCAAACGTACCATTAGGGCCGATATTCATTAGCATTGGAACTGATGTAGCCTCTTTTAATGATGCTTATCGGGGCTCCGTGTTATTATTCAAATGGGCGCGGCTATACCGCTAGGTACAAGCTAACGACGGCGTAGGTATAAGAAACCAACAAAAAGTCTCCGGGATTATTAATGATGCCCCTAATTAACTCCGGCGGGAGTTCCGAGGTCGGATCGAAACTTTTAGGGTCGACCCACATCTTCCGACCGTTTGCGTCCTCTTTTTTTTATATGAAGAGATTACGTCGCTGCCGCGCAATTCCGGTTCGATTATATTGATTTATAGTGCTAAATCTTAGACTATCTTTAAATGTCTATCGGTGTATGCCACGAAGGGCGTTAGCGTTAATCGCGCATGCTTCACGCAAGACTTTTTTTATTAAACTTTTATTAGTTTTGAAGTGATGAACTAAGATATTTGTAGGTGAATTATTATAAGATTAGTGTTTATAAGAAAGGATATCTGAACATCGGAATATTTTTATATCACACTGTTAAGGTTCTACGTCTCGAGAGTTTAAAATGAAATCCTATTACTGAATGTACGTTGTCCGTCTCTCCGTCTGTCCTGTCACATGCGTCGATTTCATGAATTGTGAGATATATGCATATAGACAAAATTATTACAGACGTTTGTGATTTGTAGTTACATGAATTTATAGTAAATGATAATATCGTATATCATAAAAAAAAAATGAAAAACTTGCTTTTGTCAATAACGCATTAAAAAGTACAAAATAATGTAATTTCCTTTATACTATTTGTTGTGTATGATATATGCAGTTTACCTTTTTTTTTGTTTTCGTTGTACAGTAAAAGCAAAATTACAAAATTTTGTTCACTACGTTACGTACTCTTAAACTCGTTATTGCGTAACTATCGATTACAGTGCCAAAAAGTGTGGAACTGTATTTGGTTACGTTTTTAAATAATTTCTACAAATTCGATAAATACACAATATTTTTGAGTCGTCAAAACAAACCAAATGAATACAAACTCTAGAAGTTACTAGTAACTACTAAAGAATTTCGATATCCATCTCCCGGCTCCATCATCAGACCCTATTGACCAAGTGTAATAAAATACTTACTAGAAATGTAAAAGATTCATTACAAACTCCAATTCAAAGGATTTACTAAAAAGCTATATGAGTACTGCTATTCGCCTTCAGGGTCCATCATCAAGCTCTTGTCATTAAGTGTCGTGAATTAGGGTCGTCAAAATAATCCAAAGGAGCTCAGGGAATATTCAATTTTTAAGAAAAATTTCTTAAACCTTTTTCTAATCAGAAAAAGCCCTAAGAATACCCACATACTTTTGAATTTAAAAAATAGTCTCATATGCGACACAACAGTGGCAAGTCCAACAAGTGAAGCAAGGAACAACTTTGAAAAACTTCAAAACGGATAGATAGATTTTTTAGCTATTCTACTTAGAATTCGATTACAAATTCTAAAGTTCTTTTATCTTTAACCCAAACGAATCATAAGATTATTAAAATAAAACTACGACATCTTGTTCAGAAACTGTTATTAAATAGGTAATTTTAAAAAGGGGGTGAAAAAAGATCATTAGTTCATTGTTTCATTCAAAGTTATCGACATTTATATTAAATACCAATTTAAAAACCAACTTTGTAATAATTAGCTGTTTTCGCTAATTTATATAGAGACTAGCATTCAGAAAGCTCAAATTAGATACAGTTTACAAATTAAATACAAATATTTGAAAGATTACTTCAAATTATTTTTAATCTTAACCTTTGTCTCGTAAACGAACAAATAAATTCATAGGGTTTTTATACTTTATAACATTACCAGAGATAATAATGGAAGTGAAATATTGAAAGGAAATTCAATAAAGTTAATAAATTTATCAACTAATATCAAAATCTCATAAAATTACTAAGAAAATGTAACGAAAGCAGTTACTTATCTTGCTGAATTTCATGAGCATCCAATATGGCCGCCTGAATATAATCGTTTAAATAATAAATGAGAGGTCAAACTGAAGCGGCGGTCTGGGAGAGTATTATAATTTGAAGTGTCTCGAAGGAATAATTTAATTAATTTCAACTCGACCTTTCGCAACTATAGTTTCTTGCAGATGTTTATCTTATAATCCATCAATAACTTATCACTATTTTAATATTTAACATATTATTTAACAGTTTTATAGAATGGGTAGTTACAAATTTTCATCGATTATTATAGAAAAACCATGAAGAGAATCGATTTCATCGTTAGCCAATCGTTTAATGATCCAATTACCTTGACATTTTTATTGATATCTCATTATTACATGCCGTTTATTTTACTTGAGACTCATTGATTATTAAATTGTTCGGTTAACAAACCAAAAAATTTAATATTCCATGATCGAGTAGCATGTAATAACTATATACGTTTCAATAATATAACATTATCATTTAGGATTTTATGGATTCGGTTGCAAAATTTCAAATAATTAATATATTTATATTGCAGATGATATAGCTTTTCACTTCTAATTACTACTCGTGCCGTATCTACGATTAAATGCACCAAATTCGTTATCGCCGTAAAAATATCTGATATTATTATAAAATAGAACATAACAAATACGGTTTTGCATTACGTACAAAAAGTTGATGCGATTGGAAATAGTCTTAAAAATCCTCCTTGTTCCAAAGTATCGACCTTGATATAACGATTCACCAATTATGAAACTGTGTCCCACGTATTGAGCACGCGAGACAAATAAAGTGAATGAGCACATGCGATTATCAAGGACCCTGTTAATGTAATATTCTGGTAGAATTGAACTTACTTCAGCACTATTACTTTTAGTATTTTGGGTATTTTCGTAGGGCAGTAATATCCATTAAGATGATGCATTGGTAATTTTTGTGGTACTAAATCTCGATTTTTCCTAGAAAATACAGAACACATGAAAGTGATCTTTGGTGACCTGTATTTTGATACTATTATCGACTTTAATTTGTCATTTGTTGTTATATGATTTATTAACTTTTGTGACAGGGAAAAAATATCGAGATACCTCTTTTAAGACAGTTTTACATTACAATTAATATAGTTTTTGGATATTGGCTCTAGTTGTATATTTATTCGATATTTCGAAACTCAACTCAAGAAAAGCAAAATTTAAGCGTTAATGTCTTTTTTTTTTAATTTCTAAATTTCATCAATACTATCAATGACTAATGACACTTAATTTATTCAGACAAAATGAAAATATTATTGGAAATGTAAATAACATTCTTCAGAAACTACTTTTATAATATTTTTTATGAGTATTTTGTCAGTCGTGTCTTTGTTCGATGTAGCAATAAGCTTTTGTCATGTGACTATCCCACCGACCTTGGATCGCATCGCTATCATTCTCGAATTCTGGTGGAAGCGTTCTCCTCTATCTTCGCTGTAATATTTTAAATTAGCGGGAAATGTGTCAAGATGATAATCTAGAAAGGTTAATTTTATGCTCATATTTGATTCAAGTTTTTTTAAACTTTTCAACATTTTTTTGTTGAACTGTATTATCATAATTAATTTTATGTTTATAAATTGTTAAACCAGAGGGCCTAGTATGACAACTTAGACAAAAGTCTCTCTATAGGACTGTCCCTTTCGCTCACCATATTGGCGCGACAAGCACAGCCCTATAGGGAGACTTCTCTACAACGTCGTGATAGGCCCACAGAAGGTTACCGATAGAACGGCCCAGCGGTGGAACGTCATCGTAGTTCGTGTGTTTAGAAAAGTTTGCAACCGAAAATGTTAAAAAAATAGCGCATGTAGGTTACCATTATGACAAAAGATGAAAAAATGCTCACACCTATTTTACAAAGAGACAGAGACCACAGATTTCCAATTCCCACTATTAATTATTACACACTTCTTTTACTTTGATCTCGCCGATGATGTAAGTTCGTCAGTTTCGGATGCATAAAATCTGTGTTGCATTAATATATCTTTTGTCAAGAGGTAAAATTTGTTTGTTTGCTTATAGGGTGTAAATTTTTGAACAACTGAATCGATTCTAAATATTATTTCTTCACCAATATAAAGCTAGGTACATTACTCCAAAGTATGTATTTCGTATTGCTTTTTTTTTCTGGTTACATTATATTTTCAAAATTGCAATCAAAATTTAAGTCTCACATCATAATTGTATTATTTTTTCGAAGAAGATAAACAAGTAGTTGGATGCTTAATATTCGCGAATTGACATCTCACACCGTCGAATATTTCAAACGTTAATACGAAATGACCCTACACTATAGTAACTTTTGCACTTACGTGAGTGGTACAACGCAATTATGAATGCAGTATACAATAATAATACTATTCTACTTTCAATTGTGAGTCGGTTCCGATCATGGTTCAGTTTTCGATACTGGCACCGGCTCTTATAGCGATATAATGCATAATCTATATACGTTTTAAGTGGATGCACTCGGTTAAAAGTAAAGATTCATTCTGAGCTTCGCGTTTGCATGGCTTATCAAAAAATAGCGAAACGTGCCAGAAATCGAGAAAAAATTACACAATTTTATGTAAAAGAATTTTTCAAATCGGACTTTTTAGCCATCACAAAACTGAAATAAATATCTCAGCGTAGAGTAGGTTCCGTACTATAGAACATTTTAACTAACAAAACCAGAATGGGTAGGAGTGGTCCCAATAAACTGATTTATATAAATAAAAAATTCTCTGCGTACCAGTCGGCTGCCTTTTCCAGTTTCTTTTTTTTTTTTCAGATATAATATTTTTCGCTGGTTTGTATTTTTTTTTTTGTTCTTTAAACCTATTCTTGGATATAAGATGAATTCGAGTTTTATGATCAATTCGGGAGGTCTACGCGGATTTCCTAAATGAGATTTAAAATTTTACGAATAATTGAATAATTAATGCACATTCACCTAGTAGCATAAGATATTGAATAGAAATTGTAATGAGTGCAATTGTAGTAATTTTTAATTGTGGCAAACTATACAATGGTTGTGCTATTATTAGACCAAACATCATTTATTTATATATTTTTTTGACTTAATATCTAGAAACTATAAATTTTACTTCGAAAAACAGTAATAAAATCAAAATATATTACTTTCCATTTATAAAAACAAACTATTTCTTTTAAATGTCTATAAAATATATCATTATAAAATTTGATATATTTTCTATATATATCACCAATGTTATTTCTAAAATATACGGTGATTATTCACGTTGTGTAAACAATACAACAATATGGCATAATAAATTCGATGAAGTTGTATAAGACTTAGCGTCTTTTTACAATTTTCTTGTGATTCAATTCACTTCTATAATAAATATATTTTAGATTGAACTGTTACTTAAAAATTAATATGTAAATTGCTTTTTTTTTATTGCAATTCAAAAGGAAGAAAACGAAAATGCTCGAAATTGACATTCAGGACTACACTTACACATTATGACTTTATATTTTTTTCATGACGTCATTAATTTATAAAAGTATTGTTTTCAAAATCTAGGCGCCAAATAAAATTACTTATTATTTATATCACTGGAAAATCGCCATTCTGTGTACGCACGTACGTAGAACCTAAAAATGGCGTCCATTTATATCAGATCATTTATTCATCTAAATCGTAATCAATATCCATCAATTTAAACTATACTATCAAAATCAGTTAACTTTACAAATACAGATGTCGTATATGATATATATTTCAAGTGTGCATGATATCAAACTTATTTGTAACATTTCGTTGACGATAAATTAAGCTTAGCGATACACACGAAACGACAGCTATGTATGTGGTCCACGGAAGCTGGATTTAGGTAATGCCCCGAGTCTATAAATATTTCATGTGGCCCCTTTTAGTGGCAGGTCACGTCGGACCCCGGCGACATTTTTTGATCCCTCGCCTCTTATATTAAACATATCTGTACGGCGTCGCTCTTATTATAATATTAGATATATATATAATTAGACAGCCCTTGTATCTTGTTTTAAGTTTGCGCATCAAACTATTTAAAGCTTTTGTCTCGATTCGATATAAGCTTCATAAATTATAAACGAAAATGTACTAGTCTTATTCCGAATAATAGTGATTAAATGAAATATCATTTAACTCATGTTTAACTAACGAAGCTCTGTTTCGCTTTAAATTTATTTTTAATAAAAGGCCGCTTTTAAATCGAGTTTTAACTTTAGAGCTATCTTGTAAATATGTCTTTTTACTAAAATTCAATCCAAAACGCGGTCGTAGAAGGCGTCAAATAAAATAAATACTAGAATATGTAGAAAGTTAATTTTACTATTCTCACACAATTTACTCTATTTTGTACTTCATTCTTTACTATTTTGACGGTATATCCTCAAATATAATGTACTAGTTGATACAGTACAACGCCTGAAACTACCGCTCTGATTTGCCTGTGAATGATGTAATGCGCAGGTTTAACACACCCCGACCCTTCCTTCTTCTCCCCCTCGTGCCAGTTTTACGCTATTGCAACATTTCCGTGACTAACTTCACAGCGTCAGAGTTTCGTGCGTTGTACTGTATATAATGTGATGTATTCCGCTCAAGTGTAACAAATAGAAATAAGTCGAATGCATTATTATGTTATTATTCTTGTTGCCGTACGTCATGCATATTTTAAAGTGGAAAGTCTTCCACACTCCGTGTACATTTCAATGTGTATGAGATACAAACGTGCAATCGGCTTCGCCGCGCCTCCGCCCTCCTCTTCGGTTTATCTCAGACGGATGAATTCGAAAAACAAACACGATAGCCTTGTAACGGATCACCGGGGAATAAGGCTTTCAGACGAGCGAGGTGTAACGTTGAAAATTGCCCTTCTATTTGTGTGGGACACGTTAGGCGGGCACTTGTCTATTCCGTTTGTGCTTGTCGTGATACACAATTGCTTTTATTCTGCATCCGTTGGATTCCCGAAGCGGAATAACTTCATTTACGTTATATTTTCGTCATAGGGTACTTTTTTTCTAACAAATAAATGCTTGTAAAATAACGTGATTAGCAAAATTCGCTTTTAATATTTAATCGAAACATACTAAACTTCGCGTTAATATTTAATTATGTTTATAATTTTTTTTTATACAACCATTTACAAAAGATTCTTTCATTTGTCCTGTATTAACTTCATTTAAAGTATGAAATATTTAATAACGAGTGTAGAAAAGAGTATGTTCATGTGTTTTGACCATTTGAAAATGATAAAGAAACAACAATGTATATCGGTGTCCACTTCTCATGACAAAAAGTATTTCTAATAATTTCACTTCCATTATTTTCACTTAATGCCTGACATCGAAATTTCATATCGGTAGTCGTCTATAGTTGCCTTCGAAAAAAGTGAACGCACGTACATTATTACGTACTACTATGTATGTAGTAGTACGTAATAATGTACGTAAGCGCGTTCACTATATATGTAGTACAAATAAGTTTCCGCCGTTTTTTGTCAATAAAATAATATTTGTTTTGAAAGGACGATAATTTAATTTCAATCGAAGTACTGTCCATAACTAGTCACTACTTTTTTCCATCTTTCAGGCAGCGTTTGGATACCAAGTCTGAAGAATTCCTTATCTTTTGACGCTATCCACGAATCAACCCAATTTTTGGTATCTTCATACGATGTGAACCGCTGCTCTGACAGAGCATGTGTCATTGACCGGAACAGATGATAGTCGGACGGCGCAATATCTGGTGGATACGGCCGGTGGAGTAGTACTTCCCATTCAAGTCCTTTCAAATAGTTTTTTCACTGGGACCGCTACATGCGGACGAGAATTATCATGTAGAAGAATAATTTTGTCGTGTCTGGAGTGTATTAAGAGCGTTTTTCCTTCAGAGCTCGGCTCAATGTCATCAATTGTGTTCGATATAGTGTTCCAGTGATTGTTTCGCTTGGATTAAACAACCCGTAATACAACACACCCAGCTGATCCCACCAAATACACAGCATGAGTTTTTGCCATGAATATTTGATTTTGCTGTAGATGTAGATGCGTGGCCAGGTAGTCCCCATGATTTCTTCTTTTTTGGGTTATCATAATGTATCCACTTTTCATCACTTAGCTAGCAGCATTTCACTCATGCATAATTGCGTTCATCATCTCTTGGTTTTAATTAGTATGAAACCCAATTACTTTGTGTATGAATCATTCGTAACGATTTTAAACAATACGAGACTGCTTGCTAAGGGACTTCTAAAGTAAATATACAAGTTCCTTTTGTGTTTGAGACGAATCTTCCTCCAGTTTAATATCCTCATAAATTTTTAACCTTCCACCGCGATCTTTGTCTTCTACGTCGAAATCACCGTTTTTGAACTTTTGAAACCACTCACGACATGTTCTCTCGCTTAAAGCAGCCTCATTATATACTTCTATGAGCAATCGATGTACCTCAGCTGCAGATTTTTTTTTAAATTAAAGAAGTAAATTACGCTTATTTGGCTCAAATTTAAACAATTTTCGGATAAAAAAAATATATAATTCTAATATGAAGTTAATAATATGATAGGATTATGTTGTTCTTGAATAAGGAAACTAATTTTCAAGTCGGTTATCATCTGCAAATTCTAACGTAAGCCTCGTGCCATGCCATCTCTCTCAAAACGGCGAAAACTTATTTGTACTCCATATATATATATATGTGTGTGTCGACGTAAACAAAATATATTTGTTCACGAAATAAATATATAAATCTAATGTGTGTGATGTAAGAGGGTAGACGAAGGGGTACCTTAATAAATCTTGTAGATCAAGTAATTATGCATTAACTTCAAATTTAAGCACCCCATACCGACGGCCTATCATCAAACTATTGGTCAATATGAGCAAAACAAGTATCTGAAGATGCTATAAAAGGGAGACTTATGGTCTTTGCTTACACTTCTAAAAAACAAGCGTAGTCATATGTTGTGTGTTGGTATCTTTAAATTTTAACTTGAAACATTTGCAGATATATAACTCTTTTTTCACCTCTTACCTTACCTCGTCCATAGAGTGGGTAACTCGTAATACGAATCACTTACTTACCAGCCCACCGCATTTTACTTTGTTTGCTAGGTAGCTTAATAAATAACTTTTAAGCTTTTTAAGCAGATACTTACTTTATCTCCTCCTGAAAAGCAATTATGAGAGGGGACATTTTTTACGCTTATCTCAAACATAGAGACAGCTTTAAGCAACAGTTTCAGATCTTATTTTATCTTAAAGACGGGATGGAATTTAATTTGCATCCAGCGAACCCCGTACAATTCTCTCCGTGGCCTCCATCTCGGGCCCGAACGCCGAGCGCGGGGCAATTAATATTTTACCGTCGTACTTGTTTGTTAAATAAATGCCTTATAATAGAATATTAATTATACTATATAACTCCACGAACACGTGTTATTTACTCGCCTGTAATGCTAATATTCGCTTCAAAGCAATCCATGTTGATACACCGAATAGTCGTTTGTTAATTGCTATTTACGATTGCTTTCTCAACGTTTCCCTATCTGGTTATATAATTATGTAAATGAGATGCTTCACAAGTAAGTGCGTAACTTGTCTACAGTCTAGTTGTATATAACAACACAATAGAACTTCATGAATATTATGTATCCAAGCTGGAAAACGATGTCTTGGCACTTGTACTATTTGGTTTTGACCGTGGTTTTCATGATTATTCGACTGATTTCAAGTCAAACTTTACATTTCTCCTGTTTTTAGGGTTCCTAGTCAAAATGGCAAAAACGGAACCCTTATAGTTTCGTCACAAAATTTTATTCAAAAACTACAAAACGTATACTGATGATATTTATAATGTAGAGGTCTTGTATAAGCCACTACTTAGTTTGGTGGTTAAATAACAAAAGTAAATATTTCTAGGGGGGCACACCATACATGTAACAGAAGCTGAAAAAATTTTTTTTAGCAAAGATCAACAAGTAGAATATACTTCAATAGTTCTTTTAAAATCACTTTAAAGTTTTTAAACAAGTTTTCTGATTATGTGAATAATTTCGGAAGTATTGCTCCGAAATTGCAAAAATAGTCCCCCCCCCCCATATTTTCTAAACCGTATGTCCAAAAATATGAAAAAAAAATAACAAAAGTAACTCTTAATAAATACATTCAACGAAAATTATTTTGAACATGCTGGGATATGCTGTTTTTGAGTTATTGCTGAAAATCTGCGCTTCTCAACAAAAGGATGTACGTGCCATGAAGTTACGCTCTTTTGCTGATGCACTTTAGTTTACCCTTATTTAATAGTAATAGTCGACACACCTACTTGTTTTTCTAATTATAGGTGACTAAAGTGCTTATAACTATTCTGTGCGGGAAACGTGGAGAAAGTGTAACAGCCTACTTTTTTGATCGGTATTGCATTTTTTTGTAATAATGGCTTCGGAACCCTATAGTGAGTATGGTCTCCATATATGTATAAAAAAGGTTGATGATGGTCCCACATGCTCTTGGTCATTTTTTGTTATGATGAAGACAGAAAACAGTTTACTTAATTGGATATGTTACAGTTTGTAAGATAATTTCGAAATGAATGTTCCGCAACGATTTATTCATGAAAATTAGTAGAGTAGAGAGTATCAATTCACTTCAGTATTTGATTTAGAATCAAACAATAAAAGTATATGACAAAATTATTTATTTCGCAAAGCTATATACGAAAATTCGATACCATTTATTAGATCGGGACAATTTTTTTATATATAAGTAAATAGTTGCAGTAAAATTTATTTAGGTGTGCTGTTTGTATCTGGCTGGTTCTGATGCTATTAAATATATGACATTTTAAAAAAATAAAAATTCAAAACGGTGTCTATTTTTCTATTGTTTTTTTGTCTACCAAAAAGAGTGAATTGAACGTAGAAATTCGATATATTTCGAAGTTTCGTTACAAAGAAAAAGGGAAACTTGCGACACACGCCGCAAAAAATAATTGTGGCGTTTATGCACCTTATTCAATATCGTTAAGAGTAGCACAAAGCTGGTTCAAACGTTTTCAGTGCGATAATATTGATGTCAAAGACGAACCCCGCCCTGGTCTACCTGTTATGAATAAAGTCGATGCCATTTTGGAAAAAGCAGAGCAAGATCGGCTGATTAGTTCTTACGATATAGTTGAAGAGCTGGGAATCGCCCACAAAACACTTTTAACCCATCTGAAAAAAGCTGGATATAAAAAAAAAACCTTGATACTCCAGTCCTGCACTAGCTCACTGAATCTAATAAATTGTGTAAATCTAATAAATGGTCTACTCCTTTGCAATTCTCTATTCAAACGTAATGAAATCGTGTTTTTGAAAAGATTGATGAGTGGTGCTGAAAAATGAATTATCCATGACAAGAACATGAGTAAAAGATCATGGTCAAAAGGCAAGCAAGCTACACAGACTATAACGAAACCCAGATTGACTCGCAATAAGTTGATGCTATGCGTATGGTGGGATTGGAAGGGTATTATTTACGATAAGCTTTTACTCTTGGACGAAACCATCAATTCGGATCTCTGTTGTCAACAGCTGATGAGACTCAAGCAAGAAGTAGAAAAAAAAAACGGCCGGAATTGATCAATAGAAAGGTTGTAATAACGCCCGACCACGCACATATTTAGCAAATATTGATAGAGTTTGGTTGGGAAGCGGTAATGCATCCGCTATACAGCCTTGACTTTGTATACTCAGATTTTCACCTGTTGCGATCTCTTCAGAATTCTTTATGTAGGAAAGGATTCAGGAAAGGATTGTCAAAACTACTTGTCGTAGTTAGTCACAGCAATGTGATTGTATCACTACCTACAAAACGGCAACAAGTTGTTGAACAAAATGGCCTATATATGTATATATATATATATATGTATATATATATGTATATATATATATATATATATATATATATATATATATATATATATATATGTATGTATATAACATAAAATGTAAATAAAATAAGATGAAAAACTATCGTGAATTTTATATGTAATACGAAAAAATTTTTTCGCAACCTTATATACCTAGATATATCTATTATAAAAGCATAAAACCAATATTAATTTTGCAATAAAATATACGGGCGAAAGTTTTACGTGACAACGACTTTGAATGGTAAAATCATTTTAATGTGAATATTCATTCGTATAGTAGGAAGAAGGATGAAATAATAGTAACAATTTAAAACATTTATTTATACAAAGAATTATATTTAAAACATTAATTTATACAAAGAATCTCGCACTGAATTTCATATTAACAAAATTTTATTTTTACCTTTACACATACATACGTATTTATATACAAATATACATACAATAACTTGCAATACATTTGCAAGCTATGCACTAATTCTCTAGTGCTGCGCGCGCGGCAGACCGATCATAGTTGAGTGGGAGAGAGACGCAAGGCATTCGGCGGGCCTCTCTCTCGTTCGGTGACTCATCGTTACGTTACCGAGCGTTACACTTTTTCAAAGTGACTCCCAGCCGCAACCTAATTTAAGACGTTGTCACGTCAAAAATGTTACAACTTAACGTTCCATAACGTTGTAAGGAAATATGTTTCCCTTATTGAAATAAGTGAATCATGTTTTTCAAGTTCTTATTAAAATTAAGCAATTTATCTTCCTTAATCTTTCCGAAAATCTGATTAAAATAATTAGTTCATATTTCTCGGATCTTTATTAAAATAAATTCGTCTTCTTCGATTCATGCACGTACAAATAATTATATATTTGTAAATATGAGAATCGTACAAGGAAACAGTTAAAAAGTTATACGAGCATTTTTAAGTATATTTTCACACAAAGCGAAATTATACATGCGAACTACACACGAATTGGCTCATTCGTTCATTTTTGTGGTTACGGGTATGTTTTTCTAATTTTTATGATACGCCCGAACAATAAAAACACTTGCACAACAGATGGTTGTGTTTCACAAAGAACGCTTTGTTTGTACTGCCCGGTGAGATCCGTTTTTAAGTCTAATAAAATTCAAGAATATTATGTATAAACATTATTATTGCACGGCTCAAAGAGGCTGTGCTTTATTATCGCAGGATGAAAAGAACGTGCAACACAATCGTCTTTCGCGGTCATTATTTACGTCGTAATAGACGGCACGCCCCGCGCCACACCTGCCCGGAACGGAGGAACGTAAATGCAAAATAGAAAAATTCTTGTGCGTCGAATGATAAGATATAAAATAAAATATCCTCTTTAAAATCGCTGCTGTAGACACCGACTATGTTTTTTTTTTAAAATAAGATTTAATTTAAATACAACGTAATGTAATACATGTATTTGAAATTTTCTCTTTTGAAATGCATTAGTTTGCTGATTTTTTTCTATTGAAAAAAATTAACCTTACGTATATTTCTCTGTCCAGATACTAAATCATACATCAAACAAACTTATTTAACTGTAATTTTTTGTATTACATTTTTTTTAAAAGTTATAGTTAATTGGTATATATTTTTTAAACAAATTAATATATATATATATATATATATATATATATATATATATATATATATATGTATGTATAAACTATGTATGTATGTATATTCGCTATAAACTCCAAAATGGCTAAGCTAATTCTAATGAAATTTTCAGAAAATCTTTAAATTAATCCAGTAAGCGATACTATGAAATTTGGTAGCGATCGGATCAACAGTAATTTTTTTTTGACAATTTTGTGTCATATTTATCCTACATTCATCTGTCCACCAGAAGTCATCTGGTTATAGATAGTTATTGCTACTGGTGCGAAACCGGGGCAGGTCGCTAGTAATTTACTTTTTTTATAAAGTAAAATTTCAATTTGATCTTTTTCTTTTACATTTGTTTAAGATATCTATTATTACTTTCTATTTTTATCGTATTAAATATTTAATGCTAAAGTGAACCATTTAATTATTAGAATTTTTAACTTAAATTTCTTGTACAGAATTAAGGGATCTTAAAATATTTAGAAAATTTATTTTCACCCGTACTTTCAAAATCCTTTTAAGAGCTTAAGCAATTTGTGAGAATTTTTAAGATGATATGGTGGGTGTGTGTATGAGTGCGTGCATGCATGCATGCATTTGTGTTTTTCTGTGTGTGCGTATGTGCGTACAAGCATGCATACGTGTGTGTGTAATTGTTTTATACTTTTAAATAGACTAACCTATTTCGATCAGACTAGCGGTATTTCAAATGAATCATTAAATTTATTCGATTTATAATTACTTATTTCTTTGACCTTTATCTGTGAAATAGTTTTTATATAACCTAAATTTTGTAACAAATGTTATTGCATAACTTTTAAAATAAACTACTTATAAATTCCAAAAACTAATCAGCTCCCTCAAAAAACTAAGCTGTGAGAAAAATTTCAAAAATGTAATTATTTCAAAACTACTGATTAGGTCAAGGCTATGGCATTCGAAAAAATTAAATTTTTTTTCAACTTACTTTTCTGACAAACAGCTTTTTCGTTTGATGAAATGAATTTTGAGTAATCTTTTTCGTTTATCAGCATTATTGTACCTTAAAACATAAGGCTTCCAAACTTCATGTTTTGTTACTCCCATTTTTTTTTTTGATTTTTAATTGACTAAACTTACGTATACACCTTTGACTAATCTTTTGAATGGTTAGTTCATTGTAAATTTTATAGATAGGTATTATGTACCAAATAACGCATGCAGCCAAATGGGAAGTGATTGTGGAACACGTTGGCCACCGTTTTTTCATTGTCCGGCCGCGCGAAACGTAGAAGCGTGCCTAATGTGTTATTTATTTTGTACCTGTAGTTCCTTTGTAACACTCTTAAGGTATCTCGACCTTCGTTGCATGTTTTTTACGTTTCCCTGATCGATAGATTCGCCTCGAATTCGTGAACGCTGCCTTACGTATAATGTAAAATCTAAAATGGCGCCACGGTCGCCATAAACGAAAACCACGAAAATCTATCGAATGAGATGTCGAATCAAAGAAATTCGAACGACAATTTTTACTTTAACCACGTGGTATAACTCGCGAGCCGGAGAGCAGCTTTTTAAGTTGTACACCATATATGAAGTTGCAACACGTTTTATACAGCGTGAGTAGCTTGACCTAAACAAAATTGTGTTTTAATGTCGACTCGTATCGGCGATAATTCCGTAAATGTTCACAGTGTATGTTTGTATGTAGACGCTTGCTGTTAGACACCATAATACTACCGTTTACAAACTATATGTATTATTATTTCTAATAAAAAATAGTAAAACATATTTAAGTTTTAAATTGAGGTAAGTTGTTGGGTAGCAGGGAGTCATGTTTTTTTTTTTTGCATTTCATTTTAGATAGCCTCTCAGTGCTATCTAAAATAAACATATATTTTTTTATCACAAAATACATTGAAAATCTATAAGTAAAAATTAAAAAAAAAAACGATCCCACAAAATAAAACTAAACTTGAGTAATAAACTACACTATATTAATGTTGAATAATAGTTCTGTGGACTCATATTGATCAATACTAGTCAAACGTTGTGGTAGGTCTATAATGGACACAATCAATGAACTACTGAAGCGAGCACAGACAGGTGGCTTTCTATTGTCGTAGTAACTTATAGAATAGAAATCTGATAAGCTTGCATGAAACGATTAGTAAATGTCATTGAAGCAAGAGGTGTACACAAAAACGGTACCATGTGAAAATTTGAGATCTCCATCTACCCTTCTGGAAAATTAGCGTAAGTTTATAAAGAAAATCAAAACAAAATTATGAAGTATGATCAATATCCATATTGCTTTTATTAGTCATTTATGAAAATAAAAAAGTATTTTGGTAACATTGTCTGTATATCACTTCTTAAAAACTTAGTGATCGTATCTGTCGCCACAGCGTTAAGTGCCAGTAAAGTTATATTTAATTATATTGAAAATTGATGACAGCCCACTAGAAAAAAAGGCAAAAGCTCTTTATTTCAATATATAATAAACAAGATGTTTAGTGGCGATATACTTATTAAAACTCATAGAAAAGTTTTTTTTTTCCATAAATCTGGTATATTGATCAATTTTAGTCACTATGAACTTCTGTATAGCAATTGTTTTGCAGATCACAAAATATGTACATATAAATGTCACTCGTTTAATACTTCAGAATATTTATACTATCGTGGTATAAGCATCGTGAATCCTAATAGATGAATGTCGAATATAGATAAATAAACGTTTGGTCAATCGATATTGCGACTAAAATAGACGGAGCACGGTTAACTAAACCGCAGCTCGCTTTTGACGCGACTGCAGAATGTGGCCCCCGCAGCCTCGTCTGGTGTAGGACGCTACCCAGACTGATACTGACGACGTCGCCATTGGCAGATAACACGTGTTGTCGTATCGACCGCGACGACTCGAACGGCCGCACACATTATACAATATAATGTGTCGCTGCCCTACTCACCGGATCGTTGAATTATTAACTTTCATTGTCGGGTTATCGAATTGCAGCATATTTATATTGCTGTAATATTCGCGCAGTTATGCGGTCGACACCAAAATGTTTGAAAGAAAAAAAAAAAAAAAGAACTCCGGCTCATGTCGGATTTGTACCGTGCAGAGGATTTCCATCCGACAATCTCTCTATTTCAGATTGAGGGTTTAGACCTTTAACGTTCCGCGCTGCCCCAATTCAGGTCCGCCAATGATCTTCGCCATCTGTGCGACGACGACGTCTGCGTGCGACTGATCAAGAAACATGCGGTTTATTTGAACTCCGGTTGAAACTCTTCAGTTCAGCCTACCTTAATCGGAATCGAACTCGATAGCGTTTATCACGAAAGCGTCGTGTCGATCACTCGGCTGTCACCGTCAAATGCAAGTTTATTACAGGACAAAATACGTTTATTTCGATCGTAAAAAATGCCATTCAAACTGTCCCGTCTCCCGACGACACGATAATTCTTATCGTCACGTCTGCGAATACAACTCGCAGACAAAATAACAAACAACGATCTGACACCGTGCGACGCATCGAATAAAATTGTTATTGTTCGCGCACACAATATATAAAGTGCTTAGTTATCAGAGTGCGGACAAAGTTGCCGAGTAATCCTGCTCCGGAGCAGCTTTCGTCGAGTTTCTTTTGAACTCGCGCGAGCGACTGTTTCTCGTGTTAATGTAGAAAAAAAAAACAGGAAAGTACTACGCCCGCTGAAAACTTGGCACTCCGACAACGGGATGGATATGCATTTTCGTTCCTCGCTCGTTCTGAGGTTTCTCTTTGTTATCGTGCCGTTGTCGAAATCGCTCACGGAATTGTCACTGCTACAATTCCCACGATATTAATATATGTCGCGATGTCGTGACAGATGTATAGATGCAACATTTTTGGATGTCACGAAATGTTGTTATAGTAAATACGATTTCATCAAAATCGTGAGCATTTGAAAAATGTCCTGTGATTTTAAATTTTATTCGTCGATCTCGTCACGTGTTATAATAGAAGCCACTCCAGAAACTTGATCATTCGAATCGCCGATCGACGACATGCACGTAACAGAAGCATATTGATATTCTCAAACTGGTTATAGATGGTAATACTGAATAAACTGAAAAGGCTGTACTGCCTGCAGAAGCTCCGAAGGCGGTTATAGCGAGAGGAGTCAAATATAAGGTATTGAGTGTCGTATAGATTGTTGATGAAGTTTCGGCACAATTTAAACATTCCTACCAAATGTATGACGAAATAGTTACCATTTTGAGTTTTTTTGATATAGCAACATTAAAAATTTCGACTTCCTAGTCCAAAGTCCAAGATCAGAAAGAAGAAAACGCTTTTACAAAAAGTAGGTAATTGGTGTATAACTGATTTCACATTTGTCAGCCTAAAGATTTAAATCTGCCAGTATAAAGTACTATGCGACGACGTAAAGTTATGTTTACACGAGACTCGCTAGTTCTATAGAAAACAAAAATTTTACCAAAAATAAAACCGACTTCAAAACAAAACCTATTTCAAAACAAATTAATATGCACTAAAAATTAAAAAAATAATTGCGTATTCTTCCACAACTTAATAATCAACTTACTATTTTTGCAGTTGGTATCTATTGCTAGATACAGTGGAATCTCAATAACTCGAATGTCAAGGGAAATGCAATAAAATCGAGTTAACGAGTTTTCGACTTAACAAGAACTTCGAGATACATATGACTGTGTCCACAAGGAACAAACATAACGTTCACAGCTGTGTTACTTAGAAAGTTTCATGAGTCTATTCATTCATTGCAAGTGTACAAGACAAAAACAATAGATTAGAAGCCCCGAACCCGAATATTCATTTTGGAATTTATTGCTATTATTTCGGGGAATTCCAAGTAAGACGTCATTATATTGTACCAACTACGACTTACGGAGTCTCTTTTTTGAAATTCGAGATTATCAATACTTCGTAGGATTTTGTTCGAGTTACAAAGTTTAAATAATTCGAGGTACCGCGTATTTAGGGGTTCATCGGAAGGAACGGAAATTTTTTTCAACTTATTGAGGATTTCGACTTAACGAGGTTCGTGTTATTGAGATTCCACTGTATATTGCAGTGTTTTCTCGACTGACACCGACTCCAAAAATAACAATAATTGTAACTACATTATATTATTGTAATAATTTGATTAACTTTTAAGTAATCTAATATTTTTCATTTAATTTTAATTAAGAGAACTCTAAAAATATTTTAATCATTGTTTGTTATTCATAGGTATATGTTGAATTAAATTTGAAGTGGGTAGGTACCTACCTACCTTCTTGCGTGGTAATCACATAGATCATACCTACATACAAAAAAAATACTTTGTATTAATGAGTAGAAAAAGTAAGTTGATTATTAAGTTATAAAAGAATACGCAATTATTTTTTTACTTTTTAGTGCATATTAATTTGGTTAAAGTTTTCGTTTATCTTTTGATTTTTAGTGAATCTGAAGTTCTAGCAAGAAATATAGGTATACGAGTACCTACTAAACGTGCTGCTCATAGTTCGCACCCTTACTGTAAGCCGTTAAGGAGTTCCATTGATCATCATATTTGACTACGACAATTACTTGCTTATAACGAACGACTTTACGGTAGGTGACTCAAGTATCCGGATAGCCTATAAAAGATTCGGTCGAGTATTCTTAATTTGCTATAAAGAATTGAAGAGTTCCGTTGCTTTGTCCTGGATCCCGTAATCAGAAACTAACCAAACTCTTATCAAATTACCCTTGAAGTACACCCTTTCAATGAAAACAGCATCATTGAAATCGGTTATCGTGATATTGAGTTATTCGTCCATTTGTCGCTCACATACTCAATGCAAAATTAAGATTTATATGATTTTCTCATGGTTGCTATTGAACCAAATTAAAATGGTACCACACGGAAAGCACCAGTTGTCAAATAAAAATATAATTATTAAAATCGATTCACCCAGTCGAAAGTTCTGAGGTAACAAACATAAAAAAAGAAAAAAAATACACTGGAATTGAGAACCTCCTCCTTTTTAATTTTGAAGTCGGTTAAAAAGGACGGATATTGCTTTTTATAACTGACAGTTTTTCATGTATTTGATTGTCCTGTGGCAGAAATTATTTATCCCAAACCAGTCGCATTCGCTTTTCCGCCTGTCCCACAGGGCTTCGCGGTCCTAATTTACAATCTTACACATTTTCAAAGTTTGACTGCATTAAAGCTGTATCTGTAGGCTTAATGTTATACATATTGGCGTTAAAATTCTCAATGTCCTATGAAATGAAATTAAAAAATATATATTACCAACAATGTATCGTGTACATAATCATATAATTATATAACAAAGTATTAATAAAATATTATTTAGATAATCGCAATAACTAAACACTAAATACCCATGTAAACATTACCACTGAACAATATTATTCGTACGAACCTTATTCGAAAAGTTTAATGTGGATAGTTAAGCGTAATTAAAATCACCATGAAATAAGATTGTCTTGATATGTACTTATTGACTTATATTCATCACAAATCTAATTATGGTCTCATCGTTAATCAGCCGTACCATCATCTATAAATTTTCTGTATTTAGAATTGATGGAAATTAATCCCCCGAAGTTAATCGGATTTCCTTCCAGGCATCGAATCCGGGATCGTATCGGTGTCGTCTCGATTAGACAGCTACTCGGGGAGTGTTGCCGTTAATTACTTTGCGGATAATAATTCAGACGACGGAGGAGCGGCGGTGGCCCGGAACTGGGAGCGCTCGGTGATATCATGCATTGAGCGTGAACGGCCAAGACCGACCTACCGTTGGCGGGATATGAAGTTCCGTGGGTCATTTCATTTCTGACTCTGTCTGTGCGGATACTTTTGTTTGGTGGTTATTTAAATTATTAACATTTCTATTTGTAATGCCACACCGACACCACAGAATACATTTTCGGAAGATCCATATCTGGTAACACTAAATACTAATTGATATACCTTCAAGATTGAGATTTACACCTATGATAGATAAGCTGAAGATCTGCCTACCAATACAGTTTCGAAGTTTAATGCTGTTCATGAATTAACTCTTTAAGATTATTAATTTTGAGAAAGTTTATAATATGTCAAGTTCAGAATAAAACGGCATTGTGAAAGCATTAAATTTGTTGCATTTTTCGTTTCGAAAGCCCTTTTCTTTTTATCCATTCTTTTCTTCTGTGCACAAATCCTTGAGGTAACGCGTTAAGAAACGCTGCACATTTTAACACGTACCGCACCGTGAAGTTCGTAATACCTATATACATCTCAGTGAATAAACACACCTGAAGTTTGACACGAAAGCTCACAAAGGTTTTATAATCCCCGGCCCGGGGCGTAGCTCCTCTTCACGCAACTCCGTCTTCAACCAGAGTTTTTCACTAAAATTACTTAATAATAATCCATCTTCTTATTCGCTATTAATATTATTGCTTTGGTATCGTTTATTTTATCGTAAATTGTGAAATCTTTTTGTTTTAACTGAATATTTTAGTCTAAAGTCTTTGATTATTCAACCAAAACTTAAGCGTTGTCTTCAATACGATTACTATTTAGAGTTCTTCGACATCTTTAAATAATCTTTTTGGAATTCAAGTTGAAAGTTAAATTGAAAACTTTAGTTAAAAACGTGTATATTCAAAATATCCACCGTTTATGTATCCAATATATATAAGAGAATTACGTAGCTTAAAACCATTGGTATTAATATTGCATTAGTTAATAAATTTATTATTTTACATTTCACGCCCACTACATTTAATAATCCATTTGTGCCCTAATGTGTCGCCGCACTTCGCATCTTAACCGACGTTGCGGTGTCCCTTTGTACGTCCGCTCTAAGTCGGTATACTATTTACATTAGGTACCTCTATTTCATTTATATGGTCAGTGTGTGGATTCCAGATTTTTTCTGCCACCAGCAAGGCGGCACTTTCAACCGAGTGGATAGATTTCATGAGGACAAAGTAGAAGGATGTAACGATAAGAAATTATTATCGTTGGCTTGGTATTTTATAAATACTTATGATGTGGATACACGTAACTTTATGGATTTGTAAAATTAAGTATATTATAAATACATAACTGAAGTGACACGAAATCCAAACTGTTTGAGAGGTGTGTTAATTGTGATATTTTTAAATCGATTGGAATGCGTCTAAACAAATGATATCAAAAAACAGTTTTACAACAATAAAAGTTCTCTGTATTTTAGCGTATGGTACGTAGATTTGGCTTCAGTTCCAACTAGCGACATCCGGCGAACCGATGATCCATTGGCCTTCTTTGAAACGTCCTTCTCTCGAATTAAAGCCAATAAAAACTACAGTCGAAATGCAATTTAACCGATACAAAGCGGTGATAAAATGTAGGTAGATGGACATAGTTAATTATGACTTTGTCTTGTACAGCCGAGACGCGATCAATCATTTGTATTAATTAAGGCTTTTGCCGAGAGCCGGCCAACTTTGTTCCGAAAGCGACGACGGCGGAGCTCTCCGAGCCGATTAAACGGCTGAAGCCGTGGAACCGAGCGGACCTGACGCTGACGTTCTGCTCGTATATTATCTACTGCCTATTTATTGTTGCCCTCGGACAAAATTAACACCGAAGTCTAAGAGGACAAGTGTGAGACGGAAAGTCGTTTCGATATTTCTTTCCTTGTTATTTACCTGTACACTATGTATTTGTTGTTAATCCGTCTCTGGTTTTATTTTTCAATTATCGCAATCTCAATAGTAATTCGTTTACATTCGGCATTCCTTTCGAGATCTCTGGCAGACTGTACGGGTGCGAAGTAACTTTTACCTCTACTCGTTTTGGAATTGTTTTTTTTTGGGATATATTTGTTTTATGACAAAAAAAATCGAAAAAAAAGGACTCATTTCTTTGTTGTGAATACAAACTGAAAAATGCAAATAAAGTGTCTACGTATTGGATTATGTACATTTTTACCAAATTTTATGATTCTAAGTCAATGGAAATACCTTATAAGTTTTCATGAGTAAATTTACGAGTATGTATGTGACAAACCACCGATGCCTTTTAATCGCGTTGACTTGGAAGCTTGAATTTTTTATACCTCCGAACGACCGTAGACCTTAGTGTTTTGTATTAATTTTAACTTGATATCTTTATATGTGCCTGAAAAAAAAAGCATCTCGAAAGACAGACACACATAGACAACAAAGTGATCCAAAGTGTAAAGATTACGTTTTTTCTTTAAAGTTACTGGATTCTATAACTGTTGGAACTTAAAATATAAAGTTTAATTTATTTATTCAGAATTTTAAAAACATAGCTTAAATCATAAAAGTTGAAATATGTACATCTTACTTACATACTAGCTTTCCGCTCGAACCTTCGCCCGCATGGAATTAAATTTGTCACATAAAGTTTTTATCGCAAATTAACCCCCTCCGTCTTTCACTGGTCCACTCCCCCTAAACTCTCCCTCCCCTCATATATTTTTCAATAAGTCGACCGCGTCGTAATCAGTAGGTCAAGTATAGGTTTTTGTTTTTTGTTTTTTTTTTTTTATTTTGAACATTGTTGTTGGTTCTATTGTAACGACTTTATAGGCTTTCGACGCTAATAATTATTATTTGCCTTGTAACTTCTCAGAGTGAGATCTTTAAACGAGGTTATTTTTTTTTCTGACCTTTGATAATAGTTATATAAAGCTTATTATCTGCTCCAATCTAATCTCTATCTACCCGTGAAACTACATTGAAATCGGTTCAGTAATCTTAAAGATGTGCGCAAATAGACAAA
This sequence comes from Eumeta japonica, assembly GCA_005406025.1. Classification (NCBI taxonomy): domain Eukaryota; kingdom Metazoa; phylum Arthropoda; class Insecta; order Lepidoptera; family Psychidae; genus Eumeta; species Eumeta japonica. The sequence goes on from BGZK01000562.1 coordinate 119,253, forward strand.
CGGACAAAAAAATTTAAAATCGTGATTTTATTTATATAATTTTTCTTTTATCGAATTTACAGTTTTCATACATAGCTACTTTCAATTGCACAGACACGCCGGGTTCTACTGTCTTATTATATGTATATATTTATTATACATTTAATCTCTGGCTGAAGATGGTAATTAGTAAAAGTAGACCAAAAGCATAGACAACTTTTCACATCAATGTTCTATTACATCATTTTACACGATGACTATTAAATCGTGAAAGCTTTGAACAGCATGAAAACCTAGATTCATTTCATCCGAAGGGAACTAGAACGGCCCCGCTGCGACCTATATACTAGACAACAATGAGATGTTATGTTACATGGCTACAATGAAAACGGTACACTCGGCAAAATTCTATCGAGGCCTGAAACGGCGAAAGGGAATAATCACTTTGGGCGTATGGAATGCGTGATTATTTTGAACTAATATGAAGTTTAGAGACTTGAATTATGAAAAATATATATTTTTTTTTGTATTTGCAATGTAAGATTATGTAGGGAAGGATTTTCCTGAATTCTCGTGGACGAAAAGACAACCAAATGACACGTCTAGTGTGAAGGGGAATCTTGAAAGGCGACCTGATTTCCGGAGTAGATTGGATAGAGGCGGTCTAAATTGTGAAGTAACGTCGTAGTGAATGTTTAATTCGAATGTTCTCGCATTTCTATTATAATATGCATGGAGTACTTCTGTGGAACGTGTGTTCGTGTACGGTTCGAATCCAAAACGTTTTATGGCGTTAGTGTGGTTAAAATCCGCTTACGGCTTTTCTTTAATTACTGATTTTGTTTGGCCGGCACATTTAACATGGGTTCTAGTTAATCTAAGAATTTATCCGAGATCTTGATTAATAATAATTAAATATAAATCAAATGTTGAACACGCAACCCGAACGGCCCGTGAATGTCGGACTTAATTTATAATTCCCATCTCTCCATACGTTGTTTGCTTAATAGTTATTTTCGCATGGGGATTTTATAACAGCATTAAAATGTTAAGAGTTGTTTATCTATTTGCCAGCTATTACCATTATGTTTGACACTTTTGTTTTAATTCAATTTAAAATTGAGCAAAGCTTAATATGAATTCCTCATTGAGGGTGAAAGTTTTCGTATTTATTTTTTAAAACATTTCATAAATATGAAAAGTATTTTATTAACTATGTGCAAATAATGAGTAGACCTATTTCTTTATACGCATATATTATTACTACTAGCGTTTCCCCGCGGCTTAGCCCGCGTGCATATTCGATCGATCCCACCCGAATCTCGCACTTGATGTCGTTATAAGTTTTGAAATCACAGTGCCGGTCTAGGCCTGGAATCAGTTCGAAATAAATTAAATTATTTTTCATGCTACTCCCGAACTGGCCAAGTTTTAACGGAATCTTTGCAGCCATTTTAGCGTGAAGAGTATCTCACAAACACGCGAATTCCATTTTTATAATGTTATTTCGATAAAACAAAACTTTGCAAGGGAACTTAGTTTTGACCTTTTACGGCCGCTTTTTTTTTTCTAACATAAATTATGGTCTAAATCGAAGGTAAGTATCTACTTTGGTTCTACGGGAGCAAAGTTACAGACGGTCGCCAATGGAGTTACCAGCCGCGTAAAGAGTTTTCGGAACATAATTAGTTACAGCATATTCGGTAGTGCGGTTTTATATTTGTAAATATTGTTTTTGATTCTTATTATTTTTATTCATTGTCAAAATCTTCTGGTGGTTCTTCTTTTGAAACTAATGTCATTTAAGTTATTTTCTTTTCCGTGTTTACGAATACTAATTTAATGTCGGCCACTACTAATAGAACAAAATTAATGCATTTTTTGTTATCAGTTTAGTACGAAAAAATACTCAAGCGCAATCAACATTCTAAAAACTACGAAAACAATAAGACCCATTATTTTTATCTACACTAATTGTTTGTTCTTATAATATTTATTCATATATAAACAAATTACTACTGATTGACTGACTGATTTTTCACGAGATCTCCAAAACTATTGATTTCAACTGGACATGTTACTTTTTCGGGACATAAATGCTCACTAAGAACGAATTTAACGCAAATCCTATCCAAATAAAATTCATCATTGTATGAGATCTCCTAAACTATAGGTCCGGTTGACTTGAAATGTGGCATAATTACTCTTTTTTGGATGTAGACGCTCACAGAGGACGGGTGTTACGAAAATGCTTCCCAAATATTTTTTTTATCATTTTATGTATATGCGGGCGCAACCACGGGCCAATGCTAGTATAGTTATATAAGTAACAAATAAATTGGGGAATTCCATTCTTTAATAGCCTGTAGAGTGATTTTCGAAGTGTTCAGATATAATAGACAAATGGTCAAATATTTTTGCGGCCATTTATTGTTTCCTTTTTGTTTCAGTTGAATCGTTATAAAACTTTAACATTTTAATTGTCACAGCACGCTTCGACGAACGAAAACGAAACATATCGTCTGTGTCGTATATCGGTAATACACCATCGCATAAGCTAAATGTGAATTCTATACTTATTGCTGTATGTATAATAAGTATCAATAGACAGAACTAATCTGTCGATTTTAGTGAGATAAAGGAATTATAAAAGTAAATACTTTAATTAACACTAATAAATTATCTGTGAATTAATTTAATTACAGTTTAAAAAAAAAAAAATCCTTTATTCATAAATCAATAAAAAAATACTTGTGTATTTTTTTGTAAATACAATTTAATTAATTATTTTTTTCGTATTTATTTTAATATTAGCTTTTTTCGTATCATAAATAGCGATATTCTATATTTCAAATCTTTCATAAAAAAAAAACGACGTGTTAGCAGTTTAAAAAATCTAGACGCCTGCATGGAATATTCTATAAGCGGTTGACTCGTAACGACGCCGTAAAAGCTTCCAGGTCATCCCCGGAAGGGCGTGCGGTCGCGAACATGCGGCCGGATCGCGAGCTCACCTGTTGCGGCGCGCGCACATCGACCCGCGCCGCCGCTGGCCCGTTTCCAAGAGACATATGAAGCCCGTATCGCTTTTCTGTCGTTGTGCTATCGCCGGGCTTGGATGTTGCGGGTCCCCTGTTAAAATTACTGTTATAAAAAACATCAGATATTATTAAGGTATACGCTGATGCTGTTGATTTAAGATTGAAATACAAATTGGTGTTATCCGTGGTAACAATATTTAATTCGTACTGGCTTCAATAATCTCCATCGAGATGTATCTATATTTAAGAGAGGAAACTGATTCAGGATCACTTAACTGAAATTTTGCATTACGTATGTAAAATTAGCGTAGCGTATTTTATAGGTGACCTTACCTACTGTAATGGTAATAATGTCCGTTTTATCTTGTACATTAATATTGCACATTTCCGACGATGCAATCGTGTAAAGGGATAGAATTCCGTGGTAGAAGCCGGTATAGAGTTGACCTAGGGCAGCGTGCTCGACCCGCCGCGTCTCTTCAAATCAACTGGTGTCTGGTGCACTGCGATATTCATGTGTGCGTCCGTCAGGGAATTCGTATTACGTATATGATACGTTAAATTAATTTCTTATGGTTTCTCAACAGTTATCATCAGTACGCTATCTATCTCGTATTATGTTGAGGATACTTCGGTTTGAAAAGACTTTTTGAATTTAAAAGTTTTAAATTAAAAAACCATTTACAAGGGCACTAGGTCTTAGTAGTATTTGGATTCTTGTCTTTTCATAATTGCAACATGCTTGGACCGATATGTAGAATGAACACTAGAATTTATTGTGATCATTCAAATATCTATTTAGTAAAATTTTTTTTTACTTTTTATGCGTCCACATCAGATAATTTATAAAATTTCCTATTTATTTTCTATAGCTATTGCTTTCCCATCGGGGTCATGTATCTAAATAATCACATAATTTATTTTTTTAATTTTTCGTAATATTAAAAAAAATTAGAAATATTATCTTATGCAGTATCTAACAAACGCATCTATTTGTGATCATCTGATATAATAGTTCAGTATGACACGTTTATTCATGAACAAGTTCTTTAATATAAATTTATAATCAGAGATATATATATATATTTAAATACATACGTTGCGAATCATAGCTCAAATAAAAATATGAATATTCGTAGTGTATTCAATTAGAGGATATATCGATATCAAGTATATATATATATTTGAAAAGTACATAAATGTCATGAAAATTCCAATATACTGTCGTTTTAAAACTACAAGTTTGTAACATAGATTTTGCATGTCGTCAAACGAAAATGAGATTGCAAATGAACCTGTCTTTGTGTAAAATTAAAAATGAATTCGAAAAGCCCTTTTCTTTTACATCGAAACATCCTCGCCTACCGCTCGCCACCGCCGCGCCGGCCGGGCCGTGTCGCGCTCCGCCGCCTGAAGCTCGCGACGTCCCTCTCGCCCGGCCGCTGGTACGTCTTCGCTTTGTTTCGCTGCTTCAGCGCGGGCGACGAGGAATTTCGCAAGACCTGGTCTTACAAATTTTCAGTAATGTATAGTTAGCTGAAGATTTCGCTTGATGTACATCAGTATAAAATGCATTAGCCGCTCGTCCGGAAGGCAGTTCTCCCTCGACAAGAATGAGCAAAAAATTTAAGAGTAGCTTTCTTTAATAATGAATTATATATAATAATAATCGTAATAAAAGTATCACAGTGCGAGATAACCCGATAAGAAGGCGAGCTGGTTATGTTCATGGACATTTTAACTCAAAATAATCATCATTTTTATTAAACCATTTCAGACCAAGTAATTGTTTAATTGTAATCTTAACTTTAGTTATAAATAGGTTTTGAATACGTGTATATACTGAGACCGTATTGAATAAATGCACATAGCCCCACAAATGAGTTTGTGACTTTTTGTAATCGACTAACACATAATCACACTTTTTTATTTCTTTTACTAATTTATGTCGATCACTATTTTTCTCGAACGTTCTTATATTCTTTTTATATGTATAGAAAATACTACATTTTCACTGAAATGGATGTGTGAAAAAATTTCTCTACATTTAATCATAAGACCCTGTTGTATGTTATACTTAGTTAAAATTGTTTTTGAAACTAATTGCAATTTTGAATAAAAAAAATACTTTTTATTTTTAAATATGGCGTCTAGTAGATTTTTTCTATAATTAGGCAATGTCCTCGGTGCATCAAAAGGTAGTTTTGAATTTCAATTTAATGTCAGTAGCTATTTTTGCCTTCGAGGGGAAGTATTAATTTTCATATTGATTGTTGTTTCAACCCCAAGAGATCACGTGAATTAAATTGCTTTGAAATTTATTATGCGCGTTTATTAGGTCTAGAATGATCGCACGACTTTCACAAATGTGAGTGGAATCTGAACGCATAGCAACATTTGTTATAACGAGGCGGTTTCTCGTGCGTACCGAAGAGAATATTTGGTACTGATGCGAAATCTAAATTGAAAAGGAATTTATTGTTCGATTGGTAGTAGGGACTTGAATTGATTCTAATGACGACCTAGTGAATTGAGGACTAAGCTGAACTACGAGATATAGTGCTTCCTGGATATAGTGCCAACTGGACTTTATGGCATAATTCCATTTTCATAATGAAAAATCATTTTACTGTGAGATCTGTGTAATATGTTGTACATGTGCAGTAAGCTTTAGAGTCAAAGTGAGCAGTGACAAGAATAAATACAAAGGTTCGTGTCAACCACGGAATCCTATAACAATATTGCTTTACGCTTCGTGCAATCATGTACAGAGTCGAGGACTATTTTTTTAGGAAAATTGTGTTTTATTCGTAGGCACTTCAAACAATGACGAATCGGTCCGCAGGAACACGGTCGAGATACGTTAATAAAATTTGCCACAAAACGCACGGGACCAGATTAATTGGTTTCGCTCCCCAGAGATGTGATTAAAGTTTAACCGTGTTGTCAAGTACACGGGACCACGCGAACTTTCTATGTTTACTTAAGCGAGGGCAGGTTTATGTGCCAATTTTCGGTGTACTCTTGAGATTTGTGTGGCTCAATAAATAAGTCTTGCGTTTTTTTTAGAATTCAGCGCACCTTTCATTAGGTTATATTCCCTGTATTCTAGATCAATGTTGGGATATTAAAATTTGGGTCAAATGTTACGTATAATTTCATCATCATTACAACAGTCTGTGTCTGTATATCTGTATCATATATACCCTTCCCCCGAAGGATGCACCCAACCGTGTTACTGAGTGGAAGCAGTTCTGTTGTATGAGATTGTTCATTACTGCGACGAAATGTCGTGATTCTGTCGTCGATTGGTAGTCTTTCTCACAATAGACTCTCTGACAGTCCATTAACTGGTATATCTTATAGTGCCAGAAAGTCTTAAAGCTTATACATGGGCAACTAGGTTACGATCTGGAGCAACGATAAGTCCTATCTAATTTGAATATGGACAGATTCCTAATTTAATCATGATAGAAAGAAAGAACGCAATTATTTTTATTCGACATAAGGCATTTACACTCTCATGGAAAATCCAATAAATTAACCGTTATGTGTTTAAAATTCTCACATTTATTTGTAATAGTAGTCAATAGGTTTCTTACATTTATTACTCATATAGTATTGACGTTCTTGCGTACCATAAAATATATTTGCATTTAGATTCTTATTGATGTTGCAGGTAATGAAAAAAACATTTTCATACATTTCTGTTTCTGTGATTTTTATGCGTCATGCAATTTATGTTTTGCATTTTTTTTCCGTTGAAATAAATAAATAAAAGTAAATAAAATTCGATTCATGCTGAATAAAAAAATTAAAGTTGTAATGAACACCAAATTATCGCATTTTACTATGTGCTTATTAAAACAAATATTAGTTAACTATTTATTATTATTGATCTGATAACTTCAGATACCAAATGTAAGATGAAAAAAGTAGATAAAGTGGTCGAATTATTTCATCCGTTACATAGATAAAGGTCGCGTCTGTTATTGCTTTGCTTTACTTTACTATATAAACTACGGGGTAACGGTTAAATGTGAAATACGTTATTTTTCAATAACATTGCAATATTGATAGTCCGAACAAAATAACTTTGCCCTTCGATCGAGTATTTTAATAATAATGACTAAACCGTTGTGTCGGAACTTTTCAACGAAATGTACAGTCATGTTAATGACTGTAAATAGCATGCCAAATAAAGTCTAAGTTTAAGAAAACGCCAACCGCCATATTTTCTAGCTTTATTCGCATTTGAAAACTGCGAGTATGGATTTCTTTTGAGAAGGTGTTGAAGGGTTTATAACTTTTCGTTTAATTTAATTTCATGGTATATTTTGTAAGCACAATGCATAAATACTGACAGGTTTTAATATAAATAGATTTTTTATCATAATAAATTCTAAAGAGAATAAAATAAATAAAATTCTTATAATAGAAGACATATTTAGTATTTTTGGTTTACAGAAAAGATTTACACAATGGAAGTATGGTGATATTTGTCACAATTTTGTGTATGAGAGTAATAGTATACCTTTACACAAACTAGCAAAAGTTATGACCACATTTTAACGCATCTACAATTAATACAATAAAGAAATAATAGACGATTCGTTTTTATTTATGATACATCTCAGTTTTCTGAGTCGTATGGGAAAGGGAACAGAGTACAACGAATTCGCCATTTTGTTGTGACAAAACCAAAATGGTGGAAATCGATCGATTATGAAAAGCAATTCGACCGAAGAATTCGCAGTTGGGTAATTTATTACAATTGATTTAATTAAAAGTTTTATGTCACAATATATTTTCCCTAAAATTTGGACCGTAAATAATTTGAGAAAGAAAATTTACAAAATAAAATGTTTGACTCTCTTCAATGCATTTATATCGAAGACCCATAATAATAGAGTTTTTAACTTTTCTTTTGCAAAAATATGCAAACTATTTTGAATTTTCCATCCATCCGTACATCCATTTATACTCACAAATTGTTTTTTAAGGCTTTACTTTCTGGAGTAATATAAAGAGGAAGATAGAGCTATTCATACAATAACCATGCATAATTCATAACTTCGCGAGGACGCCCTTTTCTTATTCTCTCGTGTCCTACAAATTGCATTCTATCAAGAGTTGATAGGGCAAAACGAACGACCCAGATTTTAAACGAATTTTCCAGTATTATATACCATGTATATAATAGAGAGAGAAAAAAAGTACTTTTTTCACACCGTTATGTAAAATAAATATTTATACATGAATTAATATCAAAGAAAAAAATTGGTGCCCATAATTATATTCTAATAACGTACATTGTTCACACGAAAGCAAAAAACGAACAATAAAAATTATAAAGTTCTGTACATGAACGTGAATTGTTCTTTTTTTGTTTAAGATCGTTAATATTTTTACAAAAAAAATGTTGTTTCCCATCTTTTGTTGATCGTTTTATATTTAATTTTAATTAAATAAAAAAGCAATGTACCATTCCATAGTACTGAGTATTTTAACAATGGTATCTTAGAAACCTTTACGAAACGTAAAGCATGTTGAAATAATTTAATTACGGAAATCTATTCAAAGAAAGTTTCTCCGATAGTTTTAAGGTTTTGCTATACGAGGCATTTGTTCTGTTGTCTTCAAAGATACCTTTTGATATTATAATAAACTGTATTCCATATCAGACTTCATTTTAAAAAGTCTCTATGTCGAAAAAAAACGCATATCTCTAATCTAACGAGAATCGGAGTTTTGATGTACGTTTTAATTTTACCACTATATTCGTGAGTCTCGTGCCCGTATATCTATACCATGTTCCATTTTTGGGCACAGGTCTACTCAAGGAATATGATATTCGGCGGCACGCCCGCCGGCGCGATACTTGTTAAGGTTTCTTCTAATGTTCATACATATTTCGAATATTTGTTTGTATGCAATCTCTTTTAAATCGACACGCTTGATTAAAAAGTTCAAATGAAACCTTATTGATATGCAGAGTTCATCACGATATTTCCGTTCGTCGTTAAAGTTAATGATAATCGGTTTTCGATTCGTGCAAAATTACCCGGCCGTTAACGCAAGCTGATCCGAACTCGCTTAGCTTGCCGTGTAGGCGGGCCCGCTGACCACTCGCGCCCGGCGCTCGCCAGGTCCGTATGAAAAATAAACGAGCATCCGTTGTAACGGACTCGAGAATTTCGCAATTTAATTAAACTCCTAATCCGCTAAAGTGGATATCGAAGAAGTGAAGGGACGGATGACCGAAGATCGGTTGACTCCAATTATCTAGTTATTAATTCTCGTCGTCGGGATTGAATTTTTGAAGAAACGCTCCGAAAATCATTGTACGAATTTCACTGCCGTTCGCTGCGGCTGACTCGGCGCCCGAGTGGCTATTAAAATCCGGCGGCCCTATCAAATTAAAGGGCGCTTCCACGGTTCCGCTTAATCGAAAATATATCTTGGATTTATTTTTTGCGTTAATGAGATATACAGATGCGCTGCGAAATTATGGGATCGTCTGTGTACTTGTTTGTTTTTTCTTTCTAGTATCTATAGGACTTTTGTAAAAAGTTCACATGTGCTTTTGTGTGTGAGCTGTGCGCATATGAAATAAACGAGAAAGTATTGCACATATTCTAAAAAAATTGAGTTCATTTATTTTTTAAAAGTTTTTATATGATTTCGCATAATATTGTATATGTACCGTATTGATAGATAGCGTGTTGTTATTTTGCAAGTAGTTATCTGTTGTACATGTTAATGTTAACCTTTCATTACCTAACTACTTCTGGAATAACCGAAATAAATAGTAATCTATTGAAGCAAGGGTAGGCTATAAATCGGCTAGGCTACACAAAATGTTTTGAAAAATAGTACTGAATAAAAAATACTGACGTATTTTTACCGAGTTATGAAAATAATTTACATGAAAATAAATTGAATAAGTCAAAATTATTTTTTTTTAATTTTTTTATGATCAATATTAAAATATTCTATCTTACTAAAACGGAAACATTTTCGCGGTTTTGTACGATTTGAAATATCGACTAAAACCAGAAGAATCACTTGAGAGTCTTCGATTGGTGTTAAAAGGCAAGAGTCCTAAAGCGATGGTTTACCGCTTGTTCAACGAATGGATGCGCGGTGAAGTAACTTTGACGAACGAAGAAAGAAGTGATTTTTCATTAACAGCTGTTATAGAAAGAAAATGTGCTGGTACTGAAAAATTTTATTGAATCAAATGGGTGAATTCCATAAAAAGAGTTTTAAGGTATACTGCTTATTGGAATGGGCAGAACGTATGATCTTCTGCTGGGGTATCTTCCTGTAAGGATAATAGTATCACGCTGAATATCGCCTAACTTAACAAAAGCTCTAAAGAAAGTTGAGGTAGAATGATGACGTGACATAATAGCAAAATTCAATGCATGTTTGTCTCGATGCTTTTTCGATATCATTATAAACTATAGATATTGTATTTATCCAAAAACGAAGCGTCAGGCGACTGTATGGTTGTTTCAAAATTAACCGATGTCTATTAAAGCGAAACAAGGGAAGTGCAGGCAAAATGTTGATTGGAAGTTTTCTACTTTGGCGGGTCATTTAGTGTCGGTACTCTTACCCTCAAAACAGTATGAATTCTAAATAGTATGTCATCAATTGTGTGCTAGAACTTTTTACTGCTATACGAGCAACGAATCTGCGATTCGGCCCGTATGACCGCGAGGCTGGAAGGGCCATGGGAGGTTGTGGGTATGAGCAACGAAAGATGACGCGTCTCCGAACATGAAACTCAAAACAGAGATCTATCTGGACAGCGCACTGGCAGCTTGTGACTTTTTGATGTGAATACATGAATGCCTTCTTTTTCACAAAGAAGGTGCACGAAATGCATTCGTGTGATATAAAATTGTGTGTACAGCGATTTCTCAAAAATGATAATTGATAACTAAAAGTGAAATTACCATTGCAAAGTTCGTTTCGGCCTTTTTTCCAAATGGCTATGGGTCATGGTTCCGTTGCCCTGAAATGATGACGTAATCAAGTGAACAATGACTAAAAATCCTAAAAATCTGCGGCGAGCAAAATCAATATAACTTGAAGCTTTGGAGCGAATGTACGTATAGAAGAAACGTATAAAAGCGTTTTTCATGCCATTCGATAGTTATTGAAACTTTTCTTTTCTTGGTATATATTTACCAATATAAAACAGAAGTTTTTAAAATTAACGTTAAAAAAAATTGATTGAAAGAAAATAGCACGCAAGAAAACCGCATAAATCCAAGCCCAATGGCGAAAAACTTTATGAATGCACCACTAATGCTGAGCGGTGTCGTCAGTACAGATTGAAGAATAAATTGCAGAAGGAAAACATCACGAAAAAAATGTCATTCGACAAGAGGCGGGCAGTGCGAGTGGAATTTTGATTGAGAGTTATCCATTACTAGTTAAATTTCATGTATTCACGAAGATCGACGACAGTAAACTGATACTGCCTACCCGCAATATTTTTTTGGCCCCAAAATAAAAATTGAACTCAAGTGAAAAATTATCATCGGAAAATGCTTAAATATAAAAAGGCGATTAAAGAGATGTCCGAAATCTCTCAATTTTTACCGAAAGTTTGAATGTGTATGGCTTGGCGTTATCGTGGCGAAAGAACACATAGTTTCTGTTTGCTAACGTAGGCCGGTTTGTGTGAATTACTTGCTTCAATCTCATAAATTGCTGGCAATATAACTATTCATATTAAAACCAATAATTTGCAATGGTACAATGAAAGATATAGTACAAATTGACGTACAAAAACGAAATATATAATTGATAGATCGAGATATATATATAACTATGTAGCAATTATACATTTATAAACTACGAAAGTGTTTTTCGGATGTAGGAAAATGCCAAAATCGAATACTAATTAGACACAGATCAAAGACGACTTCGGCGGTCCCGAGGGTGAGGTACTCAGTTCGAAAGCGAAAGGTTCTAGATTGCAGTCCCCAGACGGACGAAAGAAACGTTAATTGAATTTCCTAGCTCGTTACTCGTATTCCGAGCATTTAGTATGTGGCTCCATACAATTAAGAACCGACGAGAAAAATCCTACTATGAGATTAGTGTAATTAGTGTGTACGGGTAGATGATTAAATTTGTTTAAATATTCAGTATTTTCTTTTTTGATTACATAGAAAATAAATTGTTATCGAGATAGAACGTGCTTATTGAAATTCAAATAGTGCTCCTTTCAAAAACATAGCTCATCATCGACATGCACGTCTTTGTAGCAAATTTCAGTCGTATTTTTTATGGACAATCAACTCATTACAATTATTTTTCTGAAATTCTATCCTTTCTTAGGTACCGTTTTCCTGAAACTTATTATTTGCCAACTACCACATTGCATAGGATGTTGAAAGTCGATAACGTATGTTTATCAGCTTTTAGAGTGCCGTCCACACAGCCCCCGTCCGCCGACACGATGTAATGGAACACTATAAAATCTAATTCCCTCCATTTCGTGTTTTCCCCGCGGAACCGTCCGAATAGAAATCATCTCCGCCAGAAGGATTTTTGAGAGTAATAATGTTGCCTTTGTGATGTACGGCTGCGTTCTCTTTTATTCGTAGCGGGAGTAATTCGAGGAAGGGTAATTTTTCGTGGATTTTTCCTTATTAACCCAACATACGCATACACTTCGTGTAGGTTTATATGTTGCAGTTGTTTTTCGGTCAGCATTATTTTATATCAATGCTAAATATTACAATATTATAACGATTTTTCTGTGAATTCCATTTTGTTTTTATGGTTGATAGTAACACAGGATATTAGATTTGTCGTACGAATAATTTTTGGTGGTGGTGGTGCTTTTTGTTTTCATTCTCACATCATTCAAAATCGGTCAAGGTCGTTGAGGGACTCCCACATCTAGAGTTCTGTATCAACTTACGGATAAAATGAAAAGATTAAATCCGTAAGGTTATTGATATGGTATTTTTGTTTGTAATCTTCGGCTGAATCGATCTTGATACAACTTCATTGGAAGAGAGAGGAGCTTAGTTAAGTACACATAGGGTATATCTAAATATTTAGGGTTTCTGCATGAAAATTGAAAAACCTTTGGAAATGGGATAATTTTTCATCAGCATTCTGTCAATAGCGACATCGGGATCAGGAATAAAAATGGGACCGAAATCAAAACTAGGATCGCAATCGCAAATGGAATCGGAAGCGGAACTGCGAGTGGACTGGCAGCCTTATTATCTAGAAGCAGAAAGTACTTTCGATTCTGAAATCGCTTTGCAAGTAGAACTTGTTGCGTGTAAAAAAATATTATTCTTATGCGCAATTTCCTTCGATTTTAAATCGTTAAATTAAACTGAACGTTTGCATACTTATCAAGGATTGATGACAATACGATAATACAGCTTAATTGGACTGATTTGGAGATGGAGCCAGAAGGTAGCCACATGAACTCCATAACGGAATAACATATCCTAGTCATATTTGAGCTGTTGCAGTCGTCTTGAGATGTACTCTGACTATGAGCGACTTTCAGGATCTGACGATGAAAGCGGAAATTAGGCAATAGCTTTCCATAATAGAACAAGGTAGCATAGCCGTGTTTGGGTTTTTTGTCTGTTCCATTATGAAATTTTGACGTCAACTGTTCGACTCCAGCATCAGACACTGAAATCAAATCATGGTCAAAGTACATTTCAAGAAAATTTCAACAAGCCGAAACATACTTAGGCTACATCGTTCTACTATGGAGTATTAGCACCTACGCTCCAGCTCCATCATTAAACCCTGAAAATTGTTCGTAGTTAAAGTACATCTCAAGACAATGCCAACAAGCTCAAGTGCGGCTAGAATATGTTGTTGTGTTATGAAGTTCCTGTGTCAACCTTTCAGCTTCATCATCAAACCCTGAAAGCCAGTCATGGCCAAAGTGCATTTGAAAATAATTCCATCACGCCCAAACACTACTACTTTATTCTACTGGGGAGCGATAATGCTTACCATCCGGTTACATCATTAAAACCTGAAAATCGCCCATGGTCAGAGTACATCTCAAGACAACTCCAACAAGCTCATACAGGATTAAGACATGTTCATATTCCGTCATGGAGTTCTTGTGTCCATCTTCTGGCTTCGTTATCAGATCAGTCCAATTACACCATATTATTGCATTATAATCTGTCCTTGATAAGTGTGCAATGTTCTAATTTTACTTGACGATTTGCAAAAAAAAACTTCACTTTATTCTAAGGAAAATCGATTATAAATCTCCCAACAATCGCTATAGACTAGTTTTCGTTCCGATACTGTAATTTTAGAATAACGATGAAATTACGATTTCTATGGTTTTTTGAATTTGCGTATGCGATAAAAGTTTAGTGTTATAATTTAGATGTTTCACTGTAGAGGCAGCACCGCTGCTAACAAGTCAATTAGCATTACGAAATACAAAGTTGCTATTGACTAAAATTATTTTAAAATCAACGCTAAATTAGAAATCGATTTATATCGGATAATAAGGCTACCGGATTGAAATCAAAATCGAGCGCGGGGTCGAGATCGATATCAAGACAATAATCGGAATCGGGACCATGGTGAACGGTGTTAAAGAATTCATTCTAGGTGCACGGTTTCGAATCCCCAGGTGGAAGCTAATATGCATATACTTGTTACGTTCTATTTATAATTTTATAAAGGAACATCACTATCGACTATATGATATACCTCAGCTCGTTAATGAAATGGCCGCGTGCGCGCGGACGGGCCGGACCACGTCGGCCATTTGCATTTTTACGAATTCCGCGAACGGGCGGGCCCGGCAAACATCCCCCGACTTGTAAAATCAACCGCCGGCCGGCGCGGCTCCGTGTGGAATTTTTATCATTAAGTGAATTAAATGTTGCCTACAGGAGGGGCTGGAGAAAAGTTTAGTGTTTTATTTCAATGAAACGGATTGCGCTCGACTCGTGAAAAATGAGAGAATTATTACTATGCCAACGAATAATAGTCTCGGTTTTCCTGGTTTTTTTTCCTCTTTTGTACGTGACAGTATTTAACTTGTGAAAATATTTTTTTTTATGTTGATTGGAATTGTTAATACAGATATTGCAAGATATGTAACATTTAAAGTGAGTATATTTCATAAATATGGTATTAAATTGAATATTAAAAACGAATCGTTGGTCATAACTGACAAATAATTACAGTTATAGAGATTTTCAACGAAAATTATTTTGAACAAATATTGTTTACAAATTGTTTTTAGATGTCAACAATTTTCTGTTTTAATATAGTAACAATTTAATCGCCGATCGATGTGGGCATGCAATACGACAGATACCTACCATTCAAACGCATTTTTATACTGATATACTGGTAAATTAAATTTTTCTAAATTATAATGATGTAATTCCCGTTTGATATAATCATAATACAATTGCCTTTATTCGTTGGTACGAAATCCTTGATGTGACATTCTGACTTCTGACTTGATCGGTTTTTGGAAAGAATTTTTCTAACCCAGTTTGCGGTAGAAGTTGATTGGTAAACATCGTAATATCGTGACGCTTTCTCCATGTGACTTTTTTATAATTTACAATTCATTTTAAATTATAAAACAAGTCGCTTAGTTTATTATTTTGTTATTTACAATTCACTATTTTATATCTACTTTTTAATTAATATTTTTTCTAAAGTATCAGATTAATCTCTTTGATTCCTTTTCTTTGCATTATTTATATTGAAAAAAAAAACTTTGTTCCTGACGGGGTTCCCCGACCGCACATCTAGTTTTTTTATTTATTTTACTAGTATGAATTGTTAGCAACAATTAGTATAGCATAGCACGATGCATGATTGTGATGACGTCATGCCCGTAACAACTCCCATTTTCATTGTCCTTCTAACGTTCACGTTCTGATTAACTCAAAATTTCTATCTTCCAACTATAATGGTAGTCTGTGTTGTATGTTTTTAAAGCATAATAAACATATAAGATTTTTTATGAACCAGGTATTCATGAACTATTGTAGATTACACAATATATCTTTTTGTATGAGCTGAATATTTAAACTTATTTCACATAACAATAAAAATTTTTATTTATATACAATTCAAATCTAACCAATATTAACTAAAAATAATGCAAGCGTTGGGTAAACTTTTCTGAGCCTTTGGAATTGTGTGTATCACAAAAAAGATATCGCTTTTTTTGTGATACACACAATTCCATTAAAATTTCATTTAAACCTTTGAGGCTACAAATATTATATATATGTGTGATTTTTCTCCCCCACAAAGGAGACATAGCGATGAGATATTTCAAAAGATTATCTATCGTTATTTTTGACAAATAAATTTCACACGAAAATATTATCCCAACGGGACCGCCGGGGGCTATTATCTATGCATTCTTGATCCTCAAACGTTACCTTGAAATGCAAATTGAGTACGGGCGCCCGAACCCAAAGGGGTAACACGTCTAGAAATTATGTGGGACAGAACTGTCCCACCTGATGGTATAACTTTCGAATTGTCTATCTAAATAATATCTTTCTGTTTCAATATATTTTTTTGACGTGACAACGTCTTAAATTAGGTTGCGGCTGGGAGTCACTTATGAAAAAGTGTAACGCTCGGTAACGTAACGATGAGTCACCGAACGAGAGAGAGGCCCGCCGAATGCCTTGCGTCTCTCTCCCACTCAACTATGATCGGTCTGCCGCGCGCATAGAGAATTAGTGCATAGCTTGCAAATGTATTGCAAGTTATTGTATGTATATTTGTATATAAATACGTATGTATGTGTAAAGGTAAAAATAAAATTTTGTTAATATGAAATTCAGTGCGAGATTCTTTGTATAAATTAATGTTTTAAATATAATTCTTTGTATAAATAAATGTTTTAAATTGTTACTATTATTTCATCCTTCTTCCTACTATACGAATGAATATTCACATTAAAATGATTTTACCATTCAAAGTCGTTGTCACGTAAAACTTTCGCCCGTATACCGACTTTACAGGCAACCAAATTTTTTATATATATTTGTAGGTAGGCACAATAAATTCAGTTATGCACAAGTCTTAACGATGCCATCTATTCTTTTTAGTATTCGTTATCAAAACGCCACATGTGTGGTCACTTAAATGTATGTCTGTAATGGCCGTTTCAACACGGCAATAATTTTTCACCTTAGAAAGTGAGTTTTTGTTGGCATTGTCTGAAACAGGTTGTGAAATGGAATCTTGCAAAAACACAAATTCCAATGTACAGCATAACACTTAACACCTATACGGAGCCTATTAAATTTTTGTTGCACTGCTAAGTTGCGCAACTATTCTCCATAATTAAAACTCAATTGAAAACGGAAGAGTACTGACAAAATCTTTGTAGAATATAGATTGAAAGAAAATTACAAAGTACATGCTCTTACAAGGTAAAGTAGTCATTGAATATAAGTCCAAAAAGAGATTATGTACTTGCTTAGACATTGTCTAGAAGTTAATTGGGCAGATTTAAAAAGTAAAATCCGACAAGTACGATTTTCCAAAGGGAGCAGATATTTAAAAAAAAATAGTAAAAAACACTTCTACCCAAAAAATACAATGTAAGAAATTGTAAAGAATCAACTAAAAATAAATATGTAATTGAATAAATAATTAAAAATCAACAATACTCGCGACCTACTCTGAACGCTATAAAATGTAGGTCGTCCATAGCTCAGACGACCTATCTGCGAGTAGGTCTCGGAAAATCAAGTTCGCAATAAAATTTTAGTGGTTTGTGTCAATAAATTTCTAAATTATGGCATTAAATTCATTAGTAATCACTGTTAACAATATGGTGCATGATACTAAAAAAAATTTATATAATCTAAAGATTGACTCTTACATACGTTTATGAATTTTAAATAATTATGGAAAATATGCTTGTACGCTGTAAAAAATAACGCTACAAAGTCATCTTTAAATTCTACACGACGATATTAAAAACAGATCATATACTGAATAGGCTCTTTTAAGCAAACATATACACCTAACAAAATTTTGCGCTGATCTGAGCGTAACAGCTTAAAATATTTCTATTTCAATATTTGAATATGCACAGTCAGGCTAAGAACGAATGGACTTTTGAATGAAGCACTTATCGCAATATAGATTTCACAGAGAACGTCAAAAATACTAGTCCGTATTGGTTTGTACATTCTGTTTTTTTCCTTTTTCGTCGGTGAATGGTGCCCACGATCGTCGAGTTTACTGGAAACGATGCCATTTTCCGTTTCAAAACAGGGCCCCGTCTATTGTGAGCTTAACAATGGAACCAATCGATATCTAGTCATGCTTGTCGCTAACTTTTCAAAGTTTAAATCTCACGAAGTAGCCGCAATCTGGCTGACTAGCTTTTGCTGTCATCGGCCAGAACAAAAATAGTATGATAAAAAATACTTAGGAAGGCAGAAAAATTTATGAAAAGTGTGTCCTCATTACATCTTAGGGTATATTAAGCGCATACAAAAATAATTTGGTTGAATAAACTAGGGTGACTACATATTTTGTTCTTAAATTAAGACTTATTTATTTATCTTTAAACTACAAGTGGGTTATTATGTCGCTGTTAAACAAAAGGTATTGCACTTGATGAGGACTTATGTTAGAGATTTTTAAAGTTGTCAAATAATTTAACCTCGGGTGTACGTTGTCAATTGTTTTATGCTAGATGGCTAGATAATATATTAATTTATTCTCAATCCTTAAACAATATAATATTAATGGTTTCAGTTAGTTCTTATTTATTAGCCATATCTAGTATGCATGTAGAAGTATTGTGTTAATTTTGTATTTTTTAATCCAATTTTGTGTCGTTACACGGGGATCGCATGATAAAATATGACCAATTCAAAATAGGCCATATGTTATTGTATAAAAAAGGATACCCCAAATATAATTTAATCCAGCTCAATCCCAAATGAATAAGCTGAATACACGTAATGGCTTATGGTAGCAGCACAAACGCCGGCGTAACCGCGTTCAGTACACAGCGGTGACATCTTACGGCCATTTATCGCTTCACTGTTTATCCATGCGCCACTGAAATGGATTTTTTCGGGTCCCGTAGGCCGTTAGTAGTAAATAACGTCCCGCTAATGTGCCCCGACACGATATCGCATTTTTTTTCCGCACCCGAAAGATAGCGATTCAGTGAGAGCCCCTTTCGTGCGATTCCTTTTTTAATTGAGCCCATTTGGATGTTTTGAAAGGGTGGAAACGGGAGTTGATGTTTTCAGCTGCGTAAGATAGGAAACGAGCTCACGACCGAAGGTGTTCATAACGTTTATTGTATACACCTGTGGAACAAATGTTCGGCTGATATTTTGTACTGTATACAAAGAAATTGGTATGAAATTATGTATATATATATATATTGAATATATATGAATAAATATATATATATATTCATATTCTTCATTAAATCCTTACTTAGGCGAATTGACTAATGCGTTTTTTTCTTAAACCAATTTTGTCATCACTTTAGTGACAATGCTCGTAAGCATATCCCGCTTATACTGTGGGCCAATGTAGAAGGTGGTTAAATCTTTAATTTAATGGTTGTGAATCCAATGGGTTTGGACTTTAATCCAAACCAATGAATCTGAAACAAAAAAGATTATGGCAGCGTAAGCCTCGGCAGAGGGACGTTAAAAAGATAAAACCTGACCTGGTGAACATTGTTTTAAGTAGACCGCTTACATGGAGAGGTGTTCAAAGATCCATTTACATATAATATTAAAGATATTAGAAACTTCAGACATTTCAGAATCTTTTTAAATATATAATTGTTGCCTTTGATAAAAATTAATTGACATGAAAGGTAACTAAT
Organism: Eumeta japonica; assembly: GCA_005406025.1. Lineage (NCBI taxonomy): Eukaryota > Metazoa > Arthropoda > Insecta > Lepidoptera > Psychidae > Eumeta > Eumeta japonica. The sequence continues at coordinate 139,176 of BGZK01000562.1, forward strand.
TTCGCTTGTCTGTCGATTTATGTTTTGGTTCTGCCCATTTCCTTCATTCTGCTCACCGAAAGCCCTTGTTGTAACGTATCGACACCGCCGGGTATCATCACTAAAACTGTATTTCCATTATGAGATTACCTGTTCTCGCTATCGACAAAGTAAATTCTTTGTACGAAATTTCGTCGAGTGATTCTACCAATAACTACGACGAATTACTAAATCTTTTTGCGCAAATAACTTATTTAGTTGTTAGCTAGTACACGGTTTGTAAACTCATAGTATATTAATAGGCGACCGTCCTCTGTAAGAGTCGCTGCTCGCGTGTACCTTGACCGTCGTTAAAATTTTTCGGAATTCACAATATTATATGCTCTGGCGACTATAGCATTGTATCGGAATGAAAACACAGCAGTGCCGATTTATCGATTCTAATAATGAATTATATGTTGTTATACAAATGATTCACGATATATACTCGCTAACGAGTGTAATTATGAGCAGTGTCGCAGTACTAGTCTGTACTAGCGACTATCACAGAGCGATTGAAATTAGGTGGCCATGCACGCAATCGAACGCCATTATAATGCACGCAATGTACCCGACTGAATATTCTGCTCCTGACCTGTTATTCTACGCTACCGCTGCCGCCACTGGACAGGTCTCAGTTACACGAGGCTGGGCCAGTCGTGAGGATGTAAACATATCCTACAGTTATGAATTCATGTAATAATAGTATGTAAAATAGAAAAAAAAAATGTAAAAAACGTCACTTGTAATAAAATATGTTTATTATATACATTCTCATGCATTAAATGATTTTACCGTATATCGTTCATCACCGTTTCCAGATCGAAAGCAATAATAACTATACATGGATACAAAGAAGAGTTAGAATAAAATACTTAAGCAAAACTACTCGTTGTTATCGTCGAATAGCGCACGACGAAGGTAAAAGAAGAGCTTAGAAACATCTAAACCCTTCATTATCTAAGTTAATATCTAACCTAACCTTACAAGGAGGGTATGCATATATATATATATATATATATATATATATATATATATATATATATATATATATATGTTATAGTTAAAGGTGGTAATAATTTATTTGTATTTAACCATTTTAGTTCAGCGGTTAAGCGTTTGCGACGCAGGAGGTTCAATTTCGAACCTTGATGACCTGCGTTTTGTTTTTTTTTTTATTTTTAATGCTTGTCCAGATTAAAAATTTTTATCACTAGAACTTGATAAAGCTTCTTAGACATGCAATTTTTATAGCAATTTAGTTCTCCAACCTTTAAACGTGTAATATTTTATATTTTCAATAACAATAAAACCTGCATTTAGGAGAATCCTAGTTTTCAATAAAAAAATGTAATAATTATTTCTTATTACAGTTATAGTACAAAACAATAGCGTGAGCTAACTTGTACAAAAAAAAAAACTTGAAATAAATTTCATGAATTAAATAAACGATAGGCTAGCAAACACTTAAACACTGTTGGATTAATAACATCTTTGGATATATATTTAGTTGAAGTCAACGGGAGCCGGCCGGGCCCGAGCGCCAACTTCGAAAGTCAATTATCAAGCGACACGCTCAGGTTTTCACGACTTAAAGCGACATTCTGAAACTTTGAAATCGCTCGAGCAACTTTCTCAGTTTCGAGGCGGGCACTCACATGAAAAGTTTCAATGGCGGTCTCGATTGAGCACAGCCCTGTAATGAACGATCCGCTACGCGTCGGTAGATTTTGAGTAGGTCATTTTTCTCACATCACATACAGACTCGGTGTGTTGGATCGCTGGATGTTGTTGCGGTACTGGCAGTATTGCCGCGGAGCTGTCATTCGACACTCGTTGTATGGCGCACAGGAAAAAAAAAACGAAAGATTTTAAATGAAGATTATTTTCACATAGATGCCTACAATTGGATGTAGCAATTATTGTATAAGTAAGTTGAAAAATTATTATATAAAGAGACTACATATTTTAGGCGTATTTTAATTTGTAAATCGGACTAATAGATATACATAGATAAAGGAAAGTCCTGATTGACTGACTCAATGACGTCCAGCACAAACCCTTTAAACTACAAAGCTGAAATTTCGCACTGGGATTCCCTTTAGGACGAAGATAAAGAACAAGGTTGGAAATCCCTAAATTCTACCCTTAAAGGGGTAAAATGGGGGTTCAAACTTTCGATATTAAATGGACATTTCGAGTTGAAACTTGGTAAAAGTAGTCTTATAAAACAAATAAGCAAGTGCACATTTCGAATTTTTTTAATGAACCCCTTAGATGATAAAAATAATCCTAAAAATCGACATGGTGTCGTTATTGAGTTTTTTTAAGGCGTTAATTACAAAAATGGCATTTATTTTGGGGTGTAATTTAAATTTTTCGTGAATTAGGTTTTCTAAATGCAATAGAAGTCTAAACAATAAATTGTCAGTCTGTTTGTGTGTTTGTTATTCGCGCATTACGAAAAAACTGCAGCATATAATTGTATACGGTCATCAAAGCTTTGTTACTGGCTGGTCTAAGTTGGAAAACAGGGCATGCTTCATTCATTCTATGTCCACGCGGGTAGAGACGCGGGAGAAAACTAGTATTCCATATAAACACTGGTTCTTCATAACACCTAAGCTTTCATGGCCTTTAGGTTCTAATTCGTTATTTTGGAATTGAGTTTAAAAATATTTGACACAACACTTTGACTTCAACAAATCCTTGTATAATTCATTAATTTGTTATTAAAATTTCATATAGAAATCGTTTCACATCGCCGTGCTTCTTTGAGGCACCATTCCCTATTAAATGGTGCAATATCGAAGTTATCCTTTATGATTGTAGTAGCATTTACACTGTTTTCTATTCGTGATTTTTCACTATTGTATATTTTCTGATGTATTTTGATTATTGTATTCATTCAGACTCACATATAAAATTGAATTCTCGATTGAAAGTACAATATTGTCTCGTAAACGAAAAGTAGAATTAATTCCTTGTAGAACTTCTGCTCGTTGTTGAACACAATTATCGACATTCCTTACAAAAAGTAAAACGATATCGCTGTTCAATTCTAATTTCTCATAATGGTTATTAAAATACTTGATAATATTTTAATTTAGTATACGAATAATAAATAATACGTGGCTGTCGCCCGGCACAGCTCCTTACGATACCCGATTCATCTTACGTACTTGCATATCTTTTTCAGAAAGATGTGTAAGATGTCGATGGTAAGTTGTTTAATTCTCATATATATGGCCGTTGTTTGCTTGTTACGCTTTCACGTTTTTATCATAATGTATTTAAAGCAATGATCAAATATTTTTTGGAACAATTGTTCAAGTATGGTGCGATGAATCGAAAATTACCTATTTTTAAGTATCAATTAAAAGGCAAATTGAATGATTTTGATACAGTAAAATCTGTTTTTAACTGTTATCTATTATAATTTTAACATAATTTAATATGTAATATAGATAATTCAAGTTTTTCAGAAGATGTCATAACAAAGAACTGTATTAAAAATCCTAGTGTATGAAATGTCTTCGTACAAAAGAATATCGCTATTTTTAAAATAAACCAATTCGCTACTCATTTCCAATGCAGGATCATGTTAAGCATATCTCGTGCGTATTGTCTCGCTCGGGAATCGATGTCAGACCTCGTGTCGGTAGCCTTGGACAAATAGTCGCTGCGTCACGGGCAATGTTATACAAAGAGTTGCCTCAGACACAATGGGGTTGGTTGTACGCTAACAATAAGATTTTCAACGATAGTACGGTAACCAGATTCCGAAGGGCTTATTTATATGCAAATTACGAAAGGGAGTTCGAGTCTGGTACTTCATACAATGTTTACACTCTACTTGCTTATACATCAGCCTACGGACAATACATGTATTACTAGTTTAATAGTTTGGATTGTAGTTAGAGACCACTTTGAAAATAACCATCCGTATTAATATTGGCTATAAATTCAAAAAGGATTTATACATATTACATCAATAGAATAAATTTTGCAACGTTATCTAGTAACTGACTAACTATTGTCGTTTGTTTTAAATTTAGAGTAATTTTCATCATATTTTATTTACATTTAATTATGTGTGTGTGTGCGTGCGTGCGTGCGTGCGTGCGTAGTTTTTGTCAAGGAAATATACAAAAATTGCAGCTTTGACAGATATCTTTGCGTGCACTGGTTAAACCGTTTCAGACATATGACAGTAATGTATTAAAATTCGGGAACATATATGCGACATACTCCGTATATCTATATACATCGTTTAACCAAAAAGAGTCACTTTTATTTACTTAATAAAAATATGTATTTATTTTATTAGGTGATATTCAAGTTGTAGATGATGAACGATATACAGACTTGACCGGTGGGAGGACAAAAGTCTCACTCCACTGCACCCACACTTTGATGAATAAAGTTATAGGCGAATATTTTTGAGAAATGTGGAAGACGGCGTTAATTTAATTAAAGTTGTAAATGTCCTACTTTGAATGTTTATTGCCGCCACGCTTTTACGGCTGAATAGAATTACCTGAAGCTTTACTAATAGTAGTATAGCTTACATTATATATATATCAGAATAACGTATAGACTATGATTTATAAAGATACTAACTTTTGCTCCGAGCTAGCTTGCATACACTTAGCATGAATTCCTTTCTTATGCTCATGGGTTATTGCTAACAAACAGCAATGTCGAAAATTTTCGGAACCAAACTTCAAGGGAAATTTCCTAGGAACGATTTCATGATAACTATAATTCTGACTGAGCCATCAGTTGGGTAAACAGTAAGTACTGATACTTCGCATTCCGATGATATCCACAGATTGACCATTCGATTTTAAAGGTGTACATTTTTCTGTAAAATTATCGTTTGCAGTGACAATAAACAAACCACAGAGCATACTTTTAGGCATATCGGAATAGATTCAAGAGAATACTGTTCTCCACGGATAGTAATATCTAGATAAAGTTCGGCGAAAGCCAGTATATACTACACGAAAGTATGACTAAAAATATAGTCTATGCTGAAGTGTCCTATATTATTTATAAATAATCTGATTTCTTTCAAATTAATCTACCAATGAATCCGCGTGGCTCAGTTAGTATTTATATAAACTGATGAACTACGAGCGGGACAAGGATTGTAACCAGATCTTAAGAAGGAATTTATTACGTGTCCACGACAGCGAAATCTCTGGCAGAGTATTAACTTAATGACAATTAATTTGATCCGGTTTTTTAAGAAAATGCCTGTGATTAATTCTCCTTCAAACTAAGTATATTAAAATTGAGGCTTAATTACGAATCTTTACTTATTCGAAATTTGTAATATCTCTGATCATTAAACTGTTTCGAAAAATAAGGTAGTATTCATATTCATTTAAGATGATATAATACCTAAGAATATGCAAGCAACTGTTTAAAAAAATTGAAAATTATTTTGTTAGAAGTCTGACTTTATATTAGGAAACAGTCCATTAATGACAAATAAATCATCTTTGTATGTAAGAAACAGCATCTTTTCTTTTGAGTAGTTATAATAAAACTTTATCAATAATTTTGGTGACGCTTCTATTTCACAATTTCAGTTGCATTGATTTATTTTATTTTTTACAATTAATTACATTTTGTGTACCTAACCTTTTCGTTACCTGCATTATACTTTAGGCAACTGAACCTTATTGTTAATAAGTTAAGTGCATATGTCGATAGTGATCCAGCGCTCAGTGTTGGCCCACAGGAGAACGCTCATTTTGAGTTTTAATTGTTAAGCATTGTATCACTTAACTATTTACAATACGAATATTAATGTAAGGGCAACATCATTACTATACATACTTGCAGTCTTGCGTAGGCCAATTCAAATGTATCTGAAGAACAGGCTAGATTATTGGGAGGTAATCACCAAAAAAAGAAAAAGAACTGCCTCTACATTGCATCTTTTTTATTTATCTATAATAATGATAATCCTTAATTCGGCCCTCAAACAAACAAAAAGGAAGGCATATGTCTTCCTTTTTGTTTGTTTGAGGATCTTAACTAAGATATACAACATTTACAAATTTAAAAAAAAAATATAACAAAAGGCCGAAAGGATGACCAGTTCAGCAAAATGCTGCAGCCTGAGCCACAGCCAAAACTAACTGTACCTAACAAAAAATAGTGCACACAAAATAAGGAGGCAGTGCTAAGCACCTTCTTTGGCGCATTCTTAATTCAGTAGCAGTATATAACCAAGTCTAAAGTAAACACATAATAAATAGAAAGTAAAATAATTCCATCTTTCTTTCATTTTATTTGTAAAATTATGTCTTAATTATTTCATAGTTATTAAGGATGAGAATTTTAACAACAGGTGATCGGTAATGCCACCCAACTGCAATGACAAAATGTGCTTTTTTAAAGTGCTTGAAAAAGTGAGTTGATGGAGGTTACGCAATGGGGATGGGATATTATTCCAAACTTTAGAGGCAACATACTTAAAACTGTCCCTACTTTGTCTCTCATACATTTGAATTTGCTGACTGCACTAGATTATTTGATGGTTTTCTTTAGAATTATTCTACCATAAATCAGTGATGACGATATAGCCACCTTCATTAGACTTTCTAAGAATCTTTTAGATGCCATTTGCAGCACTCGTGGTGAAAATTGATGTGACTCGACTCTTATTCTGGAAATGATGTGGAAGTTTTTTTTGTGAAATTTTTTAATAAACATTTGTTGATAATTTGAAATTTATTGCTTAATCTTTATATATAAGCAACTGACGATGTTAAAAACCTAAAAATTGCTTTAATTTTTTTTCCTTTTTACGATCCTAAACAAAAAACATCAAATAGCAAACAACGCCCAACATTAAAATGTTGAAATTAACTATTTGTTTCTATTCTGAATATTAATACGTCTCAGATAGTATGGTTCGAAAAAAAATATTTTGTGAATACTATGAACCCAAAAAAGTATAAGATCAAAATGCTTGTCCTCGGTCATACATTTGAAACGTGATAATAAATATTAAGACCAATATAAACTACAGTCCTTTAATCTAGTTCAGTAATGATAATTATATGAATTTGTCATGGAATTCCACGATATAATAACAATTTTTTTTTATTATGATAGTAAATAATTTTGGTCATTGTTAGTATTATTTGCTTTGTATGGTTATTTTGTACAATTACTATAAATAATGTTATTAAGACCTGTATTTAAACATAAAAACATTTAAGTTTAAATATAAAAACATCCAAGAGAAATGTTTTTTTTTCAAGCTACCGTTTAATTTGGTTACTGGGCGTTATTAGTTTGACTGAATAGTGAAATCATACTTCAGAAATATCTTTTAAAATAGGTATAAGAACAAATATTTAGAAAAACATATGTATTCTTGTTTAAGTAGACCATTCTGATTTTCAGTTTGTTTCCACATTGCGATATCGTATCCAGTCTATTTTTACATTCAATTAAGAAATTGCAATATTTTCTATATTAATCATTTTAATTTCGAATTATCATCTCTGTCGTTGGAACAATTCATTAGTGTCACAATTTTTTTTACCGGCCGGGCGAAACGCACCGTACGACATCAGTCTCTCGGAAGGATAGCCGGCGCTTTAGTTGCTGACCGTCAAAAGCAACCGACAAAGAGCGCTTGGCCGGCGGCCAGTGATAACCCACTCGCGCATATTTTTTCATTCCGTATAATATCTGGTATGTAGTATCTTTAGTGTGTCATATCGTGTTGATATTATTTCGTTTGCGACTGTATCACTTCTCCGTTGAGAATCGTGAGTATAAATAAATAAACATTTTGCGGTTTAGTGTATTGTAAATGTATTTCTATCGATAATCAGCGGCTATATTGTTCACGATGTTCATAAGGATATAGAATAAATCGAAGTATGTACTAAAAAGTAACAGAAGGTATTCTAAAAGAAAAGAAATCGATTAAATTAAGTTATTATATTTTTCTGTGAGTGCTTGAAGACGTGGAAAGGAAAAACAGAAATGAAAAGAATTAAATCTATCAATTTTGTAAATATAATAATTGCTAATTTACGTTGCTGAACTTATTTCAAATTCGCCACTTGGGTCACATCGGAAATTTTGATTGTAATTCTGATTAATAGAATTACAAAACCGATGAATACATATCTTTCTAAATAACGTTATTATTTAAGTATGGTTTATCATAAAAACAAAATATGTTCTGCTCATAATGAATCTGAGGACGATTTTAGACATATCACAAGAACTATATTTTGGGAAATTGTTTTGAGTTCCTTCTAAATATTTTATATCTATTTGCACTTGTTAGATAATTATACCGATTTTATACCAATTTGTAAATTATGTATTCTTAAGAGAAGAACGCTCAATGCACAGGTTTGATTTGCATTTGCTCAGTTTTTAACAAGTGTCGAACACAGTAGCAACGGTTTGCGCAAAAACATTTTACTTTTGGCGAATTCCACTCACATCAGTTTATACTATTGTCTAATGTTTTGCATACACTTTTGACGAAACAATAAATCGCGCTACACCAAATTCTAACTTAATAAATGTCATAGTAACAGTATACTGGATGATCCTTATATAATAACGTAAGATATTCCCATAGATTCAGCAGGGAAGTCAAATTTTTTTTCAATAACGGCAACATTCTAATTAATACCGTAATAAATTAAATGTCATGATAATAAATTAAACAATAATAATAATGTATCTTGAATACACCTTTCAGGAGTTAGACGTATTCTAGACATTGAACTGACACTTATAGCTAATAAAATTATTTATTTACTTACAGTTTTATGTTTGTTGCACTACACTTACTTGATTGGACGGTATCGAAATTGTCAAAGTAAGAACTGGTCGACTACATATTAAAACTACTTGAAACGAAATGTCACAAACGTCAAAATTTACTTTATATTACGCTACGAGAAGGCCCCTGGCAGTGCATAAGTATAGCGTACGAGTAACCGTAAACTGAAAAAACTAATTTATTTGCAACGCTATTTTTGTGTATTTTACGTTTTACCTATATTTTATGAAGAATTGCATTGGTGCAATTAGTCGTAAGAATTCAACGTAGAGAGTTCAATATGTAAGTTATTGATTTACAACTTATTTTTGCTATTCTCTACATTACAAGGCGTCATTCTATGTCAATCCTGCCATATTTTGGGATGTAATATAGGTTCCATTCGTATGACGCCCTTCTTTCACAAATTTAACTTCAAATTAAATTGATACACATAATTTGATTAGGCAATCCAATGTTGCGATAAGAATTAAAATTAACACAATTTCGCCACTATTCCGTGCCGGCGTTCACCCACTTAGCGGCGAATTAATTGGGGGCTACCCCGGCTCGACGTCCGCGTGCCGTTTGTCTCGTTAAATGAGACAACGTTCAAATGACGATCTACAGAGATCCAGGCGGATTTACAAACTGTGAAAAACGAGCGAGCTCCATGGCTTGCGACAAATTTAATTAGTGCCGGCGACAAACATACGTCGTTTGTATGTTCTAAAAGTGGGACTCAAAAGAGGTGTCTTTTCTAAATGTAAGTATCGATTCAGAAAATATTTCTGATGGTTTATGTGCACTTTATTTTTTGAAATTAACTATGAGCCGAAAATATTTTTTCGCATTCAGCATATTTTGATTTACAAAAATGTATTAAGAGGGAAAAGTCTGTAGTGTACGTATGTATAAAAATATATTTAAAAAAATAGCAACAATAATCATAAAAAAAAAACAATAATTGTATAAGTTCAGATTTTCGTTACAATTAAACAGTTTACGTTTAGTTTAAAGTATATGCAATGGCTTGAAACTAATGACATTAATTCCATACTAAGGATCGTGTTACCCTATCTGAACCTGTCATTAAATTAATTAATAAATATACTACGACGATTCGTAATCGATCGCAATTTTTTCCCACTGCTTAAATAACATCCAACAAAAAAAATATTAGGTAAACTAAGTTTAATATTCACACTCATGTACTTACACCCTTAAAAACATCCTTTAAGAATCTAAGAAAATATAGCAACATTGGTTAATTTGTTATCATTTATTCATTGTTGTTGTTAATGAGTGATTATTTTATATCATACACCCTTATGCCCAACGCCTTAGTGAACAAACGGACGTACGTGTGCGATGTTTTACCTGCTAGAAATCTAAAGTTGAATGTACTCGCACAGTGAGAAGTTGGCAACCTGCCAGGACAGTTGTCCGGTTGAGGGATGCCTCACGATGATGTTATATTTAAATCGACATCGATAAACAGAATTAAACTTCGTCTCCGTACGCTCTCGTCATAAATGTCGTCAATTGAAAGGTTTAGGTTCAACTTACAACCGACATGATTTGTTTAAACATCGATGTTAATATATTCGTCGCGATGTTCAATTTGCACGTTGAATTTATCTATTTTCTGCTATTGTTTACATTACATAATATAGCAGTAGTGGCTAAGTGGTCACGTTGCGTTGTCTTTGAATCGGGGGGTACTGGATTCGAGCAAAGATGTATAAAAAGGGGAAGATGCACAGTCGCTTACTATTTTAAAGTCTAAAAATGGCTCAAATTGTTCAGTACGTGTTTGTCTCATATTTTACAATACCATTTTGCAGTGCCAAAGAAAAAAAAAGGGAAGAAACATTATAAATCATCTGACGTTTTAACCGAAAGATTATAACAAGGATTATTTTCAAAAGCAAAGAGAACAAGTAACGATCATTTCGTTACTAGAAGACAATAAGTCAATTTTTGACGTGACAACGTCTTAAATTAGGTTGCGGCTGGGAGTCACTTATGAAAAGGTGTAACGCTCGGTAACGTAACGATGAGTCACCGAACGAGAGAGCCCGCCGAATGCCTTGCGTCTCTCTCACTCAACTATGATCGGTCTGCCGCGCGCGCCTAGAGAATTAGCTTGCAAATGTATTGCAAGTTATTGTATGTATATTTGTATATAAATACGTATGTATGTGTAAAGGTAAAAATAAAATTTTGTTAATATGAAATTCAGTGCGAGATTCTTTGTATAAATTAATGTTTTAAATATAATTCTTTGTATAAATAAATGTTTTAAATTGTTACTATTATTTCATCCTTCTTCCTACTATACGAATGAATATTCACATTAAAATGATTTTACCATTCAAAGTCGTTGTCACGTAAAACTTTCGCCCGTATACCGACTTTACAGGCAACCAAATTTTTTTTTATTTACACGTGCTATTCTAAAAATAAGCCATCAGTGGAGTGGTTTTAATGTATTTTAAATCAATATTATGTTTTGTTGTTTGAAATGTATATTTTTTTCTGCATAATAATGTTTAATGTAATAATCCCATGAAATTAGTGAATATGAACCTTTACTTTTATAATATAGGTGAAAATATACGTGAAAGAACTTGATAATTTCTGAGGTGTATAGAGTATAATAATACAAAATTTACTTCTTATTCATATAATAAAATAAAGTGACAATTCAGTGAACATTAACGTATTTTTGCTGAATACAATATTTATATATAATTTATTAAAAAACAAATAAAATAAACACCTTTTTTTTTTGGAATAGATTTTATGTATTGTATGATTTCCTTTTGGAGATAGTTTTAAATTTGTATCAATATCAAGAAAATAATCAATAAAAAAAGCGACTCTATTAGTATGTATAATTGTTAAACGACCGAATAAGATGACAACATAAATAAAGCTAGACCGGTGTTGCTTAAGTGTATTTCTTTCAAATCGGTTTTTATTTCGGCTTTCGATACTACTTTTAATGAAGAAATGCAAAATAAACTATCGAATACTCATTATAACACATGATTGAGCACCTGTAATAAATAAACTGAATTATTGTTATGGAAAATTAGAATACCATTCTTTCTCAAAGCTTTTGACATCTTATTTTTGCATCAATAGAAAAGCTAGAAAACACATACATAAAAATTTCAATTAAAAATTGAAAATATAATTTTAAACAAAGACAAAAAATATGCTTTTGCCTTTGAAAAATTTTTTGCTAGCATTCTAGTTTCAACCACACAATCTCTAAAAACATCGCCCACTCTCGCTGAATCTCTGTTGAAGCGAATCGTTGATACTTGTAACATTATGTGTGAATTTACTCATGTCAACTACAATGGCGGTATTAAAACATTCAAATATATAAAAATTAAAAATAAAACTGCTGATCTTGATGACCTTTCTGTAAAAATAATAGGTTCAATAATAGACTGCATTGCTCCATACTTAGTAATGATTTTTAATGATTGTGTTGATTATGGTGTGTTTTCTGATCTAATGAAGCAAAGTTATTCCATTATTTAAATCTGGTAGTGGTAGTATGTCTGACTCTTCTAACTTTAGACTGATATCAACGCTACTGATACTCAGTAAAATTTCTGAAAAAATTTAAATCAATTATTGCCGTTTTTTTTTTATAATAATAATTTGATGAACCTTAGATTCACCAAGGGTTGCTCAACAACTGAAGCCGTTGTTGAACTTGTTCAACAGATTTTTGATGCCTGGGAGAATTCACGGGACGCGATCGTTGTCTTTTGTGATTTATCCAAGGTTTTTGATTGTGCCTTCATCGTGACACATTGATCAGGAAACTACATCATTATGGTGTCACGGCTCGATCTCATGAACTTCTAAAGTCTTATTTAAGAAGTAGAATTAAAAGAGTTGATATTAATGGTGAGAGGTCGTCGGGATCTACAGTCAGTATGAGTGTGCCGCAGGTTACAGTTTTTGGGCTATTTCTATTCCTAGATTACATTAATTTTCTATCACGTCTTGTTAAATGTGGGCATGGGATTGTACTGTTTGCTGATGATACTTCTTTACTTTTTAAGATTAATTGGCAATAACCAGCTTTTGACAAAGTAAACAGTAGGTACCGTCTCTGAAATCGTTGAGTGGTTTAGTATTAATAATCTTCTTCTCAATTAAAGGGAAACAAAACTTGTTAAATATTCCTTGACTTGTGTTAAACCGATAGACGCAAACGTAATGGTCAAGAACAAGATACTGGATATTGTGGACACGACCTTATTCCTTGATCTCCATTTAAAAGCTAAATTGTATTGGAATTCTCATATTAGTAGATTGACGAAAAAGCTCAGTTCTGCAGCACATGCAGTGAAAAGAATTCGACGACTTGCATATAAAAACACCGCGAGAAATTTATTTTACAATTTTTCATAGTCTCATGACCTATGGAATTTTGTTATAGGGTCACGCAGCCGGTATTAAAACAATTTTCGTGCTGCAGTAGTGAGCTATTGGTGTTGTTTATGACTTGAGACCAATGGCATCTCTCAGATAAAAGTTTAAGGAAATCAATATTTTAACTTTAGCATCACAATACATACACGGAAACCTGGTATACGTCAAGAGAAATATAGAATCGTTCCAAAAAAGGAGCGACATTCATAACATTAACACTAAACATAAAAATGATCTTGCTGCTCACAAAACCCGTCTAAGCAAAGTTATTAAGTCGTTTAAGGAGCAATGTGTGCTCTTTTATAAGAAGATCCTTGCAGAAATTCAAAACTTGCCATTTTATAAATTTAAATTCTTCGTTAAACAAAAGTTATATGACAAGGGCTATTATACCATGTCTGAATATCTTAATGAAAAAAATCATGGGATTGAACTGCTCAACTATCAGGTTGCTTCATGTTATTACTAAGTGTTGTACTAAATTATTAATTATTCAATGTTTTGTATTTATGAGTAAAAAAGAGAAAACCTTAAGTTTCTTGCCCATTCTTCTCATGGTGAATCAGCATTTGGAATGGGTGGTAATTTTAATGTCGAAAATAATCGTTTATGACATATTTCAATTATAATATCTATTACCTACGAAATAAACCTCTTTTTGATTTAATTTGATTTTTTGACAGAAATTTTTGACGTCGTAATGGAAGGCGCGACGAAACTACACTCAACGCGATGAATGCTGAAATACCTGTTTCAGCATTCATTTACTGTGGCCCATTTTTGTTCGCGGGACTGTGCATCTCTTTTTTCTAGAGCAATTGATTTTAAGTCAAATTCCACCACACGCTCCGTGCCTCCGAAAGCACGTTGATCCGTCGCAATCGCACTGCTGACGGTGGTCGTCAGCGTCCACCGCGGGCGTGGAGGCGTTAAGGACCGAGCTCCTCTATCTGAGATAAAGAGATTGTGCGAGGCCTGAGCAGTGTTTAAAAACTCTTTCAATATTTCAAAGAGTTTTTAAATTGAGTTATGTTGCCGATTAAGATGAAGCGATTTTCTATTGCGAGTAAAAATTGCAATTTTTCTAGTTTGCCACTGCCGTCAAAAAATGGACGCTATTGTTGTTAAACTACTATTGTTCATAGATAATGCATTAGCGATAGTGCAGAACAATCTGATTTTAAATCAGTCGATTTTTTTAAATACTGTTATATTATTACTATATTTATTAAATATAATGCCATAAAATGCATAAAATACAAATATGTTTTTTTTTTATTTACGTTATTGTATAGAATTTCTTTCGATAATGGTGTTTTTTTTTTTAAATCTAGGAGTCAAATAATTTACAAACCATCAGAAAATAATGTAATGTAAATTATAATTTACATTTTTCGCTTAAGAAAAATCAATTTGTTTTCCATAATTTCAAATTTATGATTAAATTCTAAGTAAATCAATAGTATTATTACTAATATATAATGTATTAAAAATTAATTATATCAATAATTCTTAAACGTAAATCCATTTAGCAGTTTACTATATAAAAAAAAAATTAACGAATATTGCAAATGAATATGTACAACTCTGAAATGTACTATATTCTATTAATACTGTACTTTATGTTTACGATAAATCGATAACGTTGCCGCTATCCTAACTCTATTCAGTTTCAATGTATAATAGAGCAGAGGATACGTTTGATGTATCCGCCCTGGATGGCGATGTGCTTTGATGTCACTTTAATGACCGGTCTATTTCGCTATCACCTTGTGAATTTTAACTAACCTATTTCAATTGTTGCGATATTTTTAAACTGTATAATTATCGTGATCGAAATACCTAAACTTATAAATAGAGACGTATCGAAATGAACATTCCAGCAATATAAACTATAACGGAGCACAGGCACCGAGCGGCGAAGGGGGTCAATTTTCCGGGCCACCGGTCTGCGGACCCGATAGGAAGTGACCGGCGCCCGCGGACCCCGCGCCACCCAATACTACAAATATTATTTTATTTGGTACCTTCCCTTTTAAACGTTCGCATGGAAGAGTGAAATGGGCCACGTTGAAAGCCGCCGGCCAGTTAAATTTGCGTTGTACCGTATAAACTGTTTCAAAGAGAATAATTTATTATTCGAGTGTTGTGCGTCGTTTTAAACGAGTTTCACCGTTTCGACGGGTTCACGGATCTTAAATTCGATATTCGTTCCAAAGACTCCATGCATGACCGCCGATGAGGCTTTTGGCTGTTGATCGTTTATGTATTACCTTTTTGTATTACTCTGTCGTAATTATACTGAATTTTGCAAAGATCAATGAACACAATTATAATAATATGAGTGAGAATAAAATTAGGTAATGAGAAAATTTGACGGTGTATTAAAAAAACTTAGCGTGAAAAAATTTCGTACCAGGAACATCGCTCGGGTTTTTGAGTCTCATCATCAATAATGAGAACTTTTTGAATTCAAAAAAAAAACAAAAATTTTCGGTTATCTCTTTTTGTTTGCAATTCCATCCTTAACATATTTCAGAATAGGTAATCTTGGAAAGGCTCTTATACTAAGATGATAGATCAATTTATCAAGAAAATCTCTATTTTATTTAACAAAATCTCTATTTTATTTATTTAACAAGAAAATCTCTAACGGATGTTGAAAATGTCTATTCAAAAATAATTTTTATTTCATTTACATTTCGATATGTTGTTACTATACTATTTCATATCGGAATCTTTTTGAAATTGACATCTTCCGCTTTATTTTCTGCATTGTCAGAAATTACTATTATTCAAAAGGTTTTAGTTGAGAGATTTATTACTCATACTCATTGTTATATAATGCGCTTTTACCATTTGTTTAAATAAAATTTTGAACCAGTATATACTAAAAGTTGTTCCTTCAGAGGCAGCCTTTATTTCATTAAATTTGTACAAAGTCAACATTTTATTCATTTTTTTATAATCGCTTCCAGCGAACGGTCTCCATTGATATTCGCGTTCTCATTTATTTAGATGTTTTTTTTCTCAGTGTGAACGGCCTCGTCTCCTTTCATTCGACGCAGGCTTTAGATTATGCTTCAAAGAACCATTCTTTAAAATAACCTTCGTCCAACGTAAATTATTACTTTTCCCCCCGGTGTTTTTTTCCTTTCTTTCGAACTATTGCACGGAGCCCAAACGTTTTCAAAGTGAAAAATATCTGAGTGCTGTTTTAATAACATTAATTGGATTTCGTCTTCGTTCTTCGTCTCGTCTTCGTTGATTTATATATTTTATTTG
Organism: Eumeta japonica; assembly: GCA_005406025.1. Lineage (NCBI taxonomy): Eukaryota > Metazoa > Arthropoda > Insecta > Lepidoptera > Psychidae > Eumeta > Eumeta japonica. Next base: position 155,767 of record BGZK01000562.1, read on the forward strand.
CAATCGAACGAGAGCGATAGATACTTTCATTTACGGTGAGTTTTTATATACATATGTTATTATATTCGATGTTACAATGACTTTCTAATTACCCGATCACACTATTTTTGCGCCGTTTTTCAACAAAGATGTAAGCTCAACGAATATATCTCATAACACATGCGATTCCGGAGTCGATTTCTAAAAGTAGATTGATTGAATTTGTTATTTCCTACTCTATCACTTTTATATTTTACTACCTGATAGTTTTCAACGAATACCATTAATGCATTTTATATTCAGTCTCAGCCATTGAACGTCCACTTCTAGAGATAGGCCTCTTCTTTATATTTCCACGACGCAGCGATCTTAGCAACCAGCGCACAGGTAGACCGTCGCGTTTACCATCACGTCAGTCCGCCCAGTGGTAGACCATCCCATGCTACGACGTTTACTTCATCACTCGAGAGCCTGTCTGCCTCGCGATCATGAGACCTATGAGCGATTTGTGGCTTGCCCAATGCCACTTCAACTTACTGATTCTGAGAACTATGGTCGCGTTCTTCTGGGGATTTTCTCGTTTTGGATTTTATCTCGCAGTCGGTTTATGTACGGACTTATTAATTATATAATGTAACGGCGATTTCAGCTGCCGCCGCGTAAGCCTGCACTTCGGATTTTCCTTCACACGTAGCATCGGTAAACGGATTTTTTGCGGTGTGGTGGACAAAATTATCGACAGCATTTTCAGACGATCAAGTTTCTTTATTACAGCCAAGCTTCATATGTGGCGGTCAGAATACAACTGCGACGGATCCACCGATTATGCTGCGATTTATAGATGGCGTATCCGCCTGTGCATATTAGTTGCATACATTTTAATTGAGAGGATGTGGCCATGCACTTTGCATTTTTCACGCTTGCGCTCAGAACACGTATGCGCGGTCGTACCGTAACGACCACCGCGGTTCTCGGCTTCTAATCGGTCCCCCCGCCAAGTGACAATTTCGTATGCAACTCATGTACATCACAGTAAATTCGTATTTACGATTAAATACGACAAAAACATAATATACACATTAAAACAAGACAAAAAACACTAAACACAATAAATATACCAAGACAGGCAAACAATATATAATTTCTTTCAACTAATCCCTATTCGGGTAATAAAACACAAAAATTCAAATTATTTAATAAAAACACACAATATTCAATAAAATACAAAACATTCCTTAACCTAAGTCCGTTCGTATAAAACATAATAATATAGGTATAGTTCAATTAACACTAAGAGCGCGGCTCTCCATAACACATAACAAACGCTTTCTCATATCCGAAAAATGTGAAGGACACGCAAAATAATCACGAAACGAAAGAGGGAAAGGCGAATCTGATTTCAACGTTTAGTGTTGTGGCGAAATTATTTTTTACGCCACACCTCCTAATTGTATGCATCTATAAATTTATTTAGAGGAAATGTCAAAAATTTAAATTTTTGTACTTAAAGTTAAAAAAAATACTTAATAATGGTAAACTTTAATATTACGCTATTCGTCAATACATGTAGGATGGATACTTTTATTCATCGGTATGTCTATAAATCTATATATACCATACATATAATAAAGCAGGAGAGACTTTGATGAAAAATATGATAATAGTTTATACTCTGCAATAACATGTACGTTTTTATCCCGTTTCGCTGCTATTTTTTTTCATTATGTATATATATCCAACAGAACCGGAAGTCAGATCGCGACCAGAAATGGAATCAAAAGAAGGGCCAGGATTAGAATCGAAAATAGGAACAAGATCGGGTCATAGTTGACAGCGTGATCGGTCACTATAAAAATACAAACTTATTTTATGCCCAAGTGGGCGGAGATGCGGGCGAAAGCTAGCATATACGATTCTTGTACAAGTGGTACAATTCTCGTAACAAATAATGGTAGTATCCACAGAGACATGATGTCGGAATCGATATGGCTGAGAACACGAAGCGAGCACCCCGTATCGGCCGTCACGTCGACGTGTCCATTGTGCGTCCGCGCCGTTACTGTTCTCATCGACACGGCTACACGAGCTAAAACTCTATTATCTGTACCATAAATCTGTGTTTAATAGCAGCTATCTATTGAGACAACTGTCTCTATTTTACGATTTCGTGTTGTGGCATATAGTAATTCGTAAAAGAAACGTATCACTAACAACGCATCATTAACGTGCGTTGTTATAAAAATTGTGATTCTCTAAATTAGTTATGCGTAGGCACATACTCAGACCATTGTACCTATGTATTTAAAATGATCAATAAAATTATAAATGCCTTTGCGAATTTCAGATCTATAAAGTTATGATACTAATTAAAGAAAGGGACGACGTGATGTCTATTATTGTTGTATTCATTTCCTTTGTCGGTGAATATCAAATGGACGTAATTTTTAATTCAAACCAATTGGAACTGTCACAAAAACGTTATTATTTTGTATAGCGATATAAATGAATTATTTAATTGATTAATCATGATAATGTACTAATTCAGGATAAATTTCACAAACGTAAAAAAGTTCTTTGATTCAACCGGCCGCCCTAACATGAATGTGTGCCAATCATACTGATAGTAGTCGTCAACTAGTAGAGTACAAGAAGGGAGAAATAGGAGCGGTCAAAGTTAAAAAACTGCAGTACGAATACCTAATATTGAAATACATCATTGTCTGACTGAGCAGCAATTATTAAAAACATTAGAAGATGATGATGACGATGACGGTGATGCGTGGTGGATCATCTTGTAAATATGTTTCATTCTGTTTCTGTGTTGTTTACCGAATTTCAAATACCGAATACAGAATCGTTTAAATAAAGCAAAAATGAAAATCAGCTCAGATCAAAATTTTCGTAAATCGGACGAGATCGTAGCGCATACTTATTTCGAAATTGTTCACTTCCACTGTTACAGAAGCTAAAAACTGGACATTACAAACATACCCGTAAACGTTCCTCTCTCGGTGTAGTAATCCCGATGCGAGTTATTGCCAATTATTCCAGAAGCGACGGCAACGGCACGCCCGCAATTATATACGTCCATAGCTACTAATTGAAAGCATCGGTGTAGTGCCGGCGAGCCGTTTTCATCCGAGGCCCGCTCGTTCGTTTCGCTTTTGAGGTGAAATTGCTAGCTTAATCGGTTTGGGAAGTTTTATATACATACTTGTACTTCTCACCCACATCTACCCAAAATATTTTAAAACGGCATATAAAGTATTAATTCGTAATGGATCTTTTTAGAATATATCACTCGTTGCACTTTAATAACATATTGTGTAATGTCACATCTTGTTGTATCACTAAATATACAAATTTTAAAATTTCTAATTTTCATTTGGATGAACTATCCTTGAAACCATTGTTAACTATAGATTATTATCTCACATTCTTATATGTTAAACGTGGAAATCTCTAAAAAAAATAATTATTGTTAATGACTAAATTTGTCTTTTAAATGTCCTTTGTAGCCATCCGTAACTGTAATTTATTATCTTACACTCACATAATATGTTAAACATTACAATCTCTAAAAAGGGATGAAGGTTAATGACGAAATTTGACATTTTAAATCTCTTTTGGAACCACCGCTAACTACAATGCAATGACGACGATGATAATGTACGATCGATAGAATTAAAAATTCTGAAATGGCTCCACTCTTTTATATCGAGTGTTCAATTCAAATTCAAGACGAATTCGCAAATTTAGTTTTGGTGTGTCAGTTTCAACCTCCTACTGCTGAGGCATACCACGCCACACTTTTTTTTGGCCTTTCAAATCTAGTAACTTAGTCCAAAACTTAGTTCAAATCTAGTAACATCACAAGTCGGCGCCGTCGACGTCCGTTGTCACCTTTTGTGATGATTACCGACAGCTTAAAGTGCTTTCCGAGACACGAAACGATTGATTTAATTTGACTTAAATATTGATCTTTTCTTATAGTCAAGTTCAAATCCGATACCTTCTTGTTCTAATCCGACGCTCTTAACCGTTGATCCATCATCGTCCGTTTATGTAATAAATATTAGAACGTGTTTATATTCTAAATTCTAAAAAGGTGTATTGAAATTATAATTCCGTTTATTGGTTTGGTATGAGCAAAATGTCAAACGTCAACAAAAAATATTATAGCGTATTGTCGAGACTTGTTTGTGATAATTAAAAGGTATTGCTGCAACCGAGACCTGTTTGGGTGGTCAATACTCGTTAATTTAAGAGTACACTTTTGTCTGTCTTTTTTATAGTTAATTAATATTCATTTTAATTTATACAATTTCAGTCTTGAATATGTATTTATAATAATTTAACTTTGATATCGTCAATGAACTGCTAAATTCCCGAATGGAAGATTTTGATGAAGGCCGACGAATAATCGTTGAACCTTAGATTTTTATCAGTTGAAAAGTATTAATATCGGAATTTAATGTAGTAAAATTTTGATAACTACAAAACACTATTTCGTTGATATTGTATTGCAAAAAAAAAAACACCAAAGCTAGTTTCTGGCTCAAAATTGTGATATATATTTTTTTATTATTATGTTTTCTATTGGCCTTCACAGAAGTAGAAGAGACAAACTTAAGCATTTCCCCAAAGTAACTTATTTTTTTCCCGGTCCCTTTTCGTACGACCACACGCGTATCTCGATGCATCCAAGTTTTTCAATTCATTTAGTATGTGCCTTGATATTATTATTCGTTCGATTGAAAATGTTTTCCGACCAAAACAATAATAAAGACTTATTTAAATATAGTAATTTTTTATTCACTGGTATACATTGGATTGTTTTATACTGATAAGATTTATAAGGAAACTAAAAAAAAATTATACATAATTTAATCGGCATACAATTAATTTTCAACTACTATGAACTAAGAAATATATCTTGTTGGCGAATCTGATACAAAATCTTTTTTATACTTAGGTAATGAATATTAAACCTCTTTTCTATGTTGAACGGCTGAAATCCTTAGCTTACTTCATTTTTATTCATCTTGTTAATGTTTCCCAATTTGATTTTTACAGAAGCGCTACGTATTTTTTAATTGTAAAAAAAAATCCATAATCAATATTAAGAACACTACGGCGATCAGTACCTGAAACATAGAGTTTTTAGAAGAATATTTTAATAGAGGTTTGTTTTAATATTGTTATCGAGAGTGTCGTATTGCACCGGTCGAGCCGGGTCCCATCTTTTCCGTTATTTTATTGAGGTTTCTGTTTTAATATATTTTGCTATTTATTAAGAATAATGTATAATATGCACAAAATAGAATATTGAAGACATCTTGATCATTGTCACTTACACATCGATTTAAAGTATAAACTTATATGCCTTATGCGAAAAATTGAATTACATCTTTTTTTAAAAATTAGGCGTGACCAGCATAGAGATCAAGGTGCAAACCTGTAAATCTGTTATTAAAAATTATTATAAGAATATGCCACACTAAGGTGATAAAAACCTTTGACAAGCGTTCATTTTTTATAACACTGAAATTTGTATACTATTTAATAATATCGTGATTTACACATGCTGATATAAATTAACATCAAGTCAATTCGAATACGCACATAAGTTAAACGTTATTATATTAACTTCAATTCTAAGACCAATTTATGTACGATATACCAATTGTAATTTGTTTTTTCGATAAGAATCACTTGTCCTTAAATTATTTTACCAATTGTAGTACCGGTTCTTATTATTGTATTAGACGACTTAAGATGAATCCAGAAACAAAATTAAAACAGGGCTGAATTTATAATAGGCATAATAAAATCACATTAAATAAATTTATGAGCGGCTGCTATTTTAGAAATATTAAAAGTAACTAATTCTATTGTGATTTATTTATCTATCAAAATTTTAATTGTACTGAATGTTCTCTTTTTTTGTTTCAGGGGTTTCGGAAAACAAGGCTTCCAATGTCAAGGTACGCTGCATAATTTTATTAGTCCGTATAATTTCTTTATAATTTTCATTATTTAGTATCATGCATTATTATGAATAAAAATCAGTTGTTTTTCTATAGTTTCTTATTTTAATGATTATAAAAACTCATAATTTTAATAAAAATCAAAGAAACAATACGAAAATAAAGTATTCCTCTCGTTTCTCCGTAATTAGTGAACCTAAAATTTTGAAAACAATTCAAAATACAGAGTGTCACTAACAGTTTTCATGAAAATTGAAAGAAAAATTAAGGCTTTAAATTACTACGGGAAAATGCAAAATAATAATTACCATGAAAAAAGGAAAAATGTATTATCAGAGTACCATCTATCATTGAGTTTTAGTTTAGTTATTCAAAAATATATGACCAGACAGAATTTAGTATTACAACATATTCAGCATTTTCTTCTTTACAATGATCACAGACCAATTTCGGTCATATTTCAGAATGTGTAATGATACAGACAATTTAGAGTACTGAACACTCTCCACGCGAGTCCGACTCGCGTTTGACCTTTTTTTTTTCTTTACAGTATGCAGTTTTGTCGTGCACAAGAGATGCCACGAATACGTCACGTTCACGTGCCCAGGCGCCGACAAGGGGGCCGATTCCGACGTTAGTATTAAATTTAATTTTTATAATTCCAAAAGGAAAATAACGTTTTATCGTCAAATCGAAGGGGATTCTTTTATAGACGCGTTACATTTTGATAAATACGAATATAGTGTTATCGGTATTTATTTGGGCTGTAGTTTCTGAAACCAGAATTGATCGTGTGCGTTGAGCATCATTGTGAACTCGTGAGTGGCAACGAGTGAATTGGCTGAACTACCACTTACATAACTGATATTATATTAATCGCCAACAAATTACACAAATGTTGTGTTGTTGTGGCCACAAGGGAGTCGACATTTGAAAGTCCACCGTGGAATATCGCAGTTTAAAACTGATCAATTTCTTCTATAGAATTATATAAATATTGGAATCGGTGTACGAGAATAAGTCATTCTAACACTTGTTTATAGCTCATATTTTATCTGAAAAAAAAATGTGTGAAACGGTTGACCCTGTGGGCCATCCCTAAAACTTTCCATTATGATATTTATCGATGTATGTTTAAGCTCCTTGAGTTATAAATATTGTATATGAGTTTTGAACTTGAAATTTTGAAAGTCTGTTGACCCTGCAGGCCATCACTAACTTCTTACTACTTTCGAACTCAGAAAGCGTTCACAAATAAAGTAGTAATAGAACATAGAGTTCATTACGCTCAAGAGATCAATTTTAGTGCTTTTTCAAGTACTTCGAGCTTAAAAATATAATTCTAATACATTTTGAAGTCTTCGAGTTAAAAAATTTTTATATTTAATTACAAAACGGTTTTTTTTTTATTTTTCAACTAGTACTATAACTTTCGAACGCGTTCTTAGATTTTGATCTGCTTTATGGAATTTGGTGCAGTTTTATAAACAGAAAAATTGACCGAGTACCTAATATGATTAATTTTCCATTTTTTCGTTAATTATATCTCTCGAATATACCAACTGACTTTGATGCAATTTACAACGATCGGCGCTATTTCTTAAAGAGACCAACTGGTTTGATTTCAGAATTTATTGGTAGGGTATATTAAAAAAATATTCTTAAAGAAAACTTAAAAAAAATTCCACCAATATCTCTTAAACAAATCGACCAATTTTAACGCATTTAGCAACGTTCAACATCGTTTTATAAGGAGATGAACTATGAGAATTTCTGAATTTGTCGGTATAACAGTTTACAAAATATTGTAAAAAAATAAATTTTAAATTTTTTTTCTCCAACAGCTTCTCTTGAACTAATCAACCGATTTTTATACAGTTTGCGGCAATCGAAGTGACTGTATAACGAAAAGAGCTGATTAAATTTTGGTAATCGAGTAATCTAAAAGTTATTTAAAAAAAATATTTTGCTGAATTTTTTTTGAGATTCCTCTAAATCTACTGGGCCAAACTGGTTAAAAGTTTCAGGAAGTCTAAGTTAAGTGGACTCCTTTGGAATAAAGCAAACTGCTTTTCGATCAGTTACTCCGTTCAAAAGTTATGAGAGATTTACAGACACACGCACGCTCAAACACACGCACACAAACACGGACTCTTCCGTAGCGCACGCGCGCACACACACGCACACGCTCATACACACACACTTACGCACAACATACACATCATTCATAGACATCAATCTAAAAATAGTCGAAACAGATTTTCGGAAATCGGGGTGAAAACAATAACTTTCTAATTTTATGAAAATATTCCAATTGTGCAAAATTAAATTTCTTTTGCCAAACAATATGAAAAATGGTTTAATCTCAAACATAAAATTAAAACTTTTGTGAAATGCTGCTTTTCTATGTTTTAAATAATTATTTTCATCTCTCTTATCCTCTGACAATAATGTTGGCGCACCTTTAGCTTATTTTGTTTATGTCGCATATTTAATCACGGGCAAAAATAATAATAGTGACCTAGTGCCATTTTGCCTAGTGCCAAATATTTTTATTACTATATCCGGTGCCAAATATTCCACGTAACTATAATTCATAACCGGCCATTCCACTAATGGTTTCCAAAAATTGATTCGGCTATTTTTGTAAATCGGTGTTCCTGCAGCTCCGAAATATAATGAAGATGTCCTAAAAGTCCAATAAATAGATAGGATCCGTGAGAGCTTCGCGATGTGCAGCCCGGTAGCGAGTCATTCAAAGAAGAAAGTACATCGTGATTTTTGTATTACAATTTTTTAGATGTAGCACTCCATTCCGTTCGCTAAAAAAAAATATTTATCTCGAAACCCCGCAAGCGGTCAGCGCGTGGGTGTTGTGTTTCGACGATGACTGGCATAACATTTGTGATCATTCACGAGAATCGTAAAGGTCAACCTTAATGAATGAAAAATACTTTACGCCGTTGAATTTTAGGAAAACATTTTTTTTAAGTACTCTAATTAATCAGTTATTCTTATTTCAAAGTAAGTGTCACGAAATCGAAGTAAGGTAAACGACAACACAACGTTTCTAGATAAAGATTTTACAAACGTTATTTAGTACTACTCATTTGAATATCTTTAATTAAACATACCGTTTCATTTGTAATTTCACCGTGAAATTAAGAACTCATTTTCTTATCTAGTATATTTATGTACGTAATTAAGCGTGAAGTTAATTATTATTAACCGTGTTAGGTACGTATATTCCATGTTGTTTATCATTTTGTATTGTATAAGTTAGGAGAGCATTTGTGTTTCATATGATTAGCTCATTTGCATATACAAGGAGATCAAATTTTGTTGCAAGAGCTTTGCGAAGTTTTATACATCGTGCCAAAACGACACCATAACGTTAATAATGTTTAAAAAAGCACATTTTAAGTGAGTTTGAAATTAAATAAAATATTATTTTATTGACAAAAGTTTACAACTCATCTAGAAATGGAAGCGGTAACACAAAATGTAAAGGTTATCTTTGAATCTGTATCGTTTCCATATCAAACAACCGATTATTAAGAAGTATAAAAAAAAGAAAAGGTTTGCCCTTTTTACTTCAACGAGCCACAATGTAGGCGTTCGAAGACGCATCAGTTTCTATGTACGCGAAGGCGGTGAGAAGATTTAATTCCCCGTCCTAGCGGTAAGACGGCTGCTCCCACGTCAGTAAGTCAACGCCCACTGTACATTCGACTAAATTTTGATCACGACCACCTACATACTATGTAAAGGTCAGTCGACGCCGACGCATCGCGAACTAAAGAATATCGACCCTTATTTATCTCTCATCCGCGAAGTTACCGTTGACTAAAATGGATAATAGCTTACATTAATTTCGTTAAGAGCCTCCTACTCAAATTGTGCTTCTATTGAACTATTCTAAAGTCGAAAGCCTTGTTTATTTGAAGTTTATTGTAAATGTTTATAATGTAAATTTTAAGACAAGTATAAACTTAGTACAAGTTTATGTTTATAAAGTTCACAAAGGATTTAATATTAACGTAATCCTCAAGGATCCTATGAATGTAACCGAAATATATCCATTGCTCGATTGAAACAGATCGGTCTAAATACTACGACGTCTGTCATCCGTCATATTGCAAAAATGGTGTCATGCTGAGGTTTAAAAAACCGTTTCACAGGATACGCGCACCCGACACAACTTCCGTGTCTATACATATTCATCGCCGACCTTCTGCGACCACTGCGGCTCTCTGCTCTACGGGCTCATCCATCAGGGGCTAAAATGTCAAGGTACAACGTCAACGGCCGAAGGCTACGGAATTCAAAGTTTCTTGCTTCCTGCTAGCACTTGACCGATTTTTGTGTATACACAGGTCTACTTGTTGTTTTGTGACTTGTTTGCTTTGCGCCTTTTGGTTTACATTATATACTGTCTCAAACTATGCTAACGCTTTACCTGTAGAAACTTTTTCTCCTTATGCGCTCCTAGGAGTCTTCTGCTAATGAATGACGCAATAGATTTATTGTCTTCTGGTTTTAGAACCACCGATCGTTAGGCGTCGGCGAATCTAAGGTTGTCTATAGCAATGTATTTTAATTTCTCTGGTCTCCCTCATCAGCCACCGACACACATATAATAATAATTATCATTCAGGTTTTATCAAGCCACGTGTATACGCCGCACCATAATCAAAACCACCAAAGAGGAAAATTGCATCTGTTCAGGATTACGTATATTGATAAATTTATATGTTTACTAAGGCCGCACACGCTCCCCACAAATGGAACACATGGACGTTCCTAGCTCCGACATTTTGCGACCATTGCGGCTCTATACTGCATGGCCTCGCACATCAAGGCTACAAATGTGCAGGTACACGGGGTCATAGACGACACATAGACAAACAAAATATAGCCGTGGTCATAGACATTGAGAATGGACCCCTCGTAGAGAAACAAGCTTGAAGATATAGCCGTGGTTATAGACGACGAGAATGAGCCCTTTGCCTGTCAATAATTTGTCGGTGGAAAATATCCTGGTGTCTGTAGCATAGATAATGATACAATGCCCTTACAACGTGCACTGAATTCCTCAATTTCTATCACATATGCATTTTATTACATTTCTAAAAACTTGATTGTCACTTAATTGTTAAGGTTAAAATACTAAATAACATTGCCAGGCCGCGTCTATACTATAGAGTTAGTTATTATTACTATTTTGCACGTTAATAGTTCTTCAGCATACCAGCATACTAATTAATTAAATAAAACTCACGTGCACGTATTATTGTGTTGATGTCATTTCTTATGTCATATAATTTTTTTTTAATTGTACGTTATTATCTTGAGGGTAGATATAATTGTATTTCAATTAACTTTTTATTTCGATAGTATGTACATTGCCGTCCCTTACTTTGGTATTCAGTCATCGTACTGTTACTAACAGCTAAATATATTTATTTATGAACACACCTTAGTCTTCAACCACAGATTAAGCATATGAAAATGTTATTTACAACTTATTTTCATACTGATGAACGTTTTGACATCAACTGTTCTGTTGAGAACCATCCACAAACTTTACTGTGATTTTGTATCATCACTAATCGCTATTGTACGTATGTATATTTTAAGTTGTAAATAACTATTAATATGTTGTCCTTATAAACAATCAGTAATTATTATTTTGTCCTTGTAAATAATCAGTAATTATTATGTTTCCCTTTTGTATTTACCTCCGATTTTCAATTACCCTAAATATTAGCATTCCCCTCTAGTTTAGACCAAAATACAAGGCCCTCATCAAGGCATCATTCCGTTTCTAGTTGCAACGGCTGCGGATGGCCAGTGCACAAAGCTAACTACGAAAGCACGCTGTTGCAATATCATTGCCAAAACGTCGCATGACGCAGGAGACTAATTTGAATAACAATTTTTCGTTGTGAGGGAATCTTATTTTTTTTTAAATACGTGTATTCCGTTTATGAGTTCAGAATTCGTAAATTGACTTTCGATTTAATTGACGAATTTGGTCTCCCTCGTTTTCTAGCTACATATTTTGTTTTATCTTACCTTACGGGATGTGTTCTGTATATAATACCTCTTATGCATTAGGATTTTTTTAAAAGCCTTTCCAATTATTCAATTTGGTAATCAGGTAAGTAAGTAGAATAATCTCAAACATTCCACATAATATCACCTGATGTGCTTTATGCCGCCTTTATTGCTAATATTTTCTTTTTTCGTTTTAATCTTTTCTTTTTCTTTATGTGTGCTTTTCCAAAATTGTTTAACTATGAGATTCCTTCCCAATGATTTTTTCAAACAAGTTAATAAGTGAAAAATTGCATTTTCTCTTTCAGTATTAATTTTTTCCATATCAATTAAAAAATATTTTTACTTTTTGAATAAGAATCGGGTTAATTAAGAAAATATAAGGAAAGAAAAAAGAGAAAATGCGGTCATAATGTAAAAGCGATTATGCTAAAGAACCTGATAATACTTTATTCTTTCTCTTTGACGATGCGCCATATCAATTTCCGGTTACTATAATATCTGAATGAAGAAAATTCGAATAATATAATGTTTTTCATACTTGAAATGATGTTTCCGATATAGCATGCGATATGAATGTGCACAAACGATGCGAGGAGTCCGTGCCCAACCTGTGCGGCTGCGATCACACAGAGCGGCGCGGGCGCATACAGCTGCTCGTTTCCTGTCAGGGCAACAAGCTTTCCGTCGAAGGTACATTCAAAATTTTTTTACTGTCATACATAATTTTTATTTAATAATACTTAAATATATTAGTTAACTATTACTTCCATTATTATTAAAAATGTAACTATTAGTCGTACTACGCAGCTTATATTCTTATCACATACAAGAAATGCATACATCCTATATACTAACCAAATACGGTCAAATTCAACAAATTACCACCTCATTGAAATCTTTGTACAGTTCATCTGAAGAATGTAATGTGACTTAATGTATCTATACGGACTTTCAATAATATTGTCAGGCGAGATGACGCAGAGCCATCGTAACATAATGACAATTTAAAAGCCTCTTTCACCATCTCTTTTTAAACTGACATTTAACAAAAAGTGTACGCCTAATAAATAAAATTTGCGTTCCATGTCTTCCTTTTAGCGGTTGTTCCGGTGAAAACCGTTAAGGAAGACATGGAACGCAAATAATATTTCAGATAAAAGAGTTCAAAGATAGGTGGTGGAAGAGGTCCTAAACCTGTAACAGTTTTAAACCTTCAGTGCACTAGTTTATTTTATTTATCTGATGTTATAATTGCCTAGTCAAAATCCTTCGTGTTACTGAGAGATTTGGAATACACTTTAACTGCAGTGAAATAGTATTCAAGCTAAGCCTAATAAGCTAATAATAGAGTTAATTTACTATATTAGGGTATATTGTAAAATTTAACTTTTCTAAACTATTATTACAAGTCCCTAGAAGTAATAATAAGATTATTAAAAAAAAAAGAAAAAAAGAGCAATGTCTTTCTCGTGTACTTTGAACTCGCGCACACGATGTCATTGGTCCACTTTATTTTATTCAAATCGATTATAGCTTTTTCCCAATAATTATCCCGTGTGCTGGCGCAGATACATCAGTAGGTTTTGTTCTATGAGATAGTACGTACGATATCTTTTCTGGTAGGTACAATATATTTTCTGATAAAAACTCATCGGTTGCAGCTCATATTTAAAAAATTTTGAGGAGCGAAGTATGTATTTCAACTCCTCGTCTGAAGAACACTTGAACAGTGCTCGAGAGGCAATCGTGCTCTTGACAAAGCTTAGCAGCGAATCCGTCTGGAGTTGTTTTGAAGGCGGTTCGATAGCAGTTTAATGTCCAAAAAACTTTTTAAAAAGCAAGGAACTTTATACGGCCTTTGTTGTAGGAAGTCATTTCTAAACAATGCAAATTTTTATACCAACGGCATCAACTATATCATTGCTTCGACGCACCGAATTTTCCCTCTATATCAACAGCTTTTGCTATAAATCCGTTCCATCTAAATTAATCAATTGTAGCCACTGTGATCAACTGTAGCCCATCCGTGTAATATGTTACTACGCTGTCACCGTAATTCTCTGTCTCCATTGGCATTTCTCCTTTCACGTCGCTATCGATCCAAATTTTCTTTCTCAACTTTAGGAAATATCCCAACGCATTTTTTTTTATTCTTACTCGCTTAATTTTGTGCATTTTTGTATTTATAAATATATGGATATTTTCAAAATAATCTCACGTATTATCAATAATGATGTGCAGTATTGACAAAAAAGTGATACAACTTTCAATATAACGAGTGGGTTATATTTTTTCCGTATTTGAAAAAGGAATAAGAATACGATAAAATGTCCAAAGGGCGAGTAAAAGGTTTTCATCATCCCTCCTGTAGAGGCAACCTCCCTCACAACCTCATTTTCAAATTACGCGGTTTGGACTTCAGTCACTACACGGTCACGACACGGTCAAGTCACGGAGCAAAGTGGAGTAGTTTTATTTCATTTAAAAACTTCTCTGTCTGTTGGCTCGAACTCGGGCTCTTTGATTATTTCCAAGTTTTATTTTTTAGTTTTCTGTTTTGTCCTATTCAGCATTGTTATACTCAACTATATTCATATCTTCATTATGAATGAGAATTTCTATTCGTATATGCATTTAACGTTAAGTTAATATAGACAATACTATATTAAAAGTGTTTAAAATAAATTATGTTATTCATATTAAGATAATGTGATATGCCATCGCTTTAATAGCATTAAACGTTTACGAACAGTAAAACAAGGCCGCAATCTGATTCCCATGGACCCGAACGGCCTCTCGGATCCGTACGTCAAGATGAAGCTGATACCTGACTCGGACAACGTCAAGAAAAAGACAAAGACCATCCGGAGTACGTTGAATCCCGTATGGAACGAGACCCTGAGCTTCGATCTCAAGCCCGAAGACAAAGACCGCCGGCTGCTCATCGAGGTATAAGAGAAATAGATTTTCTAAAACTTTTAAAAGAAAATTCTTGCCTGTCCATCTATCTATCCTTATAGCTCATCAAACTTGTAAATCTAAATTTGATTTCAGTTCCGAGTTATAATTATGATAATTGCACACCGAAACGCGCCTGTGCAATAAAGTTCGTCAACAGAAAACGTAAAGCCTACTCAACTTTAATCATTCTCATTAATAATTATTAGTGAGAATGATCAAAATAAATTATATTATAATGTACTTCTTTGGTGTAAAAAAATGTATTTAAAATTTAGCATGAATAAAAAAAGATGCATGACGAGAGGAAAAGAAGCCGGTCGTTAAAGGCGTTGTTTAATTTTACAAATAAAATCAACAACAGATAACATACATTTGAAAGTTGGCAGACTTTAATTTTTATTAAACTTCTCAATGTATATACAATAACAAGTTTTCCCACCGACTACTGCCTGTGAGATGACTGCTACTTTGTATTTTAACATTGTATATAATATCACTGTAATGTAAAGCATGACGTCTCACCTAAAAAGAAGACTTCAATGCCTAGACTGGCTGGATACGAATTGGTTTTAATAAGTTTAATTGAACTTTAGTCTTATTTTATGAAGCTTATTAATTGTTAAGTTTACGTAGTGACAACATGACGTATATATACCGCCACTGGTTTCATACAAATATATACTCGTATATAAATTGAATATTTTTGGAATAGTCATTTGAATCTATTTAAATCGCTTTAATTTAATACCATAGCCGACGACTAAGACATATTTCATTGCCTTTTTTTTTTTTATTTCCACAACTTCCGTTACAAAAGGCACAAAGCGGAAATGGTAGTAGATATCACGTATTTTGTCTAATTCAGCCATTTTGAAAGCAATAATAATACTTGTACTAAGACACGACAGTAATTTATTATTATGAGTTTTGTTTCGTTTTTAAAAGAGGCGTTCGACTGTGTTGGATTGAAAATAGTTTTAGAATTATTATTTTGCAATTATTAAACATTTTATCAGAGTGTAAAAAAGTGAAGAAATCTATTTAAAAAATTTTGAACATTGCCTGTTTTCTAAACTTTTTTATTGTATTAGAAATTAAATTGATTTTAGGAATCAGATAGATTTGGTGTTTTTCTGTTTTGAATAGGCCTATCCATATACATCAAAATGTACGAGTAGTTAGTATAATAATATTATAGTAGAGTTACTAGGTTTCTTGTCTAATTATCTATTAATTGAATAACCTTCAAATTTGTATTATAACAGATTTGGGACTGGGACCGGACATCGCGCAACGACTTTATGGGTTCACTGTCGTTTGGTATCTCGGAGCTGATGAAATCACCAGCCGAAGGATGGTTCAAGTTACTCACTCAGGAGGAAGGCGAATTTTATAACGTCCCCGTACCCGAGGAGGGCACTGACCTAGCTCAACTGAAGAACCAAATGCGCGCCACCAGCGTGGGAGCTCGCCGGCCGCCACCACCTCCGGACCGCGAGGTACCCCACAACATGGCCGCCGCTGACGTCATTAGGGCCTCGGATTTCAATTTCATCATGGTGCTCGGAAAAGGCTCGTTTGGGAAGGTTCGTAAGCATGAAATTAAATTCTAATGAAATAGACAATTATTACTTGATTAAATAAGAGCCTGACTACGCCTTAACTATTTGTAATGCCCATTGAGGATTAGAAGATTATTCACTGTCTGCAAATGAATTAAAGTTTCTAGAGGACTCTCTAAGTTAGACAATTGTTTTTCAATGTTGTCTAAAATCCTTAATTGACTAACTTTGATTATTTATCTCGCTGTTGTACTTCAGCTATTTCAGAGAATGTAAATATTAAGGCGAACTTTTGAAAATAAGTTTCTATCTTGAATCGTAAGAAGCATTAATCAAATCGCTAAAACGCTTTTATCACAACGACGATGAATGCTCTTTAGTCGCTTTTAAGTTTTGACACAGTCCTTTTCAGAAGGTATACCTTATAATATTTTTATCGGGTTATTTCAGTGTCGGATTATATGATTTAAATTAAATTTGGACAGTGCATTATTTATTTGAAATGTTTCTATAAAAATTAATAATAAGAGTGAACCTGTACAATAAATAAATCAGGAAAGGATACACTAGAAAATATATGCTCTTCATATGGATGACATATCAAATAATGTCCAAAATTAGACCCCTGAAACTGTTGAATTTACATGAAACGTTACACGTCATTATAATTTTTACATGTATGTTGTATATAAGAATCATAATTCTAATTATGATTCTAACCTAACACCTAACAGTACATTAGCATCATGCTAAATATCGAGTCTGAATTCCCTCTCTCTTCTCTCGTGATAAATGAGCTCATGTATGCCTAGGTATGTAAGTACTGTTGTGCTATGAAATTTTCACAACATTTTCAGGTAATGTTGGCCGAACGACGCGGTACAGATGAACTTTACGCTATCAAAATCCTAAAAAAGGACATCATCATTCAAGACGACGACGTAGAGTGCACGATGGTAGAGAAGCGTGTGTTGGCGCTCAGCAGCAAGCCCCCATTTTTAGTGCAGCTGCATTCCTGTTTCCAAACTATGGTAAGCTTTTTGATACGAAAACTTTTGATGACAATTTAAACGTTATCGACGTCGAACCTTCACTATAGGAAAAAATACATTTTCTCTACAGCTCAACATTAATTTTCATCTTGTTAAACATATTCGGACAGAGAGCTCAGATTACAATTCCTCTACGAGTAAAAAACCTAAAGGATACAGCGAATAAGCGACATCGCATTTTTCGTCTATTTTATGTATTTGTTGCTGGAAGCTTGAAAAATTAGTTGTCGCCGACCGTCGCACCTGTGGCAACTTATTGCAATACAGTCAACAACGGCACATGCTACTTAAGTCTGTGCCTTTTCATCGTCGAGACACCAATTTATGAGGTCTATTTTATTGAATTTAAACATTGCATTGTTGTTTAACGATTAGCGTAATCTTAATTGTTTAGTCGTTGTATTATTGATTAATTGATAAAAGTTGAAAAAGATAAAAGAAAATTTTCTATCCTTATTTTTTTTTATGTAAGGTGGTAGTAAAAGTTGGGTATGGCAGAAGAAAAATGAAATTAGACTCAACACGGTGAAAATACAACACATAGTATGTGTGGAGTGTCTTTGAAAGACAAATGTAAGAACAGCGATGTCAGAAAACGATGTAGTTTTAAAAAAGATGTAGTGACTAATCCTTGATGTCAATTGCCATAAATCTTTTATTGTAGATATTGGTAATAGCAGTCATTTTAAAAATATCTCAAAAAGGACCTCACGCCTTTTTTACAAGTAAATATATTTTTTGTTACTTAATCACTCTATTCTTAATTTAAATTTATTGAAAATTATTTTCTACTTTTTAGTTCGGTTATCTACAAAGCTTGTTTTTTAGTTTTCTTTTTTTAACTGTTATTTATTTCTTTACTTTTTAGTTGAATTTACCATTGGTGCGCGATTTTTAATTTTTTAAACGATAATTTAATTAGGTAATAACTACCTCCCTGTGATGGGAGGGGGTATTTTTGCGCCTGCTGCCTTCCTTTTATTTTGTCGTCGTTTCTCAGGCTTTCGCTCCGGATTATTATTACATCGCTCTTTTGTTAAAGTGAGTTTTGTAGAGTTTACCTACGATTAGAATATATTCAATATAACTTGTTGGTCTTTGGCACAAACACATTATCGGGTATCAGATATACCACTATTCCTGAAGGTCCTTGTAAGGATAATTGTACCAAAATATTTAAATTATTGCATTGGCTTGATATGTGTGCAAAGTTTTAAATTAATTTAGAAGGGGGTGAAGATCACGTTCAAAGATTTTGTTACATACAAACAAAATTACATACATACCGAGCTAATAGAAGCGTGTTAGGCATCTAAAGAAGAATAGTCAAATTTTATTAAATGTGGCGTATATAAGTTCGTACCGCTTACAGGATCGGCTGTATTTCGTAATGGAATACGTGAACGGCGGCGACCTCATGTTCCAGATACAGCAGTGCGGGAAATTCAAGGAACCCGTTGCCGTGTACGTAATCCATGTTATCGTTGCGAGGTTCGGTCTTGAGATCCTTTACAGATGACTTTTTAATGTGCTATGGACGTGAAAAAACTACGTAACAGCACTTTTGTAGGAGACTTTGAATTGAATATCAGTGTTTGTAAATAATATAAGCAATTAAGTTATAAACAAGTATTTGTGTAACACCTAAAAAGTAATCACCGACTATATTTCATAATAATCCATTTATTTCTAATCCAGTGAAAATAATTAACAATGTATGTTAAGTTCATGTTATTGAAGTTAAGTAGGTAGTAGAGATGCTTTATTTTATCTAGTATCTTTTCAAGTTGAACCTATCTGATATTTCTTATCTAATGTAATTATGACACTGGATTTTTTTTTTCCACTAAGCAATAGAATATTGAAAAAGCGTATGATTGCCTATTAGTTGCTAATTTTGAAAAAAAAAACTGTTTTCAGATTTTACGCAGCTGAAATAGCGATCGGTCTCTTCTTCCTTCACTCTCGTGGTATAATATACCGTGATTTGAAACTGGATAACGTTCTCTTAGACCAGGATGGACACATTAAGATTGCCGATTTTGGTATGTGCAAAGAGGGCATCAACGGTGACAAGACCACGAAAACCTTCTGCGGTACTCCTGATTACATCGCACCAGAGATAATACTCTACCAGCCTTACGGGAAATCTGTCGATTGGTGGGCTTATGGGGTTCTCCTGTACGAGATGTTGGTCGGACAGCCGCCTTTCGATGGCGAGGATGAGGAGGAACTATTCGCGGCCATAACGGACAATAGCGTGTCGTATCCCAAGACCTTGAGTAAGGAAGCCAAGGATGCCTGCAAAGCGTTCCTGACCAAAAACCCACAAAAAAGATTGGGCTGTAACATGCGCGGCGAGGAAGACGTACGCACCCATCCTTTCTTCCGGCGTATCGATTGGGCGAGGATTGAAGCGAGAGATGTCCAACCACCTTTCAAGCCGAAAATCGTGAGTTATATTGTTCTTGTCTCATGATTACTTGTTATTAGTAGAACTTTTCATGTTTACCTTTTTTATATTACTACTTACAAAGACGTCAACATTGACTTATATAATTATCATTCTCATATTTATATGTCAATAGTTTCTCAATTGAAAATTTACATTTCTTTTAATATTTAAATTTAATAAACATGTGTACATATACAACGTAATTTTTATTATGCTGTAAACCAGAAAACATATTTTTAAATCGTTTTATGAATTCATTAAAATTTATAATGTAACTATACGAAAGTTACAAATGATATTGACTCGTCCCATTTTTGTACTTGACGTGTCACACACCTCACGCGTTAACGGTGCCCGTCCTTGCGAGCCACTCTTATTAGTTAGGTAATAGTTATAATTATCCGCTATACCAATTATAACATTTTTAAATATTTATTTTAATTGTCGAAATACCTACTTAATTACGTAAGTTAAAGGGTAATATTCTGTAAATCAAAATGTACCAAATACTGCGTAATCTACACTGAAAAAAAAAAATTGGTCATTCCAACCATAAGTTTGAATAACACAATGAATTTGGATTGTTGATTTTGAGCGAATCAATATTTTGGTTGTCTTAACCAATCTGTATGTTGGTACGATTGATCCGATTGGTTAAATCACACATATTATTTGTTAATACAACGAATTATTCAATTATTACAACAAAATATATTTAACCAAGCCAAATTCGAACTTGGTTAGAAATATTTTTTTCAGTGTAATATTCATAATAAAAAAATAAATATTTCACTGCTTACCTGATTATTTAAACAGACTGCAGTCTACTTTCAAAATGCCTACGGCCTTGTTGAATGCACAATCGAGCACGTTTAAAACAAGGAAATTATTTTTTAATCGTTTAGCTTTGACTACAAACAAAAACTGTAGCGGCTTGGTAGATACTAGCTTTGGGATTTTTCTCAAATAGTCCCAAAATGTTTTCTTGTAATTCAACTCAACATTATATTTACGCCACGATCTACGAAAGTTGGATGTCTAAAATGTCCAAAATTGCGGAGACGCTGGGTCACACTTCACGTAGTGTTCCAATTTACATTTATTCCTAACCGTTTACGACAGACACGCGCCGCTCCTGAAACTTTGTCATTGCACATTGCAAGTCTTCGTACCATTTCCGTATGCTCGATGCTTGAATACCGGTACGCCATTATTATGTAGCACAAACCGACAAGACAGGTCAACGAGAACCGGTTCTCTAAGGTCACGGCCGCTACCGGCCACGATGCTCAAGCGCGGATGCAAAGCACGGTTTTTAAAAAAAGATAGTGGTACCTTGTCCGCACGCGAGTGAATAGGATAACTCACAGCGAGCGGTCCACTTTGATGTAGCCGCCGCCGCTGCCTGCTAGTGTTTACATAATATAACCAAGTTTTTTAAATTTTACAAGTCAAAATTAGTCAAAAAAAGACAAAAATATGCAAAATCGATTCTATTGCTGCTCTGGAACAAAGTATTTTCTAGTTTCTTATATAATATAATTACGTTGTATATAAAAAAATACAGGAATATTTTATTTTTAATTGGAGAGTAGAAGATATGATTTATTCTTGTTTTTAGTTCCATATCTTCAAATTAATAAAAAGAAACCTTATAGGATCATCGAGTATCTGTCTCTTCGTCTGTCCGTCTATCCCAGTCAATTTTCTCTGAATCTATTGAACCGATTAAGCTGACATTCGGTACACATAGGTGTGACACAAACACGGACGTGTAACTAAATTAATGAATTTTAAATATCATGATCACTTTTGGGGCTAAATTAGGAAATTTAAAAAAACTGTACCATTTGACATAACTAAGTTCTTATTGTGAGGGTCTTGAATATATACATATTAGGTCGGAGAATAAGATTTTCGTATTTTATAAGTGTAAAGTTGCAGTAAAATCTCTTTGGTTTGTACTGTTTGTATCTGATTAGTTTTGATATCATTAAATAGATAACATTTAAAAAAATAATAATAAGCAGTGTATAAAGTATAAACAGGCTATAGCGAAACCCGGCCGGATCAACTCGCAATAAGTTGTTGCTATGTGTATGGCGAGAATGAAAGGGCATTATTCATTATGAACTGTTGCCACTAAGTAAAACCATCAATTCGGATCTCTACTGCCAACAGCCGATGAGAATCAAGCGAGAAGTAGAGAAAAAACGGCCGAAAGCGATCAACAGAAAGGGTGTGGTTTTTCACCATGATAACGCCAGACCAAACAAGTCTTTAGCCACTCAACAAATATTGAGAGTCTAGTCGGGAAGTGTTAATGCATGCACCAAATAGCCCTGACCTGCACCTTCAGATTTTCTCCCGTTGCGATCTCTTCAGAATTTTTTAAGTAGTATTAGGTTAACATCAAGAGAGGACTGTCAAACTATTTGTCGCAGTTTTTGATTAGAAGTCCCAAAATTTCTACAACAATGAGATTATGTCATTGCCTAGAAAAATGGCAACAAGCTGTTGAACAAAATAGCATATAAATAAATATTGTGATTAAATGTAATGTAATATGATGAAAAATTAGTTTCAATATATGTATAAAATACGAAAATACTTTTTCCCCGACATTATATTTTAAGGATCAAAACTTGTAGATTTTGACAGAAACAACTATGTTTAGTCCATAGCCTAATCTTTGAAAATATCATTTTAACATTTGTATTTAATAAATTAAAAACAATTTAATCTCATGTGAAATTATTTAATTTAACCAGAAACACCGTAAGGATGTGAGCAACTTCGATAAGCAGTTCACCCAAGAAAAAACAGAGTTAACACCCACGGACAAGTTGTTCATGATGAACCTCGACCAGACCGAATTTATGGGCTTTTCATTTTTGAACCCGGAATTTGTTCAGCATGTCTGAATTTATATCTCCAGGTAGATTTGTTTTAGTGATGATTATTATCTATAGTTCCATTTTGTTAATGATTTAAAACTTTTGTAACATTGCCCACTATGTAATATTAACATGCATTGTATTCTAATTTGATGTATCAGAGAAAATAATGTAATAATTTAATGAGACTATTTTTCTTGTTGTATGTCTTATTGAACTTTAGAATATTTATTTTCCGTGATTTTATAAGAGTTTTTATCAAATTTCTTATACGGTGAATATGTTAAAACATTTCGCACACATTAATAAAGAAATACCTTTTTGATCAACATCTGAAAATTGTTATAAATTTCTTTTACTAATGTATGTCATAATATTTTTATTGGTTTTATCTAATTTCAGAATCTACAAAAGATGATCTGAATTAACGTTGCGAGGGAAAGATTAATTCTAATTTTCCGCAAAGACATCAATTGTTACTACTTCAAGCTTCGACAATGTGATCTGTCATTTAAGTAAATCGACTCCTTTCCTCATCATTATATGTGACTTTGTTGACTTGAATTTAATTTTGTGCATGGTGTTAAAACAAATTAGAAATATGTAAATGACATGTTAATGTCATCCATTTTTGATTTATTCAAGTGATCGTAAATAGATAGGTACAACATCTCTACTAAATGTGATACAGAAGTTGAATTATTTTATTCTCATTACAATTAATTCAATGTTTTTTTAAGCAATCGTTTCAAAATCTTTACCGCTTACTAATCTAATTTTTATTTCGCCTCTATTGTTCTTAATAGTATGATGAAATTTGATGGTAGTACGTATGTAAATTTCCATCCATAGCGACACATGATCACTAAATCTTATTGAATATGTTATAATCATATTTTTCCATTGAAAAAATAAAAAGAAATCACTGTAATGTTGCAAGGACTTAGTAGAACAGTAGCGACAACAGTATACATCGCGTGCATTTAATTAGAGGTCGCTCAAAAAAAGGAATATTAACGAATTCGTCAAAGCAATACTTCTCGGTGGTCCTATTTTTTGGGTATCTTCAGATGCTCTTTAAGTGTTAATGTCAATATCTGTTTTTTTTTTCTTAATATAAATGTGTAGTTATAATTTCATGCACTTTTTATATGTCGTTAGTAATAATAGATCTCTAAAAGAAATCTCAGAATTAAGAAAAAAAAAGTCAGATATATCAAGTGATCTTGGGGCCACGTCTAAACTAGTAGATGTGTTGTTCGTGTCTGTCTGTCTGTCACACACATATCAGAGCGTGTTTTATATAAATATACTGTGTCGGTAAGTCGTGTCGTGAGGATGGCTTTCCTTTTTTCATCTTATATTTTGAACGCTAGCACAGTCCTAATTCGAGGCTTACTCGTAATATGAGTTGTTAATGTAATATTTTTTTTAACACTCTAAAAGTCATTATTTACTGAGTGAACTTTTGAATCTGTAAGATTATCTCGATTTTAAGTGTTAAATCATTATATATTAAGTTGTTTTTATTAAAAATTAAATTGATCATTAAAATTAATTTATCGTTAGGACGAACGCATCGCTAAGCGATTTCGATCAGCGCTTTCCGTTCGAATGCTGTTCAATTCTTTTTTCCATTGGTCGTCCTACTATGAGATTATTGTGTATTTTTAAGTTTTCATTGTTTACGACCTGTTAATATTGTGCATTTAATGTGCGTGTAGTGTTGGGATAGTGAGTACTAATAAGATGTGAATCGATGTGGAAGCTTGTTACACTTTGTATGTGTTTGTGTATGTCTGAGTCTGTGCTAATGGCTACATTTGCATTGACGTGGTTAGGTTAAACTTGCGATATCGTTAGTCGGCTTTTTATGTTGTAAAAGATTTCATATAACTGATATTATTATTTCCTTAAGTAAGCGTCTATTAGATTGTTATTTATTATTGTTGTGCATTCGTCATTGTCTCGCGTTGCTTGTAGTCTAGTATTATTTATTGAATGGGATTAATCTAAATCCTATATTACGCAACTAATCATAGATTTGCGTATGTTAAACCTTTAAGACTTAAAAACTGAAGCTGATTGCGTGTGTAATATGTGCAACAACATTTTCGTAGTTAACAGTTCCAGAAAAATCTACAATAAGAATATTTTGCTCACTTGCGCGTTTAAGGTGCTTTTTTTTGTTGAGTAAATTGTAGGTATTTTCTTTTCAATTTGTAACGAATTGAGTCATAATCAATTTAATAACTATTGATCTGTAATTGAGCTGTGTAATTTATTTGGGCTTGTCGTGTAATAACGTCGGCCGGTGATATCGCAAGGTCGTCACCTCAGCACTCGGCTGACACAATAATTGTTTATTAAATAAATAGCCTTACTAACTTAATATGAATATAATAAATAAAATAATACAAAATATCTTAAAGTTGTGTAAAACTCAATGCTAGTTAATGATAAAAAAATTGTGAATTAAAAATTGAGAAAGCATATGATTCTAAATTGAATGTAATTAAAATGACGTTTAGATGTCTTTCCTTTCTTCGTGTAGGTTGCGCTTTGTCCCAAGAGTCGAATACAAATATGGTTGTTTTACGTATTTAATATATCGTTTTACGTACGTAACGATTACTAGTTCAACGTAACATATGTATCTACACATAAGTCTATATAACGTGCATTGATGTGATTAAAAGTATTAATTTTTCCATTCACATTTATTTGAGTAATAATTTCAGTAATACCAAATTTGTATTCGATTCATGACTTCGAAGACGAGGCTCGAAGGTAGATGAAATTATTTTGCTAGGTTAATAAAATAGGTTTAAGTACTTTAACTAATAATCGATCTTTATCCAATTGAATACAGTTTTTCATTTAATTTTATATTTTTGATCTTTGCGATTATATAGATTTTTTTCTATTATTTTTCCTGTGTTGGTATTTTGGATTTTTTCATTTTATAAACTTTTATTGTATTTTTGGTTGTGTCGGATTTCTGACTTAGAGTAAATCAGCTGGATAGGGAGTCAATATATTGATGACAATTTAAAACGTATATAATTTGATATTCTTTTCGAATTGGAAAAATTGATCATCTCAATAATAAACTCTTTTCTTTATGTCTATAAAATGTTAAAAGCCACGTTACATGTATATTTATATGAATTTGATGCCATTAGATGAAGTCAAGATCTCGAGACATAAATATTTAGATACACATTTACCTGAAAACAATATGACATCATACTTCTTACAAATAAATTTCTACGGAAACAATAAAGAGTATATTTTTAATATACTCTCAGTTAGAACAGCAATCTGAAATTCGGTAATGGAGGATCCGCAACATACTTAAATCCTGTGAAACACAAAAATTCGGACTCGCCTTTCCGTCGAGCAGCGGCAACATTCGATTAACCATACCTATATTTTGAAAGTAACAAAACCGAATTTAATACATTGAAAATATCAGTATTTTCTACTTTAACTGCTACATCAAAAAACGCGTAAATGCCTTAATGTAAAATATTAAATCTATACATTCGACAAATCATTATAACTGTTGCTTTGACAACCTAAAATTTGGTATTGTAACTAAATAGTTTGTTGAAATATCACAAATTAATATTTTCTTTTTCCTCATTTTTTTTTATTTAGTGTATAGCAACTAGTGTATTAATGTTTTTTTTTTATATTCCCCATTGATCGGTTGATATTCCTCAAACTAGAAACAATTATATTATAATTATATCTAATTAAAGAATATCATTCAAATGTAATTTCTATAATACATAATGACTTATAAATAAATCAATATAATAGAAAAACAGACAAACATATTTCATTATTAACTACTGTTTCTAGGCATTTTTATTATAGTTCACAATAAAATAGCAGTATTTTCTTTTTTTATTTGATATGTAATATTTATTGTCTATGTAATGTTTAATCTCTCTTCTTTTCGATTATGTATTTACATTTGATGATTCGAATTTATATGATGAATTTGAACAAAATCTACTTATCAGTATAAAACATTTATAAAATAAAACAAATAGCGTGTTTAAAGTCCTGACCCTTATACCTACTTTCAAATAATAACGTAATTAAAGAAAATATTGCATCTATTGTGTCATTAGGATCTATACTAATTAGACACAATAATACACAAAAAAACCGAAGAGCGAATAATCTTCAAAAGAATATGTTTTTTTTTATTAACATTTTATTTTTTGAATTTTTTGGTGAAATAGTCGTTATTACGTAATGCATTAAACAGTTATACTTATTTACCTAAATAACAGGATTGAAAAAAAAGTGAACAATCGAATCAGAAACATATAAAACTGTAGACACAATAAATCGAATATCGACAGAGATAAACATGGTCCTAAATATACGTTTAAATATTTGTCGTCTGCATTTGTGCGGAAAGGGTAGCTTTTTTTTGCGCGGTGCGTGTGGTCATATTGAGAAATTTTATATGTTTGCAAGTCATTTTTTACCATATTTTATATGCCATTTAATAAATTGCAATTGACATGTTCTGATGTACAGACCTCCATTTCAGATCATTTTTATTTTAATTGTAACATAGATTGTACGAGTAAGTTGCTATAATGTCTGTGTTGAAGTTAAAACTTTAACATCTAACAACTGTTATGTAATGCACCTTCTTAGATTTTTGATGAATTTTGTAGGACACCCATATTGATCTAAGTTGTAATTGTGTACTAGTAATTTACTTATACATTTCAAGTTATATTAAGTTATAATTTGAAAATATTTTCATGTAATTGTAAAAGCACTGGTGTTTTGTACATTATGAGTAAAAGTTTAATTATTTTCAAATAAATGTTATTATTTTTCTTTCTGTTTGGTTTGCATTTAATTTCATTATTATTTGTATCAAATTTGTTTTGAATTCACCATTTGTATTATTCCATTGAATATAGTCCCATAGATTGGTATACATATAGGCCTTTTGATATGGTTAGCTATTTAGACCAGTAGCCTGTATAACCCTCAATGACATCGTTATAGTTGTTTTTTTTTTTTTACTAAATGAAAATATGTGAGCTTAAGGGAGGTGAAGGCTTCCTGTATAATTATTAATGGATTTTCTTTTACTATTTCGAATTTCGATCGTTTCTATTACTGGATAACCAAATGGGTTTTGTAAAGGCTCTCACCATCATTCTTTTTCTTTATTATTTTCATACAATAAAATACACTCCCTGTCAATATTCTAAAATATGAAGTTACACTGTATAATTATAAAGTAAATACATGTATTACACATTAATAATTTGCGTATCAGAACCTGCAATTACCTTTTATCAACGTTCTTATAATTTAATTATTTGTATGTTTCATCAGTAAAATTATATCTTTGTATATATAATTTTCACACGGTCGTAAGAACACGTGGGACGTTTTCAATCAATTAATGATTAATTTTTAATATACGATATAGAAACAAATGAAATGCATTTGTACAACTGTTTATTTTTATTAAACATACATTTTGGTCACAACTGTTGTACTTCATTTCTATTAATTACAGAATTTAATATTTTACGAATTTAAGAATGATAGCAAAATTAAAAAGAAAACAGTTAAAAAAACTATATTTGTTGAGATTAATAAGACTGCATTTATTGAAGAATAAATGAAATAAACAAATTCAAAAAATATGTGAAGTAAATCAATCATTCTGTGCTTAATACTGGCATGTGTAAACTTCATAATTTGATTGGGTTTTTTAGGCAATGTAATCACACCTTCGCAATTCATTAGTATATGTATTCATTGATTGTTAAAGTTACAAGCATCGGTTTATTAATTAATTACTGGTATTGATTTTTTGAATAGTTGTTTCCATCCATAGTTTAGGCGCTATTATCTTTGCTGGTCTATATAAATCAAACTACAAAACGTTTAACCACTCATAAACTGTTATTTACAATTTATAGAAAAATAATATTTGGCTTGCTTATAAATCTATTGAGGTATTTCTTAATAACAAAAAGGTCTCTAATAATGTATAAAATAGTATATGATGCTCTTTAAATAATGAAAGTATTTTTTAAGCTATAGTAATTTCTTTCCAATTCATAAAAATAAATTGTACTTTGCACTATTTAGATAGTAAACCACATTAATTTAATAATAAGTTTTTTTTTTTTTTATTTAAGAAAAGATTTTTTTCGGGCATTTTCTTGAATGTTTGCACTTACCACTTGAGAGATTTTATTAGATTTTCTCCTAGTACTAAATTAAGATAAAGTTTAGTTCTGTAATTTCATTCATTATATATTTTCTTTTTAGATATCCACTACAAAAATATAATTTAACTGTAAAACTTGTGATAATGTTATTTCAACGTTTAACATATGTTTTAAATAAATGGAAATAACTATTTACTTTATAATCTCATATATTATATTTTTAATATAAGTAAACCAACGCCATTTGCATTGTTGTAATAATTATTTTAATATCGTGCTTTCGTTTTATAATAAATAATTACCAAAATGACACTTTTCATTATACACATTATATTTAGCTCAATTCTTTTATCAATATGTTTCTTTAAATTTATTATACATTAATTTTATATATACATATATTTTTTCAAATAATGTTTTAACACTTGTTTATTTTTTAATTACGTTTTTTGTATTTTTAAGAAATATAGTAGGTACGTAATACAAAGTTATTGTCTCTGCTCTGATGAATAAAAAAGAGAAGATGCACAGTACAGTCCCGCGCTAAAAACAGCCGCAGTAAATGAGTGCTAAAACAGAGTTTAGCACTCATTGCATTCAGTGTAGTTACGTCGCACCTTCCGTTACGACGTCAGTGTTCTGTCAAAATTGCAAAAATAACACGTAAACAACTATGAAAAAGCATGGTATTTCTTATTTTCAATAAGTAAAATTTAGTTTATTTATAATAGATGGTCAGTCATGTACTATGAGTATTCGATGAGTATTTTGTATTTCTTCATTTACAGTAGCATCAACCGAGATATAAACCCACTTATAAAAAAAAACTTAAGCAACACCGATCTCGTATTTCTTGCGTTGTCACATTATTCGGTCGCATAACAATAAGGACTCTGTTCTTATACAAATGGAGTCGCCTTTTTTATTTTCTTATTTGTTATTTGTTATATATTATAATATATTAAACCTATTAAAAAAAAAAAATTTATATTATTTGAATTTTTTTTAGCAAATTATATATAAGGTATTATGTTCATCAAAAATATGTTAATCTTTAATGAATCGTCATTTTATATGATTATATAAATAATAAAAAAGTTTTATATTACTGTACTCTATACACTTTAGATATTATCAAGTTCTTTTATGTATATTTTCACCTACATTATGAAATTAAATATTCATTTTAATCTTAGGTGATTACTACATTAAGCTTTATTATGAAGAAAAATATATTGTGATTCTTTTTATACTTTCAACCAAAAAACAATAATAAAGATTTAAAATAAACCACTCCACTGATGTCTTGTTCTAGAATAGCACGTGCAAATAGTAAAAAAAAAAATGAGATTTATATAACAAAATGGTTGTTACTTGTTCTCTTTGCATTTAAAAATTAACCTTATGTTACGACATTTCGGTTGCAATGTTAAATGATAAATAATGTTCCTTCCCTACTTTTTCTTTGGCACTGCAAAATGGTATCGTAAATTTTAGACAGAGACATCATGTACACTTTGAGCCATTTTTCGCCCTCGAAATAGTATGCGATTGAGCATGTTCTCTTTTTTATACATCTATGTGTCTCAATAATTTTGCTAAATTCTAGTGTATTTTACACAATGTGTCCGTGTGTTAGATTTCATCTTTAATATTATATTGTAATATTATTTTATTATCGTAATATATCAATTTCTATGGTTTAAAAATGATTTTATATACAGAAAGTTTAGAGTTTTATCTATTAATAAAAATATTGTCCAATAAAGGTTCTATTTGGTTGTACAGAAATTCTCTCTACGTTTTGTGTTAAGAATATTTAGTAGTATTAATTATTATTTAAGATTGTTTAATTAAATTGGATTATGATGGTTGAAAAAAAATCTACAAAAAATAATACCGTCATGTGAATTTGCAATAACATTTAATAGTATTTGCAAATCATATTGTATGAATAAACATATAAAACATTCACAGATGTGTAAAACATTTATGCATGCAATATAATTTTGAACATTAACATCTGCGCATATAAAACGATTTTGTACCATCAAAGTTAGTGTACACGATATAATTTATGAATAACGTTTTGGTTTTAAGGAAAACTCAAGCCACTATATTATAGGGATAGGCCTAAATTAACATCACCTTTCTACTGCTAGTGTAAGCCCGTAGTATAATACAGGTTTTAGGATAATTCCTGATTATCGGCTAAAACATAATGTTTGGATATTAAATTTTCGTCGTGTGTAATCATCAAGGTGCACTATCGTTTGTGCCAAAATGTAAATATGTTTCCATAATTTTAGCATAATATCCAAAGTAATTTGTATCTTGTAAGAATTTTCTTGTCTTTGTATTTTTGACATAAATTACCAGTGGGTTAAGTAGTGAAATAAATAAATAAATGAGTTTGCTGAAGATTATATTTATTTTAATATTCAAATTCCACAAAATTTTCTTATTAAGTTATGAAATCACTGGTAATTTATGGGCAAGATATGATACCACCATTTCGA
The DNA here is from genome assembly GCA_005406025.1 of Eumeta japonica. Lineage (NCBI taxonomy): Eukaryota > Metazoa > Arthropoda > Insecta > Lepidoptera > Psychidae > Eumeta > Eumeta japonica. The sequence continues at coordinate 187,481 of BGZK01000562.1, forward strand.
CTTGAAATTTTTAAAATAATTACATATAGAGCATTTTAATTAGAATTCTTTTGTAATAGATATAGACTATTTAGCACTTATCATTCAATAAATGAAATATGTACATGACTGTCAATTGTGGCAAATGATTTTCTGTAATAATAATTCATCATTGCAAGTTTTATTGTAATACATTTGCTTTAACAGGATATGCATTTTAGTAATTGGAAAAAAATTGCCATCTATTTGTTGACAGTCATGTCTATTAATTCAAATTTTTCTCATGTAATTTTACATTTAATAGACATAAAAGTTTTTTCCAGATTCTGTACAATTTGCTTTATACGCGAAACAAGATCAAAATTGCTTAACGCAAACTAAAATTACTGTAAAAAAAAAAAAGTATAAGATGCACCAATGCAACAGTGACTGTTTCTACCCACATTTATCTCTGTGATATCCATCCCTTCTCTTTGGACAATAGAAGAGCTTCATAACTAATTTCCAATATTATGATATACCTACATAAAATGTGTTTATGCGAATGCGTATCACTTTGCGCGTGCCAAATATTTGATTTACTTCTATACATTAACCTAGGTATTGGTGATTGTCGTGGAGCTCTCTAGCCACCGTAAGTTAATATTTCCAAGTGCACTTTCCTTAAGTTGTAACTGTCAGCGCCTCATATTAGACGCCATCGTCCGGCTGTGGGCGGATGTCGCTGCGGTCGCATAAAACGTCTCTTTTAAGACGCATTACGCAAGCGCAGAGGAATTAGCAATATTACAAACTTCATTGCGTATTCTGTCATTGAATTAATAGCGTAGTTGCATTATTTCGATTTGTAGTATTATTAAATTCGTCATTTTAAAAATATAAGGTCAGTTTGTTGCCACGGGCGCCCCAAGGGCGCCTGCTCGGAGGGGGGGCGCTCTGCCGCCCCCCGTGTGTAGTCGCGAGGTGTTTCTCGAGAGTGTAATGTCGATTGTACTCAACAATATAAATTTCTTATTCATTAGATTCGTGTGTTTTATTTATATCGTTTGCAAATTATAAATTAAATACCTATAAGCGATTTGAGCTCAACTCTGTCTTGTATATATTAATCTAAACTGGGTCTCTTCAGTGACATGAAATGTCCCAACTTTGAGACAGTCTAAGAGTAAAGATTCCTTCAATGGTCTCCTTTTAAATGGAATTTCGACTCCTATCACCTCATTTTAACGGCTTCCGGTCTTATTAACTTCTACGTGATAAAAGGGGCGAAGAGAGTTTCACTATTCTAAATATTACCCCAATGCTGAGTACAGAGGACGATGGGAGAATTGCGGACGCTGAAGCAAAATAACATACAAAACCTACACTATTTGAAATAATCAGTCTGACTTTATTTACTATTAAACTCTAGATATACACTTACAAAATTAACATAAATTATTATATGAGATCAATCAAAAACTATAAATTTTTAAACAAAACCAAAACTTGGGCCGTCCGTAATTATTCGTAGCCCTTGGGTAATAAATAAAATGGATGGGAGTTGGGTTAATTATGGACAGCATGGTATTTACAGATGAATTCCCACATTATTGACAGAAGTCACAAATAAAGCCTATGGAAAAAGTCCCAGCAGTGCAGTTCTCATGAGCCCAATTCTTACATTTTAAACACATAATCCAGTCTTCGTTGGGTGAGTCATGATACTGTTGCTGACAATAAATACAAACATATTAAACATTTTCTTGCTCAGTTTCAAATTTTTTTAATTTCTTTACTTTTAATGGTTTTTCTTTAGTTTTTTTTTTGTTTCTTTTATGTATTATTTGTACTGCTTTTATTTATTTGATTTACGTTTTTGCTTTTTCTTTCATTTTCTTTCGTATTTTTCGTCTTAAGTTAACTTTTTCGGTGTGCTGGTGAAAATGATAGAATGTTTCTTTTTAACTAACCGTTGATTACGATTAGGTTGCAGAGTTGGTACCTTTACTATGTCTGTAAGCGGGACTAAGAAAAACTGACTAGTTTGACTGGTCACATTTTGGCTTAAATCAGCATCATTAACATCACCTGCGCATACTAATTCATTCGTAGGTATTATATGGTTTGATTCATCAACATTAGCAGCTTGCTAGAGAGGTCAGATGCTTCGTGAGATCTTCTTTGAGTTGAAACACTATCATTGGCTATATCACAAATCAGTTGAGATTCATTTTGGGTCTCTCTTTGGCTTGAATTATCAAAATTGATGTTCCTGGTGTCAAGTGAATTTTCTGGTGTAATATTATCACCAAAACTTGCGAAAGTGCTTTTAAATTTATCTTGATCCACTGGGTAAATTCCGACACACTTGAAGCCTTTTATGGCTTTTTCTATACTTGTTCGGTTAAACGCTTTTGTATAAAGAACTTACAATATCTTATGCTGTAATTTTTGCTCCCGGATTGTTAACCATTAAGGATTCACATTCTCTATTGTACCCCGTTTTTAATGGTCCATGGAAAGTTAAATCCAGATGCAGAATTCTATGAGATTTATGAGAAGACAATGTCAAAACATGGATAAAATTCTTGCGACAAAACTCGTAAGCTTTCAAACTTACGTGACTCTCATGAACATCTAGTACTAGCAAAACGGGATTATCAGCCGATGGTTTTGAAAATTCTTTGAAATGCTGGAGCCATTCAACGAAGATTGGTTCAGTTATCCAACCAGAGTCGGAAACACGAGCTACCATATTTCTATTACTGTCTCTCATAAGCAGTGCATTCATTCTCTTTCTTTTTAATATGAAAAATGGTGGAACATAAGTGCCTCCTGCGTTAAAACAATTTACCACTGTAGTTAAGGGACCGCGTTCTGCACTGGTACATTTACCAACTTGTTTTAATCCCTTCGGTGCGAGAATTCTGGAATTCCGTTGTACAGTACTAATTCCAGTTTTATCTACATTGTAGATTGAATGTGATTTAAATTTGTATTTGGTCATAAGTGTTTTAAAATTTTCAAAAAATATATTTGTCTCTTCAGAGTTAAATGCACTGATTCTATTTAATGAAGTAGCTTTTGGCCTTCGAAGTGATATATTAGGGTGTTTAGCCATAAAATTATAATATCAATCCATTCCTGTCATTCCTGTATCTTTATTGAAATTGTGTTATTAGGTGTGACAAAATTGAATGCTATAATATTTTTCTTAGAGTAGGTATTGTTACTCCAAAAAATGCTTTGCACGATTTCAAAATAAATTTAACTAATTCGTCTTCTTGAGTTGCATTAAAAACAGATTTTTTACCTCTCTTTGGAACAGCAGTAACACCTTTTTTCACTTGGTTAAAAAATGTAGCCATAAGAATGCCGTACCTCTCTTCCACCTGAAGAAACGTTGCCTTTTCATCCTTTATTTCTTTTACAACTCTTTGTACGGTCTCGATAGTGATATTAAAAAATTAATTAATGTGGGATACATTAATCAAGATTGCTTACATTTTGAGACTAGTAGAAAAAATATAGTTTAAAAAAACTAAAAAACACGCTTTTATAGTGGAATAAACTAAAAAGTAGAAAATAATTTGAATATAGAAATTAATTAATGAACCAACAATATTATTGTGAAAAAGTGTAGGTGCTTTTTAAGAACGGACAAACATGTAGCACCCACGCTTTTTCACAATAATATTATTGTTGGTTCATTAATTGATTTTATATTCAAATTATTTTCACTTTTAGTTTATTCCACCGTGTTTTTAGTTTTTAAACTATATTTATTTTCCACTTTTTAGCGTTCGATAATAAAATTTGAGGTGTCAAATTTCAAAATGAGACTGAAGCAGGTAGTATAGAGAATCTCCAACAGAGGGCGTTTGGAGTCAGCAGCCGCCAAAGGAGAGTTACAAACATACATACATACAAACATACAGGTGAAGTTAATATAAAGCGTGTAAAAAAGTGTGTATATGTGTGTCAGCTCCGAGGCACGGCTAGTTTACTCTTTTCGAACGATTATAAAATAAATAGATTATTGAATGAGGGTAAATGAATGAAATTTTTATAGTATTGAAAGCATGCATGGTACAATGAATTCGTTAAAATACTATGAAAACATGAACAATAATAATTTTATCCAATAAAGTTGTAAGGAAGATTGATTTTATTTACCATTTACGTCATCTCGCGTTGTATATATTCCAGGAACAATATCCATACACACATACAATATCGTGTGTCTCCATACACACGAGGCTGATCTGAACGTAACATAAGGTAACGCCAAGTTTGATTTTACTCCCCATGACTTTTCATACCCCGGACTTATATACGTAAAATCGATTCTTAAGGAATAAACTCTAAAAAACTAATTGTACAGTAATATACATTACTTTCAAGAAGGTACAAGTGACATGAAAATAGGTAGGTACCTAGCAAATGAACTACAAATCGAAACCAATCAGAAAATGTAATTCCTGTAAAATTTTGAAATGTTGACAACCCTACAGTCCAAAAATTGATGGGCAACTTTGGATTCTGTGTATACATGCCTAACGTTGCCCAATGCCATAACTTCCCTACAATTAGTTAGATTCCTGTTTTGTAATTACGAAAAATCAACAAAATATGACTACATTTCTTTAAACGATATCAGTTACTCACCTCTTGATTGCTTCTATCCGATCTCTATAAAGATTCTTGGAGAAAAATTAACACCAAAGAATTCCACGTTTTTTTTGGTAGCAAATGACGAGCAACTGATTGATATAAGATACCGTTATAAAGGCTGAGTGCTGCCACAAAAGTCTAGTTTTCTACTTAAAAGAGAAAACTGCAATATTTGAAATAGGTTTATAGTTAGAAACGTTTCAAGTTAATTTCGCTGTGTGGACAATATTCAGTGGGATTGGCCTTTGTCAACTTTTTGTAGGATTTAACGGTAACAGATAGCGCTTTAGGGTCAAACAGATGGCGTTTTAAGGAAAATACTGACTTACGTTTAACAATCTACCAGATGGCGCTTTTGAAGAAAACACTGACGTACGTTTAACGATCTACCTGATGGCGCTTTTAAAGAAAATAGTGACCTACTTTTTACGATTGTTAGATGGCGCTTTTAAGGGAAAAACTGACTTACGTTTTACGATCTACCAGATGGTGCTTTTAAAAAAACACTGACTAACATTTTACGGCGTAACAGATAGCGCTTTTGAAGAAAACACTGACTTATATTTTACGATCTACCAGATGGCGCTTTTGAAGAAAATAGTGAACCAAATTTAACGATTATTAGATGGCGCTTTTAAGGAAAACATTGACTTATTTTACGGTCTAACAGATGGCGCTTTTGAAGAAAACACTGACTTACATTTTACGACTTACCAGATGGCGCTTTTAAAAAAAACATTAATTTATTTTACGGTCTAACAGATAGCGCTTTTGAAGAAAACACTGACTTATTTTACGGTCTAACAGATGGCGCTTTTAAGGAAAACACTGGCTTTTATTTTACGGTCTAACAGATGGCGCTTTTGAAGAAAACACTGACTTACGTCTTACGATTTACCAGATGGCGCTTTTGAAGAAAATAGTGACCCGTATTTATCGATTGTTAGGTGGCGCTTTTAAGGAAAACACTGACTTTTATTTTACGGTCTGACAGATGGCACTTTTGTACAAAACACTGACTTACGTCTTACGATCTACCAGATGGCGCTTTTAAAGAAAATAGTGACCTACTTGTTACGATTGTTAGATGGCGCTTTTAAGGAAAAACTGACTTACGTTTTACGATCTACCAGATGGCGCTTTAAAAAAATCACTTGCATTTTACGGTCTAACAGATAACGCTTTTGAAGAAAACACTGACTTACGTTTAACAATCTACCAGATGGTGCTTTTAAAAAAACACTTGTATTTTACGGTCTAACAGATAACGCTTTTGAAGAAAACACTGACTTACGTTTAACAATCTACCAGATGGTCTTTTAAAAAAACACTGACTTCCATTTTACGGCGTAACAGATAGCGCTTTTGAAGAAAATAGTCACCTATATTTAACGATTGTTAGATGGCGCTTTTAAGGAAAACACTAACTTACATTTTATCATCTAATAGATGGCGCTTTTGAAGAAAACACACTGACGTATGTTTAACGATCTACCAGATGGCGCTTTTAAAGAAAATAGTGACCTATTTTTTACGATTGTTAGATGACGCTTTTAAAGAAAACATGGACTTTTAATATATAAATGCCCTTCAAATCCCACCATACATAGTGGTGGGATTTGCATCGACTTATTGCGACTTAATCCGAGTTCTCTAGTCTGTAGTGTGCAGAAAAAAAATATACAACATCTTTCTACAAAACTATTAAAAAGAAAGGAGATCTTAAATTTGCAAAACTAAAACGACCTGATCAAGATGATGTACCTGACGATTGCATAGTTAAAAAAATAGATTTAATGGTAGTTAATGAACTTCTTGAGCAATTTGTTTTCTTCGATGATTGCAATTCTATATCTTTTTAATTTTTTAAATGTTTTGCTGTGTCTGTGCATGTGGAATTTTTTGTTTGATGATGCGTATTCGTTTTGAATTTTTAATATTGTTCCGCTGTTGTAAGCAAATATAGGTACCATTTAGGTATTATAATAGTAATGATAATTATCGCTAGTATTCAGAGCGCTGTGTTTGCTTTCAAAAAATAAATATTTTTCAAAATTGTTTGTATTTTGATAACCCTGGTCCTCTTGATGTGTTTATATGAAAAAAATATAAAAGGCTACCTAACTCTGCCTAAAAGATCTTATAGACGATTTTTGGCTAATAGGATGTTATTTTATTCCTTTTGAAGATTGAGTCACAATATGGCCCTACCTAATTTAATATATCTTAACTTCAGCAGTCTTAAAATGGCTTAGCAATGTAGGGTTGGCAAAGTTGGGCACATTGGCACCTAATTTTTCCCGCATGTCGATATTTCAATAACTCCTAAAATAATTTTATTTTGAAGCTTACGAATATCAAATCTGAATCCATGATTGACGTTTATTAGTGTAATTTGCTATGGTTTTCCATAAAACGCATATTTTTTAAGTTATGATCGAAAAATTGAAAAAAGCGTGTACAGTTGTAGGATTTGACGGTATCACTTAAGTTTTAAATAGTCAACATTGAAATTTAGATGAAAATCAACAAAAATATTTCATTTTATTTACTTTAATATTCGTGTGCAGCCTTCCGTCGTGAATATTTGCTGGATACTAACGATGCGGAAAGTAACGCGTGATCGCGATGCCTAGGGCTCGGGGAGAAGGGATGGAGTAGATGTATGTCAGTCCGTATTTACCCTGTGTCCGCAATTACCCCAGCGTCCCCTACCTCCGCAGTTTTCTCCCTTCAGATTTAAGGGAGCCTTTTAATCTCTCCTCATTGGCCCAATATGGACCGGGTTAGGTTAAGTTAATCAAGCGCTGCCAACGTTCGAGATCGACGGTCAATGTGCTCACCGAGACGCGAAACGAGTGACATAGTTAAAGGTAAAAAACCCATCGACCGATTTGCCCCCGGTAGAATCAACCCGGTACTCTCTGGTTTGAAGGATGCGCTCTTGACAACTGAGTCGCCACTGCACTGCACTAAGTTAAAATAAAACAGTCGATCTTGTACAAATCTTCTGTTTGAATTTGAATCCTAAATCGAAACTGAAAATCCAATATTTGTAAACGTGGCATTCCGAACAAAAAAAGATCTTTATTTTTTGCCTACTGTTTTTAATTAGAAAAGACGTGGTTTTAGTGTAGATTTACTTCACAATAACATTCACAAGCGAATAAATATTCCATAAAATTATATTATTTTAAACGTAGATTTGTCTTGACCACAGTTTTGAAATTATGACTGTCATTATTATCACCCTCTATTCTTTTTGGTTACGTATATTTTTTAAGGTTCCGCACCTTAAGAGGAACCCTTATATTTTAATTTCGTTGTCCGTCTATCTACACTTTTTCTCATAAGAACGCATACAAGTATAGTGAAGTAAGTTGAAATGAGTATCAAATTATAGGTTTACGGTACCTTACAGCCGTGAAAATATCAAGCCTCTACGAGGTGTATTCACTTTAAAGTCAGAATGAGGTACAAACTCTTTGAAACGAAAAAAAAGTGAATACTGGTTGGTAAAGCTGGAATATTGGTTAGATTTGGAAACAGAAAATAATTTGAATATCTTTTATTTATTTTTTTCAAAGAATGCAAGTCTCTTGTTGGCAGTACTGTAACGTCATGTTGATGATAGAAAAAAATTGAATTGCTTGCGAAAGTATCTGTACTTTGAACATTTCACTGTAGGCATCTAGACTTACAGGATACTTTAGGAGCAAGTGCTCCATCTTACCTATTCTACACCTGCCCATTAACACATCGATTTGAACGTGCAGGAAGAACATCCACCGAGGATGACACTCGCTGGGGTCGCCCAACGACGCTAGACATCGAAGACATGGTAAAAAGTTGGAAAATGTATTAGCGATCGATGTGTCACGGTGCCTTTTATGGCCGAAGAAACAAAGATTTCAACTGGTAGGATACATAGCATTTTACACGTTTGGAGATGCAAAAAGATCCGCACGTTGAGTTTCGATAATGCTTACGGATGTACAAAAACAAACCAAGCTGAACATTGCTCGAGATTTTTTGGAACTGTTACAAGGTCCCCATAGGTTTTTGGCTCGATTTACAATCGTGGATGAAACGTGACTTCACCATTACAATCCAGAAACAAAATTACAGTCTATGACTTGAAAAAGGCCATCATGTCTAATCCCTAAGAAATAAGAATCGGAACACATCTCGTCACAACACACGGCAGTAAACACGTATAGCCAAAATATTACAAAAGATAGTGATAAGCTCGGAAAATCGATGAGTTTGCAACTCGACCACCATTTAGCTGGACAAAATATGTTAAATATTTGTATGCCAGATGCTTCATATAATAGTATTTTGGAAAAAAAATGTTGAAACTAATTTCCATCCCAAAAGTATTTTAAAAATTTTAATTTGTAGAAGGGAAAAGACAGACGAAAAAATAAATTGCTAAATGTTTTTCAACACTAAATAGCATCGAAAATCTAAATAAAGTAACTTTATTTTCTAAATAAAATAATTTTGTTTTCCTTTCACCCAAAGCTTTCACCCATTATCAAAAGAAAATCACTATAAAAACAAATTGAATATTAATATGCATACACTGACATTTCATCACTCACACAAATTCCATTTTATTAAGACCAATAATATTATTGGTAAATATTTTTACTTGACAAAAAAGGAAATATTTTTCTTCGAAATTGATTATACAACCATTAGCGAAGTCGCTAAGTTATTATATTATTAACATGTCCAGTTCCATGGACAAATAATTATATGCTTCTATTGAGGTATTTGACATCAATTATGATTTCAATTAGTTTCTAAGACAATAGAGAGAATCCATTACAAATTTTTGACATCACATACAAATTTAGTGACTCAGTAACAAGTAAAAGCAACTGTAATATTGTATTCGTAGCTGATATTCCACCCATGATGACTGAGAGAAAAAATGATAATATTTAAAAATGTACACTCAAACTGGTGCGTCTAAATATAGAGAGAATGCTAAGAAGAAACTGGAAATTAGATTATTCATCAACCATAATGATGTCGATATACTTATTATGTTTAAAAGAACATTGGCTTAGAAGTTACCAGTTTATGTTTATCTTCAGTAGGCAACCAGTTAGCAAGTTCGTTCAGCAGAGAAAAAACTATACATGACGGCTCACTGATAATAGTTAAAAACGATGTGAAATACAAAGAACGTCCAGATATCGTGAGCCTATTTGTTGAGCGAACTATTGAAGTGGCCTGCATAGAACTTGAGCGGCTTATTGCATTACCCAATAATTACGACCGTTAAAGGTCATCAATCCGGTGCGCTCCCCGCGCCCCCCCGGAGCCCCCTCCGAAGTTTCCAGTCCGTACTGTAAACTTCACGTGACCTCCTATGCCGTGGTGCGGCTCGGAAGGCACCCATAGGGCAGTCACGCGCCGACGGCATCTCCATGCCGTAAGGCCGCGTTTAAAATGAATGCGTAATAGCGTTTTGCTCGCGCCACTGCAGACTCAAGAAGTTGTTCAGAAGGTTTTTAGTCCGTGAGAGTCGGACACACCTGTGTGCCCGGGCGCATGGACGGCCCATAATGGGTGTTTCTCCTCCTTTCCCGCCCCTTTCGCACGGGGAAAACTAAAAAAAAAAAATATTGTATTAAGCGTATACAGACCCCCAAATTCATCATGTAATGTTTTCGAAAAAACTATGGATGATACTTTGTATAAAATCAGTAATACGAGTAAATATATTGTGCTGTATGCGGAGATTTTAATATAAATCTATCGGAAAATTCATAATATCTATGTACTAGAATTAAATCATTATTCAAATGTTATAATTTAGAAATTTTTATATCTAGAACCGACTAGGATCACAGGTGATTCCTCAACTTGCCTCGATAACATGTTTAGAAATATTAAACCACAGTATAAGTTGGTCATAAATAAATTATTATCTGACTATTGTGGACAGCTAGCTATGTTTGGAATCAATGCTACAAAAAATACAAAACCTAAAATAAAAATCGTGCCTGTGAACACTGTTAATTTCATACATCTGCAAATCACTTAAAACTAAATGATTGTTTTTGTCTTGTCTGTAATTTGTATAACGTGTTCTACTCTGTGACTTCTACATGAAAAATATGTGCTACGTAAAAATGTGTTAAGCTAATTCATTTTAATTTAACTTTGATAAATACTTGATAAACACTGGTCGTTTTGAGTAGTTCAGAAATAATGTACTAAATAAGTTGTATAATCTGACATAACGACTCTAATGAGATATATGTTTCATTGTTGGCTGTGACCAGGTTTGAATGTAATATAGTCTTTAGATCAAAAAATATTAATTTTAATAACGCCTTATCATTCAGCGACTGGGCTACAGTGAATTTTCATACTAAAAGCGTTAGATTATACGAACCTTATGAAGAAAGAATGTAAAATAATTTGGATATGTTAGTAAATTATGTGAGAAATTATTCAAAGTATTTAAGCGTATAGCCGTAAAACTAATATTTCTTTGTTATGAAATAAAAAAAAGGACAGATACTATTAAAGCTACTTCGAACATAATCAATAGAGAAGCTGGAAAATGCACAGCGCGTCATTCAGAATTCCGTATAAAAATAATCGATAAAACTTTAAACGAAGATATAGACACAGCATTTACTATTGAAAATTTTTCTACCAAACTTCCAGCTGTAACTACACAACTGTTAAAGTAATCGCCCGCTCTCGCTGAATCTATTGAAGGGTAACGTCGATGATTGGCGCATTGCATGCGAATATGCACATGTCAATTGTAATGATATTCTTATAGCCTTGTATAAAATGAAAAGGACTGTTGATCTTGCTGGCCTCTCTATAAAAATAATTAATTCAATAATAGACTGCCTTGCTCCATGTTTATTATCGATCTTTAGTGCTTGTGTTGACGGTGGTGCGTTTTCAGATCTGATAATGAAGCATAATAAAATAATTGCAATATTGAAATCCGAAAATATATCCGATCGTTCGAACTTTAGACCGATACCAATACTACCGACACTTAGTAAAATTTTTGAAAAACTGATCTTAAATCAACTAGGTATTTTTATAACAATAATTTGATGAATGTTAGACATCTTGGATTTATAAAGGGTCGCTCAACAACCGATGCCGGTGTTAAGCTCATTGAGCAGATTTTTGATGCCTGAGAAAAGTCACGGAACGCAATTGGTGTTTTTTGTGATTTGTACAAAGCATTTGATTGCGTTCATCATTAAACATTGATCAGAAAACTACGTCACTACGGCGTCAAGGATTACTCGGACTCGGTATTATGCTAAAAGGCGACTCTGTCAAAAAATAAAATAACATTTAAAAAAATTAACGACAACACACTCATTCACACTTTTTATTGAACGTTCCTCGTAAGTCAACGCAATCAAAAAATACGACTAGTTCTATAGCATATTATGACATTCGCACGTAAATCAAAAGCTATAGTGTTCTCCCGTTGACTTAAAGTCATGAAATTTAATAAAAGTCAACATCATAACTAAACAAAAATCTGAAAATCGTTACTTTGTCGTTATTATAAAAAAATATTTTTTGTACAATTTGAAATTTCCATTTGGAATATAAATAGATGTATATGAGAACGTTCTTTAACTTCCTGCTACAAAAATATAACATATTCAATTATTCGGATAGATGATTATAGTTTTTGAAATAAATAAAAAATAATATTTCAAAAGTATCAGACTGATATCTCACCAGTATCGAAAACAGACAAAAATCGTCGAGAATTTTGCAAATATTGTTATGTAATAAAAATCGTAAAGAACCCTCAGAGCGTGGAATTCTGTTCGCACTTTTCATTTCTGTGTATGTGCGTATATAAGCGTGCATGTTCGTGTGTGGATCTTTTGTGAATTATTGGTGGTAATATATTTGTATTTCTTCTCTTAATTCATGGATTATTTGGCAGCATTCTATTAAACGCTAATACCACATCTAAAATTAAAACCATTGCACATCTAATTCTTAAATTGCCTTTAAGTGTAGGTAATTATACTACCTCACTATTTAGGTCAATTTATTTTTACGTAGTAAATAATTCTCACTTCTTTTCGAAATCGTATAATGACGTCTATGCAACGTTATAGGTTATTGATTTAGATTTGCCCTAAGTATAAAAAAATATAATTTTTTAATAATATACAATATTATACACAAATAATGATATAAAAAAACATATGCCGAGAAGATATAGATGAAAAATCGTAAATCATTAAATGTCATTAAATCTTGATATCTGTTTCGCCTCTCATCACTTGACTCAGCATTTGGTTGCATAACGCAGCATAAGGATTTAACTCGACCACCTGAAAGATAAAAACTTTTTTGAATTTTTTTTAATAAAAAAGTATTTTAAAAACTAATTTTAAAATGGCATATATTATGCCATTTTCTTTATTAATGTCTAACTGCAGAGTGTTTCAAAATCAATAGTATTTATCTATAAATTTTAATTATTAAAAAATATTTATTTTAACATTTAGAAAAACTGTCAAATTTATCGCATCAAAAAATCGCTTGTTAAAGTTAAATGTTAACTGACAGGTTGCTGTTAGCTACGATAAGCACGTAATATATGATCCTTTATTTCGTAGATGACACAAAATTTTAGAAATGGATTGCGAAGAAAAATCCCGTTTATTGTCTTTTACTATAAATTATTAAAATTAAATATACCGTCTATCATATGTATAGACCGTCAATGTTCAAAATGGCAGATTTGAAATTTAACTTGTATTTAAAATTGGCCACACGAATCTCCAACATTAACTCTAATATTACCAGTTAATTGTCAATTGAGAAATTGAATCAATATGTTTTGTGGTGTCTAGCTATTAACTTTAAACATTAATTATTGCAAATGAGAGTTTTAAGCGTATTGCCGTAAATCTGTTTTTGCAAAATGTATCGCAGCTTTCACCATACCATACGCCATCCTTGTGAACATAGACTACAATTTAAGTTTTTTTAAGATTCCGGAGTCAAAATGGCAAAAACGGAATCCCTTATAGTTTCGCCTTATCCGTCCCGCCCGTCTGTCCGTATATCACAAGTATTATACTGAAAAACTACATGATCTATATCGATGAAATTTAGAGTATAGGTGTCTTGTGAAAACCGCTACTTAGTAGTTAACAAAAATAAATATTTCAAGGGACGGGGGGTACATCATAAATATATAGGGAGCTGGAAAAAATCTTTTTCAGTAAAGATCAACGTGTGGCATATATTTCGACAGTTCTTTTAAAAGAACTTTAAGAATTCTAAGCATTTTTTTTATTAAGAGAATATTTTCGTAAATAATAGCTCCGTATGTAGCATAAATTGTGTCCTCCCTCCCCCCTTTATTTTTCAAACCGTATCTCTAAAAAATACGAAAATATTACAAAGGAATACTTAATAAATACTTTCAAAGAAAATTATTTTGTAAATGGTTGGACATACTATTTTTGAGTTATTGCCGAGAAACTAAGCTTCTCAACAAAAAGACGTAAGTGCTATTAAGACACGCTCTTTTGCTGATACACCTTTACAAATCGTATTTTTGTATTTTGAGACTGTAGTGTTTTAACGCACTTAAAATAACGCGACTAAAGCGTTTATACCTACTCTGTGCAGAAAACATGAAAAAAAGTGTAACAACGAATTTTTTTTCATCCTTAATGTATTTCTTTATAGTAACGCCTACGGAATCCCACACTGAACATTGTCCGACATGCTCTTAGCCGGATTTCGTACAATCACGTGGATAGAAATGCATTTAAAATTTTGAATTTCATAAAAGAAGTGGTTTTGTTTTATGAAATTCTATAGTTCGATACGGTTCCGCTCAAGCAGAGAATGATAGGTAAAGTGTAAGGGTCCTCTTAATTACGCCTTAAATCGTCGTATTTATGGATATAATTTATGGGTAAAATTTTAAATATTACACAGCTCTTGGAATTGCGCAGCACACAATACCCGAGATATTGTTCTTTATTCTGGGTTCTAAGGGACACAACAACAGAAATCCTATAATTATTTATCATTACGTACAGCGTTTTGACATCGAACATTGACCCATTTCGTGGTAATTTTATATATACAGACATTACAGTCGTATTAAGAATAATTTACAAGCAACAGAAACACGGTGTGAGGTTCAGAGGAAAAACTTACAAGATTATCTCCCCATATAAGAACGTTATGTGGGGAGTATTAGTCACATTGAATGAAATTCTAGTCCTAACCAGAAAGACCCACTCCCCTTCGTCATCCCATACGCCCCACGCCCTTCCGTCAGCTTACTCACTCCAACGCACTGGTGATTCTTCTGGAGTTGCGAGTGTCCATGGGTAAAGCTAACCACCTACTGTTTGCTAACATAATCGTTTGCTACTCAAAAATGCTGTAAAAATGATATAAACATAGAAAGTAAATTGCGCATCCAATGACGTCATGTCGACAATTGTCTCGCATTGGCATCGATATTGTAAAATGTGAACAATATATCTCATCTCTCATGAACATGCATCTTTCCACAAGTATTCATAATCCCTTCTTTTTTTAAAACAATTTTGCAAAAGTAACTATAACAAAAATATATGATCGAAAATATGCTTATATAATATAGAATAATACAGACAAAACCCTAGTGAATAGTCGGTCAGCCTGAAGCGCGAACTGCGCAATGCTACCGCCGTCGCGCACCACCGCCACCCCACGACATGTGGCGGCATCTAGTCATGATAGTCTAGTCACCTACAAATGACACTTGATGTTGTCACTGACGATGATAGTCGAAGATGTTATTAAATTACTTTCTGATTTTCCACATGTGTTCCACTCATCTCTAAATAAACAAGGTAAACTAAAGCAAATTATCGCGTAAACGACACACAGCAAGCAAAATTTCTTGCGGACTCGCAGGTTATTGACTGGACGGGTAAGGTTCAGTATGAAGTCTTAAAGCCGCAACAATGTCACCTCTGCAAACTCTCCAACAATAAATCATGTTTGCATATTCGATAGCAATGAAAGGCATTGTTATTGAACACTTAAATATTGATCACACTCAATCTTAGTTTCGAAAACGTCAATATCGTAAGCCCAGTACTTATACGAACAAAATACTTATTTGTCGTTGAACCACATGTAACTTCAAGCTCAAGGACGCAAACGCACACGTCCGCCCAACGTACTCGTTTAGGATCATGCAATCGCATTCGTCACTGTGCAGGTCGCAACACCCAGTTCTACTGGAGAGCGGGGGGCAGGAGGCGCGGCTTTACGCACATGTTTTTCTCATAGGGTTTTCGATCAAAAATTTTGATGTACATACTCTTAGCTATTTTTCTCAGAAACGACTACTTCAATGCCTATAGTTTCTTTGGCAAAGTTGTTCTAAAAAAAAGGAGATTATGAATATTCAAAAGCGCAAGTATTTAAGTAAATCTCGTATGATTTCACCTGTTTCTTGGCGAAACTGCTTCCCAATTTAGCGGCCTCAGCGAAGTCGACCCGGGCTGCGTCATCGAGCCCTCTCTTCCGCAGCAGCAGCCCGCGCTGGCATAGCGCTTGTGCACGGCACCGACTTCTCTTGCCGGCCGTCAACTCCAGAGCTCGATTTAACTCCGTCATGGCTTCTAGATCGTAAAATTCATCGTCACTGATCCGAAATAATCATGACAGGCTGTCTGTAGCCACATATTAATATATACTACTTTTAAAACAAATTTATTTTACTCGTAATATTGAGTAAATATGCATAAAATTTTTATGCATATTATGCACGCAAACATATGGAATGACCACATCATTTGTTTGCACAGATGTATCCAAGAGTTTTGAAAATTTTAAAACGTTCAGTCCGACACGGTCTATCTACAGCATACAGATAGTTAAGAAGGTAACGTTTTTGTAATTTGTCCGCATCACTAATAAGTAATAAAATCCTTCAAAACTACTAATATAAGGTTGTTCTCTTTGACTGAATTGAAAATTTTTGTTCGTTTCACTTGATCTATTATCGCTGATACCTGTTTTTTAATGTTTATTGATGTACTTGACAGAGCTATATACAGTTCATTCGCTTCATTAGATTTGATTGAGGCAGATACCAAACCTGACACCTTTACACATAATATCAGTTACTACTACTACTGTGGTAAGAAATTGTCAATCGGTACGTTAAAGTTTACCAAAAGTAGAATATCATATTGGTGCAGCCAGACAACAGATGCGATCACATACTTAACACATCTTAGGGACCCTTCAAACCGTTACAATTCAGTTCTTCGAGTACCAACCGTCATCTCGTTGCATCAGCCTGAGAACTTGAGCCGTGTCGCTGTGTGCGGCGGGCCGAGGCGTGGCTGTAGCGCGTCGCAGCAACTGCAGCGCGCTCTCGAGCTCGCCCGCCTCCGCTAAGGCGACTGCGCGAGCGCAGAGTTCACGTGATTCCCTCCACTCCGGTGTATCTAGTTCTGTATTAGAATCACAGAGTTTCAAATTACCGAATAAATTTATAAGTTACTGTTTACTAGTAATTCAGCGATATTTAAGATAAATACGAAAACTCTTCTATGCAATTTAGAAAATTTTTCGTTTTGGATTCTACATTGCTTTAACTACTTGGCGCTTAAAATATGCCATTTTCTTTTAAACATATTACATTATAACACTAATAAATACATCTACACTGTATATGAATCTTATTATATTATCCTTACAAAGTATAAAAACAACGTATCTCTCTGTTTGTTGCTCTTATTTATATGATTCTTGTTTTTGGTTATTTTTGGTTTTTCTAGGTTTTTGTATGTATTAGCTTTTGTTCGCTGCTTCGCTCAGGTGGACATAGGACTATTTTTTACCTTTTATACCGATTGGTTATTGGTAATATACATTTTTTTTTTAATTTCCCCAAAATGGAAAAATATAAGCTTCATGTGTTGAAACATTTAAAAAAACGGTCATGAGATGGCGTCTGCCTGTTTTGAGGACTTTTACTTGTTGCATGACAAATAGGTGATGGCTAGGGAGATAGAGAATAAATCGTATGTCTACAAATATGGATGGAACTTTTGTCACGGCTCACGATCCGAAAATTAGATATGTGTATCCGTACACCGTACACTTACGGTGTTCTAGATCAATTGAATGAAATTGTATGTCGTTGCACAAATATATGTGTATGAATTAAAAATGTATTGTTTTCTGTGAAGAAGGGTATCCTGTTTTAGTTAATACAACTTTTCTACAATTCTACTCAGAATTTATAGTTCAGAGATAAACAACAACATTTTATAAGTCTTTGTCTATCCATGTGATGTTGCGTTGCAAAGTTAGTTATCTGTAAATCTATATACAATAAGTAACAACTACTTAAAACGCATCGATATAATATGTTTAATATTAAGTATTTTCACTTTTAATAATACGAAATCGAAAAACTCAGATCCTAGAATTAAGTATTCAGAATCCTTTCTGCACGCCTCCGTGACGCAGTGTTATTTGCTACTAGCGACTGACGCATTTACTACTATCGTCGTTGTTTATCATCGTTCCTTATTTAAGTATTCATAATTATATGCGTACTTCAAAACATAGGTACTATTACATACCTCAATGTTTAGCAAAAAATCGGAAAAGGACATGAAAGATGTACAATCTCAAAAAGTATTAAAATATAGTGTTTATATATTTGATTTACCTTCGTCCTCCTCCAAGAATTGGTCGCTTTGGTCGATCACGTCTCCGATAGTTGCAGTCGGATCAAAAATGCTCCTTAACACCGCACGGTCTCTTTCACTTAACCCATCCGTATTCATATTATCGGTTAAGATTAAAATTGAAATAAGTTTTGTATTAAACGTACCTTCGCGTTAATACGCAGCGATCGGCTACACAAGTCGCGTTCGTCTGGCGACCGGTTTGAGAGTGTAGTCTCATTTATCGATACGATTTATGCAAATGTGGCCGTCTAGTTAGTTCAGTTTACATCGATTTAAATACTTACCTGCTAAGTTTATCATGAACGTACATCTCAGATATTATCGTGAAGGTCGGACACTTGAAGGTCTTCGAAATAGTGTTTCGTAATATTTAGTAAGAATTTAAAAAGATAACGGAAAAAAACATTGATCTGTAATTAACGATTGATTGTAAACAGTACTAATAATTAGGTGCGTTAAACGCGAACTGTTACTGCGTTAATTAATAATACAACAACAACAATGCAACAAATTAAAATCAAATCGTGTTTATTTACATATTATATAATCGACTACATTAAGTATCAAATTCGGTTATGAGATTCTATGTGCTCATGTTAAATATATGAAGGTCCCTGTGAGCTGTCGATATGACTATAAAAGAAAGGATATCGAAAAGGCCTTATTTTCACCCCAGACCAAGAAAAAATATGTCATATGATTTGATGTTTTCTTTATAAATCTTGAAAAAAAAAAAACCCAAATTAGTAATTACTATTGAGACGCCAAACTTTGTTCTGTGATTTTCCTTCAAAATGAGACAGACATTTTCAGTAACATTTCAATTTTTTTATATGGAGCGTATATATATAAGAATCACTTTATTTCAATGTTCATATGTTGCTACACGATTTATTTTAAAATTATATTGCATCCATGCTGCTCTCATAAATAACAACAAATGAAATTATTTTTACGATTAAAAAGGTGATCATTATATAAATGCATAAAATAAATATATTTAGGATTGACGTTTCAAGAACTGTGTGATTTAACTTTAGGAATTTATCAACTAAAACAGACAAAGTCTTACACAAAAGAACATATAGATAATCAAGGTCTTTATAAATATTTTGCATACAGAATCGAGCGATATTTTGAGAATAAAATTCAATTTAAACACTTTAGACAATTTAGATTGTATATTTTAGAGTTTCTAAAATATACAACCTTTGGATAGAGTACAATTCCACTACTGCACTTCTGACACAGTCAATGTAAAATAGGAGCAAGGCTTGTTGGTTGTTGCGCTCATATTGCCTCCTTAATCTGGAATTTAAGTTACGACAGAAAAAAAAGGATCACATTACTACGCGATGAGTCTTGTACAAAAATTATTTAATGGATATAGATATTGAAAGACCTGGAGTAACAGGAATGAAGACTGGGGGGGACTTTAAAACGTGAAAATCTTAAAATGTACCAAATTTACCAAATAAAGATTAATATCAGAATTTCGGGTTTTCATGAAACTTCCCTAGAATAATGAGATTAAGTGGAAAATATACGTTAAAAGAATTTTTGACAAAATATTTATTTCATTTTACTATTTATTTTCATGTATTTTATATAATGCACATATTAAGGTCGGGAAAAAGGTTTTCGTATTTTATAAGTAAAAATTGCAGTAAAATCTTTGGTTGTACCGTTTGTATCTATTTAGTTTTCATACCAATAAATGGATGACATTTTAAAAAAGAAAAATAAAGGTATAAGCGTCATTTTCCTATCGAATCTAAT
The DNA here is from genome assembly GCA_005406025.1 of Eumeta japonica. NCBI lineage: Eukaryota > Metazoa > Arthropoda > Insecta > Lepidoptera > Psychidae > Eumeta > Eumeta japonica. The sequence continues at coordinate 207,670 of BGZK01000562.1, forward strand.
CTAACGTAGAAATTCGATATATTCTAAAGTTTTATTACAAAAAGGGAAAATGCAACTAAAGCAGGGAAATGTTTGCATCCTGTTTTGAAGGTAATGATATAATCCCATTGTTATAGAAATTCTGGGATTTCTGATCAAAAAACTGCGACAAATACTTTTGACAGTACTTTCTTGATATTAATCTAACACTATCTCTTTAGGTATTATTAGGTAATTCTGAGGAGACCGAAACAGGTGAAAATCTAAGGATGCAAGGTCAGAGCTATATGGTGGATGCATTAACACTTCCCAACTAAACTCTCAATATTTGCTGAGTGGCTAAAGATATGTGTGGTCTGGCGTTATCAAGGTGAAAAACCACACCCTTTCCGTTGATCAATTCCAGCTGTTTTTTCTCTACTTCTTGCTTGAGTCTCATGAGCTGGTGGCAGTAGAGATCCGAATTGATGGCTTTGCCCGACAGTAAAAGATCTAATTAGTTACAAGCCCTATAAACCACCCCTAATACTAAGGATAATTACCTGGACTGCCAACGGGCTGATATAACTATATTTATAAATGATAAATATAGGTACTTGAAGCCTTCTTGAAAATCGAAAGGCTGAATATAGCCTTAATTTCAGAAACTAGATTCACATCAAAATCCAATTTTAGCCTAAAAAACTATGTAACTTATACCACGTGCCATCCGTCTGGTAGGTAACTCACACAGAGGAACTGCTGTTGTAATAGAAAAGAACATTAAGCATTATTTTCTTGAAGAATATAGGACTGAAAAGATACAAACCACTTCAGTCCAGAACTAAGATAATAAAACAGAAACAATTATGTGTATGATCTACTGCCCATCTAGACATGTTATTACAAGTGATGACTTCAAATATATTTCGGGACACTGGAAAATAGATATATATGTGGTGGTAATTGGAACGCAAAACATGTATTTTGGGACTATAGGCTAACCCTTCCACGAGGCCGACAATTATATGCAACCACAAATGACCTCAACCTTCATTGCGCTTCACATGGTATCCCCACATATTGGTCTACGGACCTAAATAAGGTACCAGACATGGACTTCTTTATTACCAAAAATATCCCACTTAGTCAGTTACACTGGAAGGAATGTACCGACCTGTTGTCAGACCGTACACCGGTAATAATCAATGTTCAGTGCAGAGCTATTTTAAAAGAGTCTTCTCAAAGACTGTCTAACTGTGGAACTGATTGGAACAACTACAGAACAATAATATCAAATTCCATAAAACTTAACACACCGCTGAATAGCGAAGAGAGCGTTGAAAAGGCAATTGAATAACTCAACAAGCTTATTCATCTAGCGGTCAAAGAAGTTACACCGTTTAAGAAATCGACGACTAAGTTTGATTCCCGCTACCCCAAACTCATAAAGGATAAAGTTAATGAAAGAAGACAGCTGCGAAAGAAGTCGCACACCACAAAATATCCTTGTGACAAAAAGGCTTTCAACAAAGTCTTTGATGAACTTAAACACATGATCTCCTAAGCAGAAAACGAACGCTTTCAAAATCAGCTTGTAAACCTTACCTCTAATAAAGACACAAACTAATCGCTATGGAAAATAACGAAAGGGCTAAAACAACCAAAAGTAAAATATACCATCTATAAAAGGCGCCGAATGTCTAATTTATATTGGCTACTTAAATTTGTTCCAAATTTGCGAGTTTTACTAAAAGTACGTAATTTTAAGCACGACTCTTTAAGTGTTTTTCTGACTGGCCGTATCTTTCAACAAAATTTGTCAAATCATGCAAATCAGCGTATCCGTGATTATTCCAAACCGATTTCATAGTTGCGCATAAAATACATGGATAACATAACAATCTATTTTTTGTGTTTCCACGCAGTAAGCCAACTAAACATTTCAAAATATTTACTACTTGCATTTATTCTTTTTAGTCAAATCTGTATTTGGTAACGGCCGGCCGGTTTGCAGAATTTGTAATTTTTTTTTTTTATAAGAAAAATGATTGAATGCGTTTAGACTACTGTTTAATTTTAAGAAGCAAACATTTCCGTCATAAATTTCACGAGTGCAACTAAACATTTTTACTACTTGCACAACTGAATAACAGGGATAATACAAAACTATCAAAATTGTGGTGCTAACGAAAACAAGAGCGCCATGACTGTTAAAAATGACAATAACGTATGTACGTATTAATTATAAAAAAATGTTTAAAATCACAAGAGCGTTCAGATTACAAAGCGATTTAATTTTGTCGGTTTCTGCTTAGATATGAGGATTATCTAGACAGAGTCTGGAATTACGTCTGTGTGCTGTTTTCAATGCACACAAAACGAATTTTTGCGTGTGTGATATGTGTCTAAATGAAGCAAAAAGGACGATGTATGACGTCTAACTGCGCCACCGTACGGTAATAGATTATATCGTACTACTTATGAAATATTAGAGATGTTTAACCATAATTATAGAGGGCGGTATTTTAAATAATTCGTTAGTGTTATTGATTTTTAATTTTTATTTAATAAAATGATTTGGTTTTTTAACCATGTACAAAGGCAGGCAAAGACTATTTGACTTATCCCTATGATCGCCTCTACTAGGTGGTAGTAGTTTAAAGGTTCTATGTATACCCCTATATACACAAAACCTTTACATCAATTTGTGTGCGTGCGTGCATGTGTGCGCGCGATAGATGTGGGCTTAATTAGCTTAACTTCTTGCTTCACAAGCTATTGTTGTTTCATTGTTGCTAAATTTGAACCATAAACCATAAAGTATAACTGCTCCTACGTTTTGAGAAAAGGTTGTTATGTGAACAAAAGCTAAATTCATCAAGATACAATGATGTATTTTAAGTGTTACTATGATATGAACTGATAAATAATAGAGTTTTAGCATCAAAGAAAGCAAGATATTTCGGGCAGTCTGCATAGGTGATTATAAAAAATCTATATGGGAAAAATGATAGAGAAAAGCTCATCATGAACATATTTTATAAAAGATTGATATAAAACAATACTTTTAATATCTAAAATCTGTTTAGCACGGTCTATATCATTGTTTAAGAGAAAAACTTTCCTTATAATTTTAAAATTCATGAAAACACTCTTAACACAATATTTTTATATGTGTATATAAATATAATGTACAAATAAAAGACGATATTCAAAATCCAAACATTTCTTGAATTGAATAATGATTTGATAACTTATAAACTTAAATTAATACCTTAGTTTTAGAAATAAATAACTTTTAGTGTCCAAGCTTATAAATTGATATTTTTAAATAAAATAAGAAACGGCTATACTCAACATATTGCAATTTATTTATTGCAAACATATTCTATTTCTTCATGAATTAGAAATAATAAAATGAATAAAAATAGTGAAAGTTCAAAATTAAATTTTGATTGGAGAATTCATTAAAGTATATCTACAAAATCCATACTTGAAAGTAATGTTTTGCAAAACAAAAAAATTTATATACATTTAACTATTTTCTGTATTTGCTAATTGTGGTATATAATTTCACAAAACCACTATGTCTATAGTAAGAAGGAAATAATGAATTAAACAATGTAAATGATTGGAAAAAAAGTCTAATATAAAATAGTAAATATAAGCTGTTTTCAAATAGATAACTTGTATATAATAATTTATCTATAAAATGAACTTACATAGAATTCATATTTTCACTCAATTTTTGTGAAAATACAAAACCTACTATCAATGCTTATAAAATTACTCTAAAATCTCATATCACAATAATTTAGCAGCACTTAATCTACATTGGTAAACTCACATAAGTCATTCTCACTTACTCCTCCCTTGCAATTGTTTCATCTCCATCACAATTTCAGAATTACAATATATTTAGCAGACACATTAATTAATTATTTGTGAAGATTAAAGCTTATTTTCTGTTACTTTCTATGTTTTATCAAAAAGCCAATGAATTAACACAAGGTTGTTATTTTCTAGATTTCGATCTCTGATAAAAATAAGATGAACACAAAAATCAATTGTTCTCTCTTAAAATTGTATACACTAGAGATTAAACCGCTATTTTGGATTTTGCATGAATTACAGTACTATTGATTGTGCTTATGTTTCTTATAAGACCTGCGTCCTATATATAACTAAGGATCCATGAAACAATTCTTGGCCATGGCTAACGTAATTGTTCGCAAAGTCGCTACGTCGGCGGCGGCGGACCGGTGGTACCGCGCGGGCAAAAAGAGCTCAGTCGCCATACTACTAAGGAACTATTTTAGTATTATTTACATTATATATTTAATTACCATACTTTTTGAGTGCCATTCTGTTTTTGATGAAACTATGAACGTTTTTACATTCCAAACCCTGTAAGCTAGTAATAATTTCGAAGGTTTGTATGAATAGCATCATGAGTTCTAAACAATAATGGCGTGTGCGAGGACACTATGCCACTGCCAAAAATTATTAGTCAATGTTTAAAATAATTACAGATTATATTGGTCCTCAGTACAATAAAATTAATACTTTACAACAAAATCACTTGTTTCAAATATAGTTATAATATTTGTTTACCTGAAGGTTAAAATAGCACATTATTTCATTAAATTTACTTTTTAATCAATTTCGAATTTTAACTATGATGAAAATGAAACATTGTGTATTCCAAGAGTACGACAACATTTAAAAATATTATTTATATATATTACACTAAATCTAAAACGTGATTATAAAAAATGTTTACAAAATTTTTAACCTCAAAAGAGGCAAGCTGATAATGTACATTAGTTAATCCGTGTTACTTTCATGCACATGTTCTTATGATCTAATTATTTTGCATCCATAAAAAAAAGTAAAAGCATCCCTAGCTTCTAAGCTCAAAACCATTGGAGAGTAAATTTGGCAATAGAAATTCTGAGACTACACAGCTACTCTCTTAACATTATAGAAATCACCTAACAATCCTCCATTTATGAGATGAATATTAATGACAATATGCTAAAACAAATTACAATAAAAATAAATATATCATGGTCTGACTTTGCATTACCATTACTAAATTCCTAGACACAAAGATGAAATCTAATTTATCTATAAACTAAATTAATGTGTTAACAAAAGTTTTAAATAAAATAACTTGTTACATTTTCGCCTATTTTCACCTAACTTTAAAATACAATTTCTATTAATATTAAATAAAATTGTATAACTATTGAAAACATAATGTATCAAAAATGAGGACAAAAGCCCTTGAGTGTTCTCATAAAGAAATAGTTTGACAACCTTTCCATTTGCTAATGAATTTCAAATTTCAAAAATCATTGACTATATTAACATAAAAATTGTCATAATTGGAAATTAGAATTTACCTTTATGTAACACTGGCTGAGCTGTCAGATATGAGAAAAACTAAAAGTTAAATATACAAATTCTTAACTATGTACAATGTAGTATACACAAAATTGAAATACATATGTTTTCAAGATGGAATAAGTAAATTCAATGTGTTTTACTTTGAAGGTTTATGTGATTTTCGTCGATGCTACCTTCTTATGAAGCCCTTTGTGCCATCAGGACCGCGTGGAGACCGTAATACAAGAACACCAGGTGGTGGTGGCGATGGGAATATTCCTGTGGGAGAAGCCCCAGGTGGAAGCCTAGGAAGAATTTTCTTCTCTTTAACCTTATCAATCTGACAACCACCTTGTTTATTGGACTTGTCACTCAAGCTGTTAGCTTGTAACTTTTCTTGAAGCCGACTTAAGCTGCAAAATAAATATTTTTCAATTTACAAATCCAAGGTGTAACTCATCAGATCTAACAATTTAAATAATATTATTTAGTATAAATAATAATGAATATATAATAATGTAGCACCAAATATTTTCATTCAAGTTCTCTTGATAACTCTTGGTAACAGAATTTTCTCTTTTAGATTAAAACTGAAATAGTACATCAACCTTGACATAGGAGAAGGAGGGGCATAGTATGTTGATAATTGATAACCTAGGTGAAACAAAGAGATTTCCATGATATTTCAGTATATTATTGTGTTACACTATTGCACCTGAATTTTCAAGATGTTAAGAAGGGACTGAACAACGAGTTAGGCTATGACACAACCCAGTAACTTTGCTTCACGAGAGTGAGCAACTTGTTTCTGTATGGATGTTATTGACCAGCAACCGCTATCACTATAAATTTCAGGGACAAGGATTGATCTATCACATGGAGCATGCAGTAATAGGCCTGGGATGACTAACTTAAATGTTTTATTATCTGTTCACAAACCTGATATGGCGCAGTATTGTCACGCACTGCTTCTATAGAAACAGCACGTAAGAATGCTACCTAATCAGAGGAAAAGCTTCTCTTTCAAGTGATTCATTGCCATCGGGCGAGTAAGAAAATGTGAAGATACGGTTATGGCCATAGCATATAAATGACGAAAGGAACACCATAATGCTCATTTACGTCAGTAAAATCTGATTAGTCATCTCCATATACTGGGTACTTATGAAATTTTTTAACATGTTAGTGCACTGTTTCAGTTTCTACTATATCCTACTATACCCTTGTTAATACTCTCACTTAAAAAAATTCACTTTTTAATTTCAAATCTAATAAAAATTATTTAAAAACAATATATTGGTCTACACAATATCTATTTAAACAAAATACAAGTGTGCAATGACATATCTTCTTATAAAAAGTCTAGTCTTCATTTTTTAAGCCATTACTTTTGAGTATTTTTATATAATTAAGTAAATCATTTATGAAAAAATAGAAATGTAAAAAATAACAATAGTGTTTAAATTTAGTAAAACATTTACAGCGGGATGCTTCAAACCATCATTTGCCATAATGAACTGCTTATAGTTAAAGTTAAAAGCTAAACAAGTCAAAATACACTGTGTTAACTTCTCATTTTACAGTTAACTAAGGTAATATTTTGACAAGTTTCATTTTAACTTTAACAGTTAGCACTTAATTATTATAAATAAGAGTTTGAAGTACACCACTGTATTACATTTAACTACTACTTATAAGTTCTGAGTATTGTAAAGCTTACTATTTCTAGTCCTAATGATGATAAAAAAAGTATTTTTCATCATATATTTTATACATGTACTAATCTAATTTTTTAATAATGCATCCCACATTTTTGAACAATATTGCTCTTAATTACTTTCGTTATATTTATATAATATAAAATAATGGAAACGCTCAAGAACTAACAAGAAAAACAAATACTTATTTCAAAACTATTCACATAGCCAATTACTCTACATTTCTCTATAATACAGTTATATGCAAGTGCATATTTTACATATGTATTATAATATGGCCAAAATATGCATAAAAAGATCATATAATTATATACGTTTTGCCTTCTGTTCATGGCATACAAAAATATGCACATCCATTAAATTACGTTTTGTTATATAAAACTACTTATCCCTTTAATCAGATAATTAAAATTTACTAACTTATCATCAATAACATCTTCAGGACTTCTAGCTTCGCCCAAAATTCGTAACCGCGCCTCTTCATATTCCTTTTGCCTCTGTTGTAATGTTTTAACAGGCCGTGCTTTATTTTCTCCGTTCATTTGTCCACTGGCCGTGGACGTTGGCCGTTTTAGTATACGAATAGCAGGCTCTGGCATAATGCACTGAGATCCTATACAAGAACTTTCTTCTACAATCACGTTAGTAACCTTGCAAGCAATGAAACCAGACGATTTCTCCGATGTTTCTTTAGACATTAACTTGATCTTTTGATCCAACTGAAAAATTAAGAAACAATGGTTACTAAATCTGTTTTTATACAGAAATTTTCTTAAACACTTAATTAATTCCGTACATTAACACTTACTCCTATATCGTCCATATCCTCCCAACTTTCACATACGTCAACTTCATCCTGCGCCGCCATGTTAAATAAAAAAAAATTATGAAATGTCAATCTCACAAAATTATGATCATGTCCCTAATACACAGAAATACATTCAAGCTTAAATCACATTTATTAATAATTCAAGAAATTTAAATGGAAATATTAACAACTAAATGAATTACAAAAAAAGAGAACTCAGATTCGGTATCCTCAATTCCCAAAAACCATAATAGATTACAGCAAAAAAAAATAAGTGCTTGTAACTTTTACACGCGATAAAATAAAACTTTTAACAGTACGCAAATATTATTACTGCATTAAATATGTGTTTTTTCAATAAACTATTAAACCATATTTCCCGCTATCACTTATTTTTTCTAAATGCTTATAAAGCGAAGCCAATTTTTAAACAAATTTTAGGATTGAGATTAGTAAATTAATAAAGAGTCGATGTGCAATAATATTAAATGAATTCGTCGTTAAAATAAAAGCAACAATAGTACTTTCTCTTCAAAATCAATTTTAGTACTTTCCATAGTACCCACTATACCATGTATAGTGGGTACATCGCCTGTATGAACATCGCCTCTTGTTTTTGTTTTGTAAAGCCATAGGCAACGACGACATTCATTGATTGTGGCCGATGACTACCATCGACTGCATGTTATTTTTGTGTCAACATTTGACACAAAAATAACATTTATTGATTTTTAGTTTTTAGGGTTCTGAATCAAAATGATGAAAATGGAACTCTTACAGTTTCGTCATATTCATCTGTCCCTCCTTCCGTCCATCAATGTGTCCATATGTCACGGGCATTTTACTCAATAACTACAAGATGTATATTCATGAAATTTATAATGTAGGTGTCTTGTATAAGCCGCTACTTAGTTTGGTAGTTAAATAACAAATAGAGGTATTTCTAGGGGACACTCCATACACGTAACACAAGCCGAAAAAAATTTTTTCAGCAAACATCAACCTGTCGCACATATTTCGACAGTTCTTTTAAAAACACTTTAAGACTTTTAAGCAATTCTCTCGACTAATTGAATATTTTCAGGAACAATCGCTTCGAAAATAATAATAAAGATAATCTTAATAATACTTTAAACGAAAATCATTTTGAACATGACCAGATATAGTTTTTTCCAAAAAATTGCGCTTTTCCACAAAAGTACGTAAGTGCCGCTTTTTTATTGGTGCACTACACTAATTTAAAAATAATAGTTGACATTCTTACTAGTTTTTCTTAGTTATAGGCGACTAAAGTATTTTCAGCTATTAGTGAGGAAAACATGGAAAACGTTCAAGAACGTATTTTTTTTTTCATCTTTATTGCATTTCTTTGTAGTTACGACTTTGGAGCCTTATAGCGAGTGTGACATGCTCTTGGCCAGTTTTTTGTGCTTGACATGACAAATAAGTGCTTGAATTCTATGGAGATAAAAATAATAATTAATATTATCAGGAGAATGCGTTCTGCCTTAAAAACTTGGTTTTACTATATTTATTCTCAAGTTGTGTTGTTTTTATTGCTGATATTGCCGTTTTAAAGACATCGGTCAAATAAAAATTTGGCTCCTTAAAATTTTTGAACAAAAGAGCAATTGACTAAATACAGATACTGTAGCTTTAATGGCGATTAGGGAAATAGTTAATAAGTTAGCGGTATCAAGTTTGCTCCGGAAAAAGTTTCCGCTATAAATAAGTGCTATTTAAAAAGTTGAAAATTGTTTTATTTCTCAAAATAATTTTAAGAGGGATTTGTGGGCAATCAACAGACTTTTCTTCCCAACTTGGGGATTTTAACTTAGATTATTAGTGATTTTAATAAATTGCTATTGGTAACACTGATTACATTTGATTATGTGATTTGCCCTTTAGTTGATGTTGGTTGAGTTTACTTTTTCATGAGTAAATTATGCACTGCGAATTATAAAGACAATTAAGTTTCATAACCTTTGGAGGAAATTTTATAAGTTATTGACTATTTACACATTAGTTTATTAAAGACAGGTTATTTAGTTAAAGACGTAGAAAATTCAATTCTTATTTAAATATTTATTTCTTACCACGATGTTTATTAACCTCTGAAGTTCAAGTTTTCAGGAAACAATTTACTCAAGTATAACCTACACGTCCTATACTTTCGTGTAAGTTAATTGTTTTTTGCTAATGATAGGCAATCGAAAAAATAGTTTTTATTGTAAAATGACATTTTAATACAATATAACAATAATAATAGCATTTATATGTACAATTTAAAAGTTAATATGTTATCTTTGAAGTTACTCTTCAAAATAAAATCTGGAACGAAAGAATCTGCAAGATAATCTGAACTAACTACTTCAATGTCAGCATAATAATGTAATTAAGATTATTTTAAGTGATGAGTGTTTCATATTACTTTTTGTAGTGGTAATCTTTAGAGAAAAAATTATTCAGTGATGACCTAATTTAGATGTCTCAACATCGGCTATGAAATGGATTAAAACCTGACAAGGGTCACTGGTTACTGTTGAAAACAAGTAGCTTATGACCATTCAACATGAAAATTGAGAGGAAGTTTAGATTTAGGAGAATTTGGATGTAAATTCTAAATTTTAGTGTTAAAAGTTTTCTATTGCCTTTCTCGAGTTAGATAAAACAGAATTTTTGAACCACAGAACAGAGTGATTGTAGATGACCAAGAAAGAGTTCCTTTTAAAATTCATGTTCCTCTTTGTCTGAAGTGCATGATTTTTAAACCATAACTTTTACTTACCATTGTGAAAATTTTTGCCCCTTATGAACTTATTACCTATTAAATAACAATAAGCATCACAGTACTATAGTTCATGATTTAAGGAGAAAGGATGTGGCTTAGCCAAATTTCTCGCTTGGTTTGAGTATCATAAAACAAAGAAGGTGCAATTCTGATCATGTGGAAGTACAACGTTCAAATGTCAGTGCTATCTGCATTGGATTTGCATATTACAAATAATAAACTATAAATGCAGCAGCATCATTATGGGAAACAAAATATATTAGCTTCACCATAAGACTCGCATTGAGTGCCATTTTGAAAAAATAAACATTATGGAAAGTGAAAATTCACAATGTGAAAAAATATAATATTTGTATGTCAGTTATGCTCTAATAATGTGAAGGAAATATAAATTATTTACTATTATGTGGATGGTTTTTATCATTTTGATGTTAGATGTGTGTTTATTATGAATCAGTTATGTAAATCTATTAGTGTTTTGTAGTAAATTTGTTGTCACATTGCAATGTGAAAGATACAAATAAATTAATTTACTTTTTTAACATTAGTTGCTGTTCTGAAGTATCAGAACAGCATTACAATAATAGTAATGTATTGTATAAAAACAACTAATTAGCACCTAACATGTTTTTTTTTTTCTATGACTGAAATTAAATCTTCATAATTTTTAGAGTAGGTGTCAACCAATAAAAGTAAAAGTATGCCTATATGTAAGAATAGTCTATGATTACCAATTTTAATGTTCACACCCATTTTTTTTAGATAGTAGCAGTGTTATTTAAACAATATTTTTAAACTGTGTTTATATATACATCAATCAAGATTTTTCGAGCAACATGACATACACAATTAGAAATAAATGATGTTTCTTAATTCACATAAACACTTGTGACATTATTTATGAGCATTGTTGTAAAGTGAGGTTAAGTGGTAGTGTTGTGTTGTGTACATTATTTCAATTTAAAGTCTATCCAGACAAAAAAAGATATGACTATGGACTACTTACTATAAAAGAATAATTTTTCCTCGCATTTTCCATTTTAAAGAACATGTTTTCTAGCATCATTTTTCTTCAGTTTATTTTTCTATTCCATATAAAATAGTTATTAGTACATAAGTCGCCTATAACTAAAAAAACAAGTAGGTATGTCGACTATTACTCTGAAAGTAGTGTATACTAAAGTGTATTACCAAAAGAGAATATCTCCAGGGCACTTACATCCTTAGGTTGGAAAGTGCACTTTTTCAACAACAGTGTATCCAATAATCTTCAAAACAATTTTCATTGAAAGTATTTTTAAGCATTATTATTGTAATTTTTTTCATATTTTTAAACATACAATTTAAAAGTATGAAAAGTAAGAAGGGGGGGACAATCTCTGCTACTTTTGTAGCAATTATATCCAAAAATATTCAATTAATAAAAAAAATGCCCTAAGTGTTTTTAAAGAAGTTAAGAAATATGTGCCATATGTCATACATTGATATTAACTGAAGAAAATATTTTGTTCAGCTTCTGTTATATGTATGGAGTGCCCTCTTAGAAATATTTATTTTTATTATGTAACTACCAAATTAAGTAGCGACTTATACAAGGCACCTATACTCTAAATTTCATTAATATACATCCTGTAGTTTATGAGTAAAATACTTGTGACATGGACGAACGAACATGACGAAACTATAAGGGCTTTATTTTTGTGATTTTGGCTCGGAAGTCTAAAATCAGCACTATACTATCATTACAATTCAAAAGAAAAAACAAAATAATATGTAAAACAGGACTGTTTCTAATTGTCTTTTTCCTTTTTGCAAACACTAACATTTATATCTTATTGATGTCTTATTTCTCCTTATTAGTAGTCAATCAAAAACTGTTGATGCTTTCTTTTAATTTGCTGACTACAGTATAATGCAGGAAACTTTGCTGCTCTGAATTGCCTTCGAATGATATAATGCGCATGTTTAACACTCCCCGACTCTTCCTTCTTCTCCCCCGTGTGCCAATTTTATGCCTTTGCGACGCTTTCGTGAATAACTTTACAGCAGTAGAGTTTCGTGCGTTGTACTGTAAATAATTATGAACAGCGTAACCCCTAAAAGTTATAAAATTTGTTAACTTAATTTTTGTTTTCTTTTTAGGTGCAACAATGGCATTCTCAGGTGGATACACTTCAAATACATCAGGGTTCCCTACAGTGGATCCCAGTGATATACAGTTTCTATTATACAGCAATGAAGATATCAGACGTCTCAGTGTTGTCAACGTTAAAACAATTAATAGTTTTGATGCCTTGGGAAATGTCAATAAAGGGGGATTATATGATAGTGCTATGGGTCCCCTTAGAGACAGGAATGAACTTTGTACAACATGTTCTAATACACTCCTCCACTGTCCAGGCCACTTTGGACATATTGAATTGCCTTTTGTGGTTATTAATCCTTTATTCATCAAAACTATATATACTATGTTTCGTATTAGTTGTCTTAAATGTTTCAGAATACAAATGAATGATAATGTTCAATTAATCATAAAACTCCAATTGCAATTATTAGAGGCGGGTCATGTTACTGCAGCTTTGGATCTAGAAACTTTGATTTCAGACGTGGACAAAAATGCAAATTCAGCAGATTCACCTGCAAAACCTCCAAAATTTATAAAGAAATATAAGAAACTGTTAAAGGAAGAGAGTCCTGTTGTGGAATTATTTAATAATAAAAATGTGGCAGTTCTGAAGTCAAGATTTTTAAATAATTTATTCAAAACAATAAACCCTGCCAAAAGATGTATTTTTTGTCAACATAAATTAGTGAAAGTAACTACATCTGACAATAAATTAATGTGTCATGTTACAGAAGGAACTAGGGGTGTTAAAGTGATGTTGGCTGATGAAATTCAAAAATATTGCTCTCAAATATGTGAAAATGATTCAGATATTCTTGTCCATTTTATTCCAATTTTACAATATTCACAGGTCAAACCATTGACAGATATATTCTTTGTAAATGTTATCCCAATTCCACCTCCTAATGTAAGGCCTTGTAATATTTTGCATGATGAACTAGTAGAACATGTTCAAAGTAATCTATATAAAAATATTTTGACATATGCTTTTAATGCTAAAGTTGTATCACAAGTGCTATCCTCATCAGACCAACAAAAAGCCATCGATGAATTAGATCAGTTACCTCGACAAGCATATGAGGGTATTAATGGTAAATCTGCAATTGAGAAGTTACACTCGACATGGCAAAGTTTGCAGAAATCAGTGAATTTTATACTAAACTGTTCCTCAGAACTGGGTGGATTAGGGTTAAAACAAATATTGGAGAAAAAAGCTGGCATTATTAGAATGCACATGATGGGAAAAAGAGTCAATTTTGCAGCTCGTTCAGTTATCACTCCAGATCCTAATGTAGATATTGATGAAATAGGAATACCTGAAGCTTTTGCGACTAAATTAACTTATCCAGTTCCTGTAACTGAGTGGAATGTGGATGAACTGCGACAAATGGTTATAAACGGCCCTAATGTACATCCTGGAGCTGAAAAAATAGAAATGGAAAATGGAAGAATAATAAGAATTCCAACAGATTCTATTGTAAAACGAAAGAGTTTAGCAAAAAGATTACTAACGCCTGATGAATTAAAAAATTCAGGTTTGAAAATTGTCCATAGGCATTTAATTAATGGTGATGTACTTATTTTAAATCGACAACCAACACTTCATAAACCGAGTATGATGGCTCATAGAGCAAGGATACTAAAAGGAGAAAAAACTCTTAGATTACACTATGCTAACTGTAAATCTTATAATGCCGATTTTGATGGTGATGAAATGAATGCACACTTTCCTCAAAATGAAATAGCTCGCAGTGAAGCATACAACATCATGTCTGTCAAACATCAGTACCTGGTTCCTAAAGATGGCACTCCTCTTAGTGGATTAATTCAAGATCATGTCATTTCTGGTGTGAAAATGTCATTAAGGGGTACTTTTTTTAATAAATCAGATTATCAACAATTGGTTTTTCAAGCACTAAGTAATTATAAAGGTGAAATAAAACTCTTACCTCCAGCTATATTGAAACCACAATTACTTTGGTCAGGTAAACAAGTATTATCTACTGTAATTATTAACAGTATTCCGAAGGATAAACCATATTTATCCTTATCAGGAAGAGCAAAGATTAATGCAAAAGCATGGCAAAAATATCTCCCGAGATCTTGGAAAGCTGGTGGTGTTCCATTCACCAATCCTAATACTATGACTGAAGCTGAAGTCATTATAAGAAAGGGACAATTATTGTGTGGAGTTTTAGATAAAACACATTATGGAGCAACGGCATATGGTCTTGTGCATTGCATGTATGAATTATATGGAGGAGAAACTTCAAGTGCATTGCTTAGTGCATTTTCAAAATTATTCACATATTATCTTCAATGGGAAGGTTTCACTCTCGGTGTTAAAGATATCTTAGTTGTAAATGAAGCTGATAAAAAGCGAGATGAGTTTATTGATATTATATGTAGTTCTGGAAAAATTGCAGCTAGCAAAGCTACAGAGTTGTCATTAGATGTAACGGAAGAAATTATTAAAGAAACTATTGAAGATATGATGATAAAAAATCCCAAATTTAGAGCCTCATTAGATCGCCAATATAAATCTTTATTGGATAGACACACAAACAATATTAATAGTGTCTGTTTAGGTGAAGGTCTCTTACAAAAATTCCCTGACAATAATCTACAGCTAATGGTACAATCTGGAGCCAAAGGGTCTACTGTAAATACTATGCAAATTTCTTGTCTCTTGGGTCAAATTGAACTTGAAGGTAAAAGGCCACCATTAATGATTTCAGGAAAATCGCTTCCAAGCTTTCCTCCTTTTGATTTAAGCCCAAGAGCTGGTGGATTTATCGATGGTAGATTTATGACTGGAATTCAACCGCAAGAGTTTTTTTTTCACTGTATGGCAGGACGAGAAGGTCTGATTGATACGGCGGTGAAAACAAGTCGTTCCGGGTATTTACAAAGATGTTTAATTAAGCATTTGGAGGGTTTAAGTGTTGCTTATGATCATACTGTAAGAGATGCAGATGCAAGTGTAATTCAGTTCGCTTATGGAGAAGATGGTCTAGATGTACTTAAATGTCAGTTCTTAAAAAAAAATCAATTTGAGTTTTTAGATGCCAATAGCACAGTATTCCCAAAATCAACTATTGAGATGTTGAAAGAAGGTGTTGATATTAAAACTGCAACCAATAGACAGAAATCGCTAAAGAAATGGAAGAAGAAAAATGGGAATCCAATGGATAAGACTAGAGACAGCCCATTTACTGCTTTCTCAAGGATTGCTAAGAATGACATTAAAAATTTGTCCAATTCTGCCTGCAATGGAAGAGATGCCTTTTATAGTAAATTAGAAGAGATGTGGCGTTCATTAGATCTTGATGAACAGAAGCAATATAGTAAAAAGCGATGCCCTGATCCTATTACCTCAAAGGCATCTCCTGAATATAAATTTGGAGTCATCACTGAGCATCTGGATAATATCATGCAAGATTATATGAAAAATCGTCCAGTAACTTCGTATAATGACTTTACAGAAAAAGAAAACCTTATAGATGTCATTCATGCCAAGTTTTTAGGTTCTATGGCGACACCAGGCGAACCGGTAGGCTTGTTAGCAGCTCAATCAATCGGAGAGCCTTCAACTCAGATGACTTTAAACACTTTCCATTTTGCTGGACGAGGTGACATGAACGTCACATTAGGCATACCTCGTCTTCGTGAAATTCTGATGACGGCGTCGGCTAAACTTAAAACGCCTAGCATGGATATTCCATTTTTAGCTAATATTTCAGATGTCGGTAAAAAAACTGAAAGACTAAGATTAAAACTGAATAGAGTGACTGTGCAAGATGTATTGGAGAAGATCAACATAACATCAGAAATTGTAACAAAACCTAACAGGAATTTGAAAACCACAATGCGGTTTTGCTTTCTACCTCGAGAACAATATAAAAATCAATATTCTGTAAAGCCAAAGCAAATTATCAAGCATATGCATTCAAAGTTTTTCAAAGAGATGTTTGCAGCTATTAAAAAGCAAGTTAAAACCACAAGTGGTATTGTATGGACCACAGAAAAAGAGAGTACGAAGAAACATTCAGGAGATGATGAAGAAGACGAAGAAGAACAACTAGAAAATAATGTGACAGAACCTACTGATATAGCCAAAGATGACAGTTCAGATGATGATATTCCTAATGAAGATGATGACAACACAGAGGTATGATCAAAAATATTTTGATAGACTGCTAGTTTTACCAGGTTTTTTAACATTTTGTTTATAAAAATTTTCTCTTAATAAGAGAAGTGATACCAAGTTGTTGAGAGTGCAGAAAGAATAAAATAAATAGAACAACCTCATTGACAGCAATAATTGATACTGTCTTAGGGGGCATCCATAATTACCCTACATAAATTTCATGATTTTGACAGCCTCCTTTCTCCATCCTTGTCTCAATGTGATGTCACATATTTTGTGATTTTAAATTTAGAAATCATCACAGCATTTCCAAAATTATTTATATGTTTTTGTTTAAAAGCTAAGACATTATGAATTTAGCAATAAATCAAACATTTTTGAAAATAGACCAAGCGCAACACCATAAATCTACAGTGATAGATTTTCGTTACAGATGAAGTTTAGAGTTATACAGTGGGTTACACCAAAACATTTTGTATTTGACGAATTCTACTTTTGTTTATAAATACCACTACATCACATTTTACTTGCATTTTCACTGGAACAACAAATCAGATTGCACCTACTTAATAAAAATCAAAGTAATGATATAGGAAACAGTGAATGAATGTAGACTGACTAAACAAATCTATAGAGCGAATGTGTGCGATGAAAAGGTCGGCAAGGGTCGCCCTAGAAATCCTATGTAGACCATATTGGTGGCTAGGGTCGCTAATTGGCCAAACCTAATAGTCGGACAGACCAGTTTGGCCAGACATTTGAGTAAAAAAGCCAGATACCCTACATTATTGAGGATTTTGTACCGCAATATTATTGTTTGTCTTTTTACATTTCATTCGTTTGCGAAAATAAAAAGCCAAGCACCGTTTATTTTGGCCGGATACGCAATCAAAAAGCCTAACTATAACCAGCTTTATCCGGACACCTGGCAACGCTATTGGCGGCATATTAAAAAAGGCCAAATTTTATTCACCCAAAATCAATGAGCTTGCATAAGAAGATTGATGGATGTCAGTGAAGCAAGAGAGATATGCAAAGATCATACCATGTGGAAATCTATAGTCTCTTCATATCCTGAGAAATAGGTGTGAGTTTATATTATTATTATTTTAACAATATAGCGCGTGGATTTTATAATAAAGTAAGATATCTCCATAATTTTTGTGGGAAAAATCAAAATTTTCCTCAATAATGGCAACACTCAAAATAATATTTGTTATTGCAGTGTGTATTTATGACATTAAATTAAAATAAAACGTGATCATTACCATTTTACTTTCATTTCACTGCACTTGATTCAGCAATATCTAAATTTGATTTAGATATTGCTAAATTTAACATTATAAAGAGGTTTTGGGCAACTCATAACAACCATAAATAGTAAATTGGTGCAAAGCGATTTTTTTTCATTTTATGTTTTACATTACGTTTTATTTATTCTTTATGAAGAACTACGTTGGTGCAACCCGCTGTTAATGTTTTAGATTTGTATATGTGACTCCATAAAACATATGACTCGTCTCCCCCTTGTCACACAATGTCACATTTAGGTCACCCACTTAATCCTCTTTTAATGTATGACTTAAGTTATGAATAATCCCCAATTTTTATTATAAATAAAATGCCATTTTCATTATCAAACTGCATTTTTATATCATAAGTCTTACTATTTGAGCATATAATTTTTTTTTGTTTTTCTACTAATAATTTATATATTATTTATGTGATATAATAAGTATAGAAGAAAAATATGATGATTATTTATAGGAGTGAATCAAGAAAATGAAAGGTCAAATTTTATGGTTGTATTGTACCGGTCATGTTCAAATTAGGATTATTCTCCTTTTATATTGATACTAACCAAAATTTGAATAAAAGTAAGCCTGGAACAACACTTGAGTTCTTAACACTTAACTTTGACCTTTCTTGTTTCCTCAAGGAACAAGATTTCCTACATTAAAGTAGTAGTAGCTTACCTCCATTCCCTGTTATAAAAAGCAAGTTATTTTCATGCTTATTACGGTCATGTTCTTCTAAAAGATGACAATAAATTTTCTAAGTAAAAAGCAATCTCTTTGTCTTAGGCACACTCCAGGAAAAAATACAAGGTTACTCTCACTTAAATAGTTGAAGTGATCTTAGTGTGACTTTATCCAAAAATAGAGAATTTTCGAAAATAATGACTTAGAATAGAGTTTGGTACTTTTTTCAAATTCCTGTAGTATTATTTGTATCCCAAAATTACTGCCAAAATATTGGAAACTCTGCAAGTTGCTTTTTCGATACCGGTATGACCAATGAATTTGTTATTGAAATATAGATTGCAACTCGTATAGAAATGTTTAATGGGTATGTATTTAATTGGAGACTTAAGATTTTAAATTAATTGAAGAATATACATAATGTTTAGAAATTTATTCTAGACATGCTATATAAGTTAATGATTTGTTTATAGGTTCATATCTGTTATCATTAGTGGAGAGATGCCATTTGAATATATGCTAGATATTTAATGAAATCTTAATATGCAAATGTTTTAATATAAATTTCATAAATCATACAAATTTAGCAACTCCTATTTTAATGATTATTTTTTCCTGCTATGCCAATTGTGTAATAAGTACAATTGATTAGTAAAAGCTTAATTTCGCATTCAAAAAATTTTTATAACATATTTTATTATGAAATATATATTTCGTTATAGGTAAAAATAAGAAAGAAGAGAGATGAGCAACAAGAATATGAAGACCCTGAATCTGAGGAAGAAGAAAAATCAGAAGATGAAGAGGAAATGTTAGAGGAAGCTGAAGAACAATTTAAACAAGAGAATGAAAATATAGAAAACATGGAAGGGGAAATAAATGCTAATGATACAAAAACTATGGCAGAAGTAGTAGAGAATTATCACAGCGCCTCAAATTACATATTTGATACAAAAAGACATTTGTGGTGTGAATTAACAGTTTTGTTTCCTGTATCTTTCTTGAAGATCGATCTATCACAGGCGCTCCGTGATGCTGCATCGCGGTCCGTTATTCATGAAGTGAAGAATATTCGTCGCGCAATCACCATTCAAAATAAGTCTGGCGTCTTATTAAAAACTGAAGGCATTAACATTGTCCAAATGTTCAAATTTCAGGATCTATTAGATCTTAATAAGCTTTATAGTAACGATATACACGCCATTGCTAACACTTATGGTATAGAAGCGGCGTCTAGAGTTATCGTAAAAGAGATTCAAAATGTGTTTGAAGTCTATGGAATTGTAGTCGATCCTAGGCATCTGAGCCTGGTTGCCGATTATATGACCTATAACGGACGTTTTGAACCAATGAGTAGGAAGGGCATGGAATCGTCATCCTCTCCTTTACAACAAATGTCATTTGAATCGTCTATGACATTTTTAAAAGAAGCTGTTTTGAATGCCAAGAAAGATGGAATCAGATCTGCATCCAGTTGTTTAATATTGGGTCAACCGTGTCGAAGTGGTACGGGTTCATTTGGTTTACAGCATTTTTATAAACATGTTAAGTAATTGTAAATTTATTTTAGTTCTTAAATCATCTAATTACTATAGTATGTTTTTTTAATGTTTTACTATCTCAAAACTTGACCCCATTGCAGGAAGCCAATTTATATCCTTCCACATCATGATGTTTATGTCTCATCTCATGTGGCAAATAATAATTTATATTCCAATATGCACATGAATTTCAAAGAGGTTTAGAGCAGTCTATTAAGGATAAACGAAATACGACGATTTCATAGAAATTTATTTCGTCGTGCGTTTTGATTCTATAATAGAAATAAATCCATAATTAATATTTATAAAATGTTCAGAAAATGTGAATTTTGTTACATGACTTCGAAGAAATGTGATCACTTATTTAGTTATTTAATTTTAAAATCCATGAAAAACCGGCAGTATTTACTCAGTGAGTGCACACTTTAATTTATTGCCTTTATAAACATATATATATATATATATATATATATATATATATATATATATATATATATATATATATATATATATAACTGTATATTATTATTTATTTGTCAAAGTTGAAATCTGTCACATCAATATCTATAGTAATGTATAAATCTACAGAGGGTTTTTTTGGTTGTTCCGTTATAACTATTGACCTATACATCTGATCAAAATGAAATTTTGTATACATGTAAAGGATACATGAACTTTGTCGATAGGCTAAGTTTTTCTCTTAAGAAAAACTTAGACATCAACAAAGTTCATGTCTTACGTCCAACACTTATGTTGGACTTCTAAAATGCTTTGTGGGGGCGTTAATGATTCAAAAATAACTAAATTTTGAATTATGACTCTTATCGATTTAAATTTTAGATTATTTAAATTTTATACTAATATATAAATCTACAGAGGGTTTTTTAGTTGTTCCTTTATAACTATTGACTTGTACATCTGATCAAAATGAAATTTTGTATACATGTAAAGGATACATCGACTTTGTCGATAGGCTAAATTTTACTTAAGTGTTGGACTTCCAAAATACACTGCAGGAGCGTTAATTAAAAAAATGAGACTTTCAAGCTAAAGCTCCGACAGACATGAAATTAAGTAATAATTGAAATTTTGCTAAGTTAAGACTAACTATGATCAGAGTCTGGAAAATGTTGTGGGAGCGCTGAACATTTGTAATCACATATATAATGCCAATGATTTTCATTTGTCCAAGCATCAGTTAAAAACTACTGATTGTATTGATAGGGGAATTCCACTTGCAGATGGTTTTAAACTATTTAAATTCCAAATATCCTTTAAATTTCCTTTTATATACCTTCATAATTCATAATATCCAACGAAGTGGGCGGTTATGGCACTCTTCGACACGTTTACAAATAAAGAGTAAAAGAAACGACTGATGTGACAGCGAAATAATTATACAGATGCGAGAGAGATGTTCGCTATTACAATAGCTTCCGCATTATTTGACCTAGCGTTGCCGCTTTCGTCTTTACAAAGCAGTAACGTAACTTGGAAAACAATCTCTATTTATTTATGTTTGCAGAGATATCAAATCTTTTCACCAATTATTCAGGACTACCGATCATAAGAGGTTGGAAATATTTATGTGGTTTTAGTCTTTATGAGGCGTAGAGTAATTATTTATTACCTACTTATAGTCTGTTTTGAATGTATATATAATTTGTATTTATTTGAGACTAATTTTAGGATTACAATATATGCTAAAAAAACTGTAGAGGAAATAATTTTTCAATTTGAAAAATACTTTCAAATTCAAAAATTATTTCCTATTTACAGTTCAGAATGCATTATCAAACCAAAAACTAAGTAAGTAATGCTCTCAACTAATAAGTAGATATACTAGTTAACTAATTTTTATTATGAGAATATATTTTCATATTTTTCACATTGGCAAATAAATTTATACATGTTTTAATGTGACTTTAATTGAACAGTTTTGTGTTACTATTCTTACATTTTTTCATAACTAAGTTTTTATCACAGGAAAAAAAAAATAGTGCGTGGAGTCCCTCCGCGCAGAAGTGAAATTTCGTAATGTGGAAATGAAAATAGGAAGGGGTAGAAATTGCGTTTTTCGTCGCACGTTACAATTGCGATAAACAACTGCAAGACGAAATCTACTGACTCATTCTCTTTCTCTCTCCTTTTTTCTACCTGTGTGTATCTTTCTTTCTCTCTCCCTCTTGCGTTGGAATATTGGACGCTACTCGTTGCTAACGCTCGCGCTGGCCTGTAACAGGTATACTACGCGCATGCGTTCGAGTGCCACGCATTCACTCTCGTTCTGTCTCTTTCTATTCCCCCTCCCCAGGAGCGTTGAACATTTAACGCAACAGTGCTTTCATAACCCCTCCATGGTAGCGTGAAACATTTAACGCAACCTTGTTGGAAGTAGCATTAGAAGTTTCACTTCAACATATGAATAAGATATAGTGGTAAACAATGTTACATTTCATATTAAATACTCATAAAAACCATGATATTTAATATGTATAAACTAAAATTATATTAAAAAATTCATGTTAATTTGTGCACATAAACATTTGAAATGTTAATATAATGTGTATTTATGGAAACATTGAGTCTGCAAGAATGTTTCGACAAGAGATTTTTACCAAGTAATATAAAAGAAAAAATAAAAATTATTGTAAAAAGAGCTTTATATGCGGTAAAAGTAATAAACTTGCATAGAAAATACTTTAAAATTGCAAGAATTCTCGACAGATATTATATAATTTGAAACACATAGACATTGTTACCTATAAGACGTGCAATAGTAATTTTATTGTAGGCAACCATTCTAGGTTGTACTATAGTAATTTTAGTACTATAAATGTAAAATATAAGGTAACATTTATTCCTACGACGTAAATTTATTTCCAATGAATTCGATAACGACGACGTAAAAAAGGATGATTAACAAATATGAAACTAAAAAAAATAGGAAAAAATAATGGTAGTCCTTTTGCTTGCTCTAAGTTATCTCCATAGCAATTTTATTGAAATCACTCAAATTAGTGCTTGTAAGTCTCACAAAAACAATCACTGAGCCATAGCCACTCTAGCTACTAACTCTGAATAATCAAAATAAATTTCATAGAAATGGGTTCAACCATATGAATTCTTATAATACTGGCAGAACCCTAAAAAATATGTTTAATATCCTTTTACTGATTTTCAATTATCTTTATTTTGAAAATTTTATTGAATTCAATTTAACAATAAGAATTCTTAATATTTTTCACAGAACTAAAAATGTATCAAATATTCCTTTATTGGTTTTCAGTTGTCTATATTCAATATTTTATTAAATTTGGTTAAATTATAACTGTTCTCAAACATCTCACGGAACCCTAAAAATGTATTAGTTGCCCTTTTTTGACTTTCATTTATGTCCATAGTAATTTCTATTAAAATCGTATCGTATCTTTAGTGTCCGTTAGATAAATTCTTAAAATCATTAAAAATGTATCTGATATGCTTTTAGTGATTTTCAATCTATACTAAATTTTGTTAAAATCGGTTAAACCATAAGTCTCTTCAGTAATTCTGACGGAACGTTAATAAAGTACCGGATATCCTTTTATTAACTTTCAACTGTCTTTGTAGTACCTAATTTTTATTAAAATGGACCTGATTAAAGGGTTCTTAGAAATTCTCACGGAACCCTAACAATTTATTGGATATCCTTTTATTGGTTTTCAATTGTCTATTCTAAACTTTATCGAATGGGTTATATTTTATAATTCACCCTCTATGGGTCCTCATCGATTCTGATGGAAACCTAAAAATGCATCGAATATACCTTACCTTTACTGGTTTTTCAATTTTCTCCATTCTTAATTTTATTGAATTCAGTTAAATTACAAGAATTCTCAGTGATTCCAATTAGTTCCAAATTCCGGTTCAGTTTCTCGGAAATGAAACCTGATTCAATTGGAATAAAATTATCCCATTTTTAGGTTTTACTATAATTTCACGCAGTCACCTCAAATGTGTATTATTGTTATAATTTATACATAAAACTACGAAAATATTCTTCGGTTATTGATGATTGAAGAATTGTCTGGCAATTTGCTATGCAGTGCCCTGGTACAATATTTTTTCAAAGAATTTGTAACATAAAAGGGTGTGGCCTATTAGTGATGCCACACCTTTCTAAAAATCCGTCAATTCTAGTAATCACGGACATGTGTGTACTTGTTTAATAGTACTAAACTAAAAGGTCTGAAAGGCAAGTAAAATTTTGTCGTATTATTCTAATTATACCGTAATTTTAGAATAAATTGAGCTCTTATGTCGAAAACTAAGAAATACCTTTTTTTTCTAAACTGGGTTTTTTCAACGGCAAATTAGCAAATTTAATTTAAGAGACAAAATTTAATATTTTTCTGTAACACAGCCGAATAGCGCCATCTTTAGACATGTTAGCTTTTTATAATCGTTCGAATCACCATCATTATGGGCAAACTGGAGTCTTGCCTCGTAGGTGAATAAACTATGGACTATATTTAGTGGCTAATCATACTAACCATTGGAATATTTTATTAATTTATTCATGTTTGAATAAATGAAAAATTGCTTATATGAAAAAGATGTTGAGAAGAAAAAGAAAAGGTAATATGCTTTTGTGTCTTTGGTTTCCCAATTTAAATTTAGATTTCAAAATTTTTGAATAATATTGACAAACAATAAGGATGTTTTTTAGTATTTGTTCACGTTTATTAAAATACGACTTGTTTCAAAAGTAAAATACAACTACGAAAAGAGACAATAAATAAGGTTCATTTTTAGATTTCTTTAGTCAACAAGGAACCCTTTATAATTCATACCACATCTGTCCAGGGCTTTTCAAAGAGGTTCTTACTAGTAAAAAGATGTAATTTGGAATGGCTATACATATTATTTTATACACATAATCAATGATAAAATAAAATTTTGAGAAAAAAAGTTTTGTTTTTTTGGATGCCTCTATACAAAGTGAGGATAAACTTTTTGTCTTCTATCCCCATGATATGGGGTGTCATTGGATAGGTCGTTGAATAATATCACTTGGATATTGCAGGTGTGTGATAGCCATTTTCCGATTCGGGGATTCGTAAGGCTTTACAAGCTAACAAGTAATAGTCGACCAACTTATAAAAGGTGTTTAGAGAAGTAAAAACTAGAATTTTGTTTAACTTTAGAATTACTTAGACAAGTTGTGTTTTGTATAAAACAGGTAGTACATAGGTTTATGAACTACGCAAACCATAGAAAAATAAATGCACAGGATCTTACCTCTACTCTATGTGGGCCCGTTTATATCTGTCAAAATGTCAATCCTAACGCTTATATTATAAACATTCATTGGGTTAACAAAAAGCCAAGTATAACGGGCAACTACGGAATCTTACAATTGTATCTGGCTCAATGCACATTTGGCCAGTTTTATTTTAATATCGAGGGTGATTTAGTTTCGTTTTTTTTACTCTGTATCATTATTGATTGTGCCCAGGGTTTGATATTTTACTTCTTTGTGTTTCGGTTTTACTTGGGACTATTTTGAGGTAGGTAAATAAAAAAAATAGTGGTGTTGAGTTTTTTCTTCATTTCGGAAATGTATAAATACAGCTTATATAAAAACTAATAAACATTACTCGAAATTTTAATTTATGGTAATAGTTGTGTTACACACATTAATTATCATAAGCAAGGCCATTTATTGGTTGGTTTTTTGTACTTATGCGACAAAAAGGCATAGTCATACTTTTTGCATCACAAATAGAGTTTCAAGTATAATATATACATCCATAAACAAATCTAATAGAAATCTAAAATACATATGCCATTACTACACTGTAAGTCTGATTTGTCGTTAGCCTCGTTAACTTATCTCATGAAGATCTAAAATGTTCAAATTAAAAATTGTTCATGTATTCCATAACCGTGACCGGGTCGGCATTGCTTTACAGTGTAATAATGATCCATAAATATTTGATGAACCTTAAGTTGCCTATTCTAAGTCGGACGCTATTAAAAAATAACAATGATCACAATAGCTCTGGGCGTGAGGCGTCTGTGGACGTCACATTAATTACGATTAAAGCTAAAAAATAACTTATTTAATTAATCTGAATAATTATATAATTACGAATACGATAAATTCATTCACAACACTTGGCACTAACGCTTGGGCATAGAGCAGACACAATGTTTAATCTATGACAAGTTTAGTGGAGATTACGGCTTACTTTCCGTCATCGAAAAAAAAAACCACTGTATGGAATGATTTAATAAACTTGCCAACGGAAACACTGTTTCAAGATAAGATTCAAATCTAAGAAGAATGATAAATAACAAAGCAACACACTCGGTCTATTACATAATAATATGTGTATGCGATTGGCGTCATGTTGATGTGCGGATAAATGATCTGCTCCCTACTCTCCATACAATATGTGAACAAATGTAGTTGTATTTTAATAGCCAAGTCGGAATTAATACTTATGCGGTATTCACTACAATAAATAAACTAAAACTAAACATATTAAACAACAAAAGACCCGAATGCAAGTCCTATTTAATATTCTAGAACATCATTATATCACAGCCTATTTGATGTGCGTTACTGTCTTTGCGGTCAATTTCAAGAAGGCACATGAGTTTTCTGTCAGTAATTAATTAGATAAAATCAAAGAACAAAATATTGCAATATTACAAGAAAAAAAATGAAGACCTACCCCCATATATCAACTTGCATCATCAGGTCTTTTATTAAATTTTAACTCAAACAATTAGATGAAGTTGTAACAACACTTGGAATTTGTAAAGAAGATATTTCAATTTCATTATGTCGATCGACACTTTTACATTCTGATCGAGATGTCGAGGCACATTGGCTGTAATGAACTATACAAAATTACAATATTCTTTAACGATACAAAAAACATACATTCGTGCGGGTCTCGAGCCTAGTCTACTGTTTGTTTCATTGCTGCGTCTCTGCTTGGTTCTGGGTCGCCCTCTTTTGCGCCTTCGCCGCCTTCTTGTCGGCCACCTTCTGCGCGTTGGCGGCGTCGTCGTCGGGATTGTCCCAGTCCTGCCTTCTGCCCGAGCCGAAGATGTTGTAGAAGGTGGCGCAGAACAGATACACCCCACCAGCTATGTAGAATACTTTTCGCCATTGCGTTTGCGTCGGCTGGAATGAACATAATATAAAAAGTTTCTGTTTTATATGATAAATCTTATTTTTAGGGAAAAAAATAAATGAGTATTTCGCAATACCAGACACATTAGAATAATTTATATCTAGTAAATGGTAATACTTTGATTTATTTTTTTATTTGTATTAACATCAATATCAAAATATACCGTTAGAATTATTGATAATAATATGGAAAGGTTTCGTTAGGGAGAATTTTACATATAATCAATCATTATATAGGCAATAGATATCAAAAAATACCTATATACAGCAGACTGTTTTTCGTTTTTGAGATATTTAATTATAGTTCACTTAAAGAAAAAACACATAAATGAAATTTTATCTTAGAAAAATTAGAAAACATTTTTTTAAAAGTAATGAACACGCTTTAACAAACTAAAAAAAATAAAAATCCATTTAATTTCAAAAAGCATAGGGTTGTTCAAACTGTTCAAGTACTTCCATGCTAATATCAGTATCAGCAGTCATGAATATGTACCTAAGTAAAAAAAAATATTCACGAACTGTAAGAATCTTCTTAAAATAGAAAGATTTCGAATCAATTCTTGTTTTCTTTGAATTCATTAAAAATGCATATAATAAAACTTTTCATTAGTATTATTAATTTGTAAATATTTTAATATACAATATTAATACCAACATATTAAAATTAGAGTTCACAGTCTAGTCAAAGTCATAATTCTCAGTTTCGTTCATATAAACGTAAAACAGATTTTTTATTACTGATCTCATCTAAATTCTTATTTTAACGCCGACGCCGATCGATTGCATCGAAGTAAGTAAAGAAGAACATTTTTCGAATAATAAAATTCCTAAAAATTGTTAATGGTTGTTGATTAGTAGTTATGTTAAAAAGGAAACATCCATTTTTAGTCTATAGGTAATATTTTCTATAAATAGTATAATGATAGTTCAAGTATAAAGAGAATTATAACAATAGGTTAGATTATGTGCATGTACCTGAATAATAGGCTTAGAGGGAGTTTATAATTTTATGTAGTATAACTGGCTACCTACTGTTAATATAAGCTTAGAAATTGATATAAATTTGATAATTCATAAACTACTTACCCTGCCTTCAATGATGTAGCCGGCCACAATAGGCGCTAGCAGCCCCATGAGGTTGGCGAGGCAGTTCGTGAAAGCCATCAGGATGCCGGCGAAACGCGGCGATATATCCAAATGGTTGACCTGGATTGGAGAAGAATATCGATATGGTTATAGATCTGAACAAATGTAAAAGTGTTAGATAACCATTGTTATCAATCGGTATTTAATATTTTTAACATTTGATATGATTTGATTACTGTATATCCTAATGCAACAACATATTAACTATTAATATACCTAATTACCCAGATTTTATGATCAACAATATTAGAAACTTATGTCGTTTTCAATTCCATCAAAATTAAAGGTTATTAATATAATATTTCTATTTTAATATTATTGTATCAAATCTATTCATCTGTTTAATTTTGGATCAAATCAGGTTTTATAGTGTAAAAAAATCGAATTCATCATTAGCATATACAGCTGTATGCTCAGAGTTTATCTGCGAGAAATATCCAGAACAGGGAATACAGTCGAAACACCATCGACATAAATTGGTAAAAGACGAATTAAAATTGCTGTAAATGTGACAAGTTGAAACTTAAACCTGAGGTTCAGTTAAAGAAAGATTACAGCATGTTAATTTGTGAATTAGACAATTTAGTCCAAGTCAATTGTCCCCACTTGGTGGTAAATATCGTTGGCCCATTGTTGTGTCGCGGATGCAGGACCATTTATCGCCCAAGAGTCCCTTAATCGATGGACATTAAACAACTACAACTATACGACGATGTGATTCAAGTCCGGACTTAAAACAACTTATCGAAAAGATCAAACTTCAATTAAATACCTTATTTTCAAATTGAACCATACGTTGATAAATGTAAAAGGTGCGTTAAAAGTAACTACTGAATATATAATAAACTAGCTTGGCCTGCAATTTTTATTTTAAAAAATAAACTAATTTTCCGTGAGCCGATTTTGATGAAATGATGCTTATATATTGCCCCAAGCTAAGCTACAAGTGTCTTGGAAAATCCCATAAAAAATCATTTAATAATTTCGGAGGTTAGTGTGTTTAAAGAAACATTTTTTTTTTTGACTAGTCTTAATGTATTTGTTATACTTCCTATTTCACCCGCAATTTAGTAAATTTGGCAAATATTTACAATGTTTATTAAGCACTGGTGTTCAAACAATACAACCGTTCTAGAATATTATTTTAGGTCTGTCTAGATGTTATGCATCAATGATCAAAAGATATAACACTGATGGATGTACCGTATTTCAAATCATCAAAGAATAACCACTATGAATACAAACGTCGATATTAATAGCATTGCCAATGAATCCCATTACGATACATTACTTAATTTTAAAAAAACTCTTAGATAATATAAGCCAACCTTGAAACCTGAGTAGATACCGCCGTTCAGACCGACGCCGATGGCCAGGATGGCGACGGTGGCCGCGGGATT
Source organism: Eumeta japonica (assembly GCA_005406025.1). Classification (NCBI taxonomy): domain Eukaryota; kingdom Metazoa; phylum Arthropoda; class Insecta; order Lepidoptera; family Psychidae; genus Eumeta; species Eumeta japonica. The sequence continues at coordinate 237,878 of BGZK01000562.1, forward strand.
GCAGCCAGTGTTCGCAGCTACGAACAAACCGACCGCGGGGCCGTATTCACCTAAACAACAATTCAAGCACTATAATACTGATTGTTTAACAATCGCTTTCTAAATGCATATATCTGAATAGTTTTCATGTATACTTATATTATGTACGTAGACATTTAAATATATAAATAAGAACTAAGTAAATTAATTTACATGGCGTAATAGATACTTAAGAATATAATCAGGATAATCTATGATTCTTCACACATTTGTTGCTTAGTTTACTAACTTCATATATAATGAGAATGACATAAGAATTTAAATTCTACAGATAACGTGTACTGTGTATTTATTAACCATACATTAATGTCTAGAAGTTAGTGATTATTATGAATTTTAGAAATAAAATATCTTTTAAGCGCTTTTTGAATAATTATTTGATAAATATAATGATTTTGTTAAAAAAAATACAGTAAAACATTTACTTGAATTCGTAATGGGCAAATTAGGCGTTAAAACTTATTTTTATATGAAATACTGCAAACCAAATCGGTTCTTATACAAGAAATTTTTGGTGAACATAAAAAAAAAGATGCTAACCGATACTGTTGATGATCTTGCGGACCTGGGTGTGGTTGAAACGACCGCTGGACAGCATCCAGTCCGCCACCACCGAGATGAACATGGAGAACAGCCACATGCACAGGTACGGCAGGGCCGACACGAAACCGTTCTGGTGAAAGTTTATATAACATACTAAGTATACTACCTAACTTTTGCATTAATTTCTCAGGACCTCTTTATTAGCAGACGATTTCACAATTCTCATAAGCGTTTCTAACGTAACTGAAACTTAAGAAATATCAGTAAGTAAACGATTACAGTAGACAAATATGTTTCAATGCATTGCAGTCTTTGCCGACTAACACCTAATCTGAAATATTTCGCTTAGTTAAACGTGTGCCGTGTGAATATAAAATTTATTCTTCTCAGTGTCTTTGTTCACGTAAACCCACTCGTCGTCGATAGACGACACAATTTGGTTATGGATAAGGCATTCATATTGATCATTATAGTTCTGGCGTGCACCAATTGGCTTTTTAGGTAAAGTCGAGTGAAGATTGTAAATATTTCATACTTACACATGTGCTGAAGATAACTTTTTTAATAATTAAATTGCCTAAAACTTTAATTAAGATCTTCACAATTCAGAACTATATGTAATGGGTATATATATGTACATATATATATAATCGGTGTTACGGCTATTACTTATTATATTACATAGATTTTATATTAAATGAATAATTAAGCAGACACTACATTTATGTTAACGCGAAAAGTTCTATCAGGCAAATATAATTGGATTAATTGTTCCATGAATTATAATTTCAATTTATAGTTGCATTTATTTAAAGATGTGTATAGCCAAATTTACAAATATGTATCTCTATTGAATAATTTCTGCAAGTGTCAAAGAAACGTAAAATATAAAAATTGAAATAAATATGAAAAAGAAAACTGAAAATTACATTTCATATAAACTTTTTGCATTAGCTTTCTGAATTATAAATAGCTACCTACCTAGTGTTTGTTAATTATATCAATAACGTTTAATTGGTGATGAGAATACCATAAAATATCCTCATCAATAATTAAAAAAGCATCTATCGAATTTCATATAAATTACAACGAAATGAGTCGTCATCTGAGATGACATCACCTTGTTATACCTACAATTTTTTTTGTTAGGGGCATAAAATTCGATAGATTCTTCAAGTGATGATAGCAATATTATTTCAAACCTCCAAAAAGTATTTTTACTATTCAATTATTTTATTACTTCAAAGTTTTTGATGGTAACTACAACTGCTGTTAACATGAATTTCCATTTAACAAATATATTTTGTGAATATAAAACATGAACCCAGGAATACTTCTGTTTCATATATTTGTAATTTTAACAATTAATGTTAAAAGTTCTGTAAAAGCTGTACCAGTCCCAATACACACCACATAGATGATTTGTACCTAACATGTATTTCTGTGCGTATAATTATATAACAATTGTCAAACAATTGAATATGTAAAATATTTTGGGAGGTTTAAATTTTGTACAGATTTTTACTGTATATCTACCTACAGTAATTAAGTATATTATAAATTAAATGATAACTACACGCCAAATAACTTGAATAAGGAGTCGCTATTGGTTCGGTCGAATTCATCATTTTTATCATTAAATGAGTAGCATATAAATAAATGCCACGAATTCGTTCTAAGATGTAAATTCACAAGTGTGAAAAAATGTATCTTCGATTTTATATACAAGACAACCTTTAGTAAATATCCATCTCAGGTGTCTTATTATCATAATTAGTAATGTATTTTGCAGAGTTTAACTTCTCTATGCAATTCTATTTACGTACATGCAAATTGTAACACTATTTAAATCCCACAAAATGGCGAGCTCGCAACGAGTGCATTCAGGCAAGCAATTTAAAAGAGCCGGAATTGAATTATGTCAATTACACAGACAGGCGGCAATCTGCATCAATCAGTACTGATTTACAGCATTTGCATTTCGCTCGTATAAGGTGGACTCTATGTTATAAATGGTTCAGATCAATATATTGCAGCGAACGAGGTACGAGTGAGAAAACGGACTGGTGGAAAATAAAGTAATATGCATCAGTTTGACTTACATCTTTGATGGAGAAATGTAACACTTGACGCATGAATGTAGGCAATTCCGTCATTAACGTTTCATAACCATAGTTTTGACCGACGTGGGCCACCAAAATAGCCCAGAACGGCATCGACAGCAGAATCTTGCCCCAAGGAATCGGTGGAGACTGTAAAATAATTGAGCACAATACGCACATATAAATATTTTACACCATTTTGTGTGTTGAAATCGTTAGTCATACCTAAAAAACCAAAAATTTTCATACCAAAAATATTAACGAAAAGGAAATTAAATTATATTTTTTTAAATAACATTAGTAATATTTTTCGCATATTACAATTTTTTAACAACATCGCTTTCTATAACTGTTTTTGTATTTGTTTTTCAAATTAACTCACTATTACGTGACGATAGCGATAAATTAACAAACTGTAGGTATAAATGGACGTATTACTTTATAAAACTATAAATGCAAGTTCTTCTAAAGTTATGCTATACAAATGTTGCTTCTTACATTAGGTGATCTTTTTGATGCTTCTGTATACTTAAGTATTTTTAAAAATTCCATCAAAGCACTAACACTTGATCCAGCAGCTCCCCACAGCGCGTTTAATATGTACTTCTTCTCGTGGTCCTTGATACTGGGACACTTTTCAGGATCTTCGTGCACTAGGAAGAGGAACGCCAGCGACCAGACCGTGCCGATAAGGCCGAAAACGTAGAAGATGGACGGCCAGCCGCCGGCGAAGCCGTAGGCCGACAGCAGGCCGGACAACGGCATCGACACCACCGTGCCGAACTGGGCACCTGAAACGGCACGGAATACGTACAAGCATTCGGCGAACACACGTAAATGAGTTTGATGAGATATATATATATATATATATGTTGGTAAAAACAAAATGTAATAGTTTAAACACACATGCTATTTATTATAAAAAATATATATTTTGAGACAGCGTATAGGTGATGTTATAAAATGTGGCAAATGAAAATAATTTGAGCAATTAGCGTATAAGAATTTATAAGTAGCTGTCCACAGTTGACCAAATAAATCGCATAAAATTGTCTACCCATATCTAGTTTGCGTTTGCCTCAAAAGTAAATGCGATAAATATGAAAAACGAAATGCTAAGTTTCCTAATTACATAACACTACTATCGTGTGAGCGAAGTGCGAACGACGCTAAAATAATGACGTGAATAAATGGCCATACAATTGCTCATATTGTTAACAATGTCAGCAATTCTCCTTCAAATATTTATATAATATATTAACACTGGTTCAATGCATTGGAAATGCATTATCGACAGATTTGATGTTCATGAAATAAATAATACAGTCTAAATGAATAAAAAATAAAAATCGTTTAAATGGACATTAATTTCAAGGATAAATTATTTGTAGTTACTTGAATCGTGAGTGCATATTTGATAAAATTAATTATTTTATTACTAATATTAAATTAGTTACATTAAATAAACCACATGGTCAATTCAATTGCTTCAATTAGTTGTTTTAAGTGTTGTGATATTGCTAGTGTTTGCTTAAATCTCACCTGCATATACTGCCGCACCCATTCTGCTTCTTTCATTGGGAGGTATCCATTTAGCGAGCATGGCGTGTGAGCAGGGAACGATGGGTCCCTATGGAATATTTATGAATATGTATTTACAAGTGAAGGTTAGTAATTACATTATTAACCTAATAAAACTTTCACAGTACAAAAGAAAATTCAGGCTACGGTTGACTTTATAGACCTGTTCCAAAACTACCCACATTGTTTTGAGGAATAATGTTTTTGAATTTGGAAAGCACGGAAACATTATGGCTCACATTCTCGAACTCAAAATTATGACCTCAAAGTTATTTAAAAATTTTGGAACTAAAGAATAAGATCTAAATGTTATTTTTCAATTTTTTTATTAAAGATGTCCTTTCGATGGAATCTAAATTGGTCGAGAAATCATAGTTATTAAAAAAAATCTTTTTGAAAATAATTCAATAATATTTTTTGCTTATTTTATCGATTTCAACAAGATTTACGACGTTTGACATACTTTTTTTAAAGTATGTAATTTGAATTTAGTTTAAAAATAGAATTGTTATTTCTATTTTTAAACTTAATTCAAATAGAATTTATTACAAAAATCTTTTCCTTCAAAATAAAGGAAGATTTTCGTGCATAATATCTCTCAAAGTAATGAATCGAACATGTAATGAAACCTCGATTTTCAATAATTTGTTTAAAATCTCCCTAATTTTATTAAACATTATCAATTCCATTAACGAGAAGTTCATAAAAAATCAAACACTGACGATTAATCTGTAATCATCACAATTCTTTTGTATTTAACTTCGAATCAAATTTACTCATTAAATGTCTATGGATCAGCAATTAAATAATCGATTTACTTTCAATGGACTACGTATCAATGTGATCTATTTCAAAACATAAATTCAGTCATACTCGAATCGCATCCATGTTCAAGACGACTCGGGCGCAAATCATCCACTTCATATTACGTGTCACATGTACATTTCCATAACCATTAATTATAAGCCCTCACCTCGCCGAGCCCTTGTATGAACCGCACGAGTATGAGCCACTGGTAGCCCGCGCTGGCCGCCACGGGCACCAGCAGCCCGAACACCGAATTGATCAGCATGCCCACGCCGAGGAATAGACGTGCACCGAATCTGGGTAAAAAATAATTAATATTATCGATACAATGTAATTATCCAATCTTTTTCTTTAATTTATGAAACATGTAAAATAATTATTGAAACTATATATATTTTAAAGAAACATATCTAGATATTTCAATGTAGTTTTCAATGTAACAGTTTCTATTTGTATGTATATTTGGAAATGTAAATGTTTTTCTATAGTTGTCAATATTTAAAGAATTACTATAATTAAAATGGCTTTTATATGACGTGGAGCAGCTCCTCCACAACTCGCATATACCGCGATACTGCATACTAAAACACCCGACGAGTTTGCTTATTTTTAAAAGTTTCATGCGACAAAACAGTTGTTTTTTTCGTTTAAAATAAAAACTAGGGCTAATTTCATAAAATTCAACTGGTATTTTGAAGTGCTCGTATCGAATAATCTACGTAGAAAAAGAGGCTTAAATCGGTTCTATTTATATGTAAAATGTAAATCTCAGTTTTAAAAGAAGTATTTGTGATATTCTTTTCTCTATTATAAATTCTGATAAAACGTATGATGGCAACCGACAAATTAAAGTCACTAACACGAAGAATCACATCACCAAAGATCACTTTTACATGTTTTATATTTTCAGAAAAGAAATCACCTAAAAAATAGTACATATACGTATAAAACATAAGTTCTTTTTGAACAGTAATTGAGGTTAAATTATTGACTTTGCGAAAGAAAATGAACATTGTTCAACTTTAGCAGATGCGAACATACGTTTTTATACAAAGTTATAAATTATAGTCAATATTTTACGGTTTTATGAACCTCAATAATGAATAACAATAAAAATGAATAACGGTCTTATCGAATATTATTGAAACGTGTTACGTATGCGAGGTGCAGATTAAACTAAATTACGGTCGTATCATTCCACACAATAAAGATACACGAATAATGCATCAGATGCAATTAATAATTTTTATTGGAACTTCTGTTATGTGATATGACTTCCCTAATGTCGATATGATTTATATCACTGCATGTATCACAACCGGCTGAACGTGAACCGATCACGTGTGACAAACGTGTTAAATAGCGCTAACTTCTTGAGTATACTATACTACTATATGACCGCCATCGCGACGCTCTGATGGATGGTGTTTCAAAAATGTTATCTATATATACAGTTCGTCATCGAGCCATGGTATATCCGCGATTTCAAGATAATCTTAGATGTCGTCAAATGTATACTCTATGACGCTCGTGACTGGAAGGATTACTGGTTTACACTCAGGAAAATATAGCTTATTTTAAGGAACTAATTTTAAAATGCCTATTTATACTTTCATTTACTAAAATATATTTTTTTAGGAAATTCTTGTAGTGTAGTAGAACTTTAGTATAGCTGTTTAGTGATAATCTTTAACTATTAAAAAGACAATCGCAGGAAATGTCAATGTCTTCTATAATCTATTTCAGTTTGAAGAAGTTATCGTTGATTTTGAAATTTTTCTCGACTTTAGTTTTTGTATTAATTGCTGATCGCTTTATTTTTTCCACAAACGGAAGCGGGTTAGGGGTGGACATTTGACAATTGACGTTGACACTTCCTGCGACTGACTTTCTTCTTAGGTAACCAAAGATTATATGTGATAGCACACCTTTGTGACGTCTAGTATAAGAATTTTATTTGCCTATACTTAATATGGAAAAATTAATGAACACGTGAAAGTATAACGGACTTTGAATATTTTGGGAGTGGTTTGGGAGTGGTCGGTCGAGGAGGTTTTTCATTTAAATCTATACTGACCTTTTGGATAAAATACCGAAAGGTATTTGAGTGATGACATATCCGTAGAAAAACGACGATAGTATGTACCCCTGAAGCGTGGACGACCACACGAACTCGCCGTCTTGTTGCGAAGCGGACTGTGAATTCGAAACACTTATTCAATGATTTTCACATGCCCACTTATCACGAAAAACTTATTTAATAGATAACTTGATATTTCTTAATATATGCATATATATTTTTAAGTTAATACCATTTCAATTTAATTAATATCATTCAATAATTTTTATGCAGCATCATGAAAATCGCAAAAAAGATGTAGAGTGTATCGCACATTGAATGAGAAAAAGGATATTTGTGCGCTTTATCGACCTGGTCCGTCTGTGATAATGTTCTTTTTTGGGTACTACACATTAGAGAAGAAAAAGTTTTAACCATTAGGTTTATGGTTTTATTCCGCCTATTTATAATTATTATAATTATGTTCCAATGAGGTCAAAACACGATGCCTGCTGACATGCATTTGAAATCATTAATTTAGCCCGAATCAAGCATTCTAATGCATTTTTCTGTATTTCGTCAAGATAATGACGTCAAACCTAATTCCATTTTCGATGATTGAGTGTTTGACAATACGATCGGTTAGAGGCGATTAATGGAAAAGCATCGAATACGAGAAGAAAAAGTTTCGAGGGACTCTCTTTACAGAAAGATATTCCCGTGAATCTTTTAAATACACGGAAGTTAAACGTAGATTCATAGTAATTAGCGGCTGAGAAGTTAGTGACAAGTGGCGTCGCAGTAGCAATTTTTTCGTGTCAGCGGCACCTTACGAGGGCAAGATTTGAGTGTACCTCACTCAAGTCTTAGCTCACATCATCACAGAACCACCGGTTTGTTTGAATCGAACCGTACCTCTGTAGCGTTGGCGTCGACAGGACCGCATTCGGTATCAACAGCTTCGGGGTCGATGGGCAGCGCCGTGTGGTTGACCATGGCCACGATGGCCACTGACATGTTGGTCCTCATGATGTAGGCGTTGGCCATGCCGAGGAAGAGCATGAACGTCACCCAGTGCCGTTTGCCGAGTCCACCTGAAGTACAATAGCAAAAAACCCATTAAAAACATGTATTTCATCATGAAAACTAAATAAAAATGATGTCTGTATTGCACTAAAGATGGACAAATACTTAATCCAAGTGTTAGAACTGGTTTAATTTAATGCTTTGAGAGAGCGGTAAGGTAAAATATCTACTGAAGGTAACGTAACATAAAATGATCTGCTTCGGAATATAGTATAGTTTATATAGATTATAATTTATACAAGTTATAAGAAAAAATATAAAAAAAAAACATAAAATAGATAAGTATGTATACTCTATGTATTTCATATAGAAATCATAAGTGGCATACTTCTTCCATAGTGCCCATATATTTTTTAAATATTTTCATTTTAAATCTTGCTTTAATTTATAATTGTATTCTGTACCTACCTAGTATATACGTCCTTTTGTTTTCTCAAATAGGTAAATGTTTAATCGTTGTTTAAATTGAACTTTATAATCACCGTTCGATCATCGACAAAATTGGCACATCAAACTATGTTTTTCATGTAAATGTTTTCGTGCAATCTATTTTAACATTTATCACCATCTTCTTCAATAGCACGAATTTGTGCTATTGAACCGAATCACTAAACAGATTCTAAAAATTCTTTCACGCATTGAAAACCAGTATCTGAATAAATTATACTCTGTCTTATTTAGATACTTGCATTTGTCGCGATTTCATATGAATGGGAACCGTGATCAGGGGCGGTATCGAAAATGAAATCGGACGCTGAAAATGAAAAAGGGACCGGAGTTGGAACCAAGTGTGAACCGGGATTACAAGCGAGAGCGCGACCGGCATCGAAATCAGGGGCAGTACCGGAATTAAAATCGGAAACGAAATTGGAATTGACAGCAAGATCGTTCAATATAAAACATGAAGAGATGTGAATTAAAAAATCTACATCCACACGGGCAAAGCCACGGGGGAAAAGTTAGTAACATTATATAACACTACATAAAGGAGTAGTGATCAGAAGAAACTAATTTTAGACGAACATAAATTATATCACGAAATACGAAATGGCAACACACACGTTGATCTCGAAACATACAGTAACATCGTCTCTTTTGGGATTAATTAAATTAATTATCCCGTTACTTAAGTTTAATACACTTAGTATGCGTCTTTTATCAAAAACTTGTCAAAAATATCAATGGCATTTGTATATTATATATTTGTATATTTAGCGTAAACATTTAAAGTGCGATCAGTTAAAAGTCCTCCATTCGTTCCGTAGTACGTTCTTGTGCCATAGAATAGTTGAATATACATCTGTTTTCCATAATATTTGCTTTTCTTCTATCTCAACTCGAACTCGATGACCGTAACAATATTTTAATCTGTACATATCAAAAAACAGCAGAGAGAGAAATCTGTATATTATTTTTGAGAAATACTACCCTGGGAGGTATTAGAAACGTTGACAGAATACCTTTCAATGGTTTTTAGAATTGTTGTTTTTGTGTCTGTGCATTTGTTCGCGAACTCGGCAAAAATTACTAGACAGAATTCGATATTGTTATGATAAGTAGTCTATCCCTCATAGCATATTGGATAATTTTTATCCAGTTTCGCTGCTATTTTTTTTTTACATTATATATGTTTAATATATATTTTAAATAGAACCTAAATTTAGATCGAGACCAGAGTCGGAATCAAAAACGGGACTATGATTGGAATCGAAAGCAGAAACAAGATCGGGATCGTAGTGTCGTTAGTCGATATAAAAGACGAAAAAATTCATACGATGTCCACACAGGCGGAGTTGCGAACGAAAGTTAGTACATATATATTTTATTTTGTCTACTGTTGTAAATATAACATGATTTTATACGGGGAACGTGAGGGTATTGATCGTGAATTCGATTCATACCCGTTATAATCACAACTCTAAAATAAGTGTAAATATTTCTCCTTTGTCTAAAATGTATGTTTCCTGTTTTGTACGCATGAAACTAAACATACGAGTCATAGGATTTGTTACTACAGTGAACAGTACCAAAGTGAAAACGTTAAAATAATTTATTTGACAAACGCTACGTACGCCTCCTCTATCTATGTATATAAATAAAGAGTAAAACCCAGCGTGTCTGTACATTGGAGTGGGGACGAGAAGAGTGATATAATATTAGAGAAAATAACAATTTTTTCATATTTTACCTATTATATATATATAGAACTGCGTTTGGAGCAGAATACTAGTTTCTCTATTATTTAAACCGGATGTCAGGTAAAAGTTATCCCCATTTAAAGATCATAACCAATCCTGCGGCAAAAGTAAACAATCCTGAAGTCGAATCTCGCATAGACACCTACGAAAAGTATTAAACATTTTAGTAGATCATTAGCAATATGTTAGAACTTTAGTATTTTGCGCAAAACGATGTAAATTTTAATGACCGTTTTAACTTATTATAGGGACATGAAATTCTTTACAAACTGTATACGTTTGAAAGAACGTAAGCAATTACTGTATCGTCTCGCTTTCAAAGCGGTCGTATAACATCGAACATAACCGAAAAATATTGCTGAAAATTCGAAGTGGGTAGTGTACAGCGAGCCTAACTTCGCTCGTCACGTCGACGACGGTGTCGCCGTCACGTGAGACTATATATAACCTACGGGCGTTATTTCAGGTACACACGTTCGGCGATCGCAGACGGACCGCTACTTCGTGTAGACTCCGTGAAACCGAATAGCTTGAATTGCTTCATTTCGCCCGAGGTATTTGTCGGTCGCGAGGAAGGTTTGTGTGTACAAGGCTTACTAGCGTAAAGGCACAATAGCGTAGCAATGTAATTGTTGGAGAACCGTTTTCATGAATAGATAGTGGGCTAACTGTGAAAGACACGACGCAAAATCGTGTATTACTGACCTGTCTCTCCTCCTGACAATTAAATGCATGCATTACAAAGAAAAATATTCCTTCCGTATGTTTTTATGCTGTTTTGTTCATATAATATTAATTTCGTCTATTATTGATAAGTGTATATATATATATATATATATATATATATATATATATATATATATATATATATATATATATATATATATATATATATATATATAAGTACATAATTACTGATAAGTGTATACATATTAAGTGTAGTAATATAAGACAATTTTCGATGGTATTTTAAAAATTGAATTTCGATAAAAGGTAGTAAAATGAATTACCCTGAATTTGAAAATAAACTGATCAAAGTAAAACAGAAACCGCAAGGAAACACATCAAAATCAATCATCGCCGTATCGGACACTAAAATAAATAAGCAATTGTTAAACATCGTTCGTAACCATCAGACTAGATTTAAGTGATGTATTTATATTTCGATAATAAAGTAAATATCGTAAGACTCCACATAAACGGTCCGAATAAACAAGATCGTTTATATGGAATTTTTCAATACCGTAACGTGTTTCCGAAAGGAGCGGTCACACAAACCATCAAAAGCTTTGGCCGTCCGTATTGTGCCATTTGCCAATTCGTCATTTGCCAGATTCGTTTAACGGCATGCGACACCCGACGCCGATGGACGCCGACGCGACGCCGACGTAACCGGGTGGCGCGCGCGGCGGCTACGCCCGGGGGTACAAGTGTAATGTGAACTTTTGTAAAACGTTTTATTAACGCATAAAAATTCCCGCAATTTATGTAACAATCTTTAAACTTGTTCAGTTTGTGTATCATGAGTCGTCGTATATTATTACCAACGCAAAACAATAAAAAAAAAGTGACCAAGAGTATGTCGGACCATGCTCATTATAGGGTTTCAAAGCAATTAGTACAAAGAAATGCACTATAAATGAAAAAAGTACATTGTTACACTTTTTCCATGTTTTCTGTACTAAATCGTTGTAAGCACTTTAGTTATTTATAACTAGAAAAACAAGTAGGTATGTTGAATATTATTATTAAACCAGTGTAAACTAAAATGCATCAGCAAAAGAGCGTATCGTCATGGTAATTACGTCCTTTTGTTGAGAAGCGCAGTTTTTTCAGCAATAACTCAAAAACAATATATCCGACCGTGTACAAAATAATTTTTGTTGAAAGTATTTATTAAGCGTTACCTTCGTTACTTTTTTCATAGTTTTTGGACATATAGTTTAGAAAATAGAGGAGGGGGGCCACAATTTCTGCAAATTTCAGAGCTATTGTTTTCGAAACTATTCACGTAATCAAAAAAATCACTAAGAAACCTTGAAGCGTTTTTAAAATAACCGTCCGAACAAGTACCACTCTTTGACGTTTGCTTAAAAAATTTTTTTTTTCAGCTTCTGTTCATGTATGGTGGTGTTTAACCACCAAACTAGGTAGAGGCTTATACAAACACTTACATTATAAATGTCATCGATATACGTCAAGTAGTTTTTGAATAAAATATCTGTGACATACGAAGGGACGAACATGACGAAACTACAAGGGTTCCGTGTTTGCCATTTCGGCTCGGAACCCTAAAAATGAATTAATTAAGAACATCAAAATTTATGGTGTGATAATTTCACGTTATACACGTTCTTCGGCAAATCTTGAAAAGTACAAATTATTACCATTTTTATTCTGTCGTTTAATTAAATTTTCTATATTTACGGACCGCTCAAAAACTCTTTTGTATTCTAATACTCTAAATACATATTACTTAGTTTTCAATTCAGAATACTCATATTTAAAGCGAGCGGACAAGAAAACAAAAAATATGTATATACCATAAATAAGTCGAAGGCATGCCTGACAACAAAGAAAATAATAAATTATTAATATTGGCCTGCGTTCAGAAAACGGAGAATAAACAAACATATTCGAAGAAATAAAATAAATCTAATACTATTATTTTTCATCGTCTGTTAAATATCTACCCGACTAGCTAGACGCTTGAGTGAAACCATAGACACGCCTCCACAGCGACATCGTCCATTTGAATGGCTTCCTCATCTTTATTGAATGTCCAAGGATAGTAATTAAATGTAACACAGTATCTGCCTTTAATAATAGACACGGGAGAAAATGTTGGATATATTTGTAATTTATGTTGCTTTGTTTCCTAACGAAGAGATAAAATTCGAATCCTAAATGGCGTCGCATGGTCTTAGAAGAACTTAATAATGCACAGGACACAGTTTTGAAATTAATTATTTTACTCGCTAACAGAGAAATTTAATGAGAAGTTTTTCCTCAGTTTTGAAAATATCTCGACACTTATTGAAAAGATTAGGTACACAATACCTGCTAGAACCTAATTTAAACAGTACGAGCAGTAGATGTACGTACCTACTCGATTTTACCACAAATCACACGCGGCGTATTGCAAACGCGGCGACCGCTGAAGTTAGCACGCGGCGTGGGCGTGCAATTTTTACATCAATGTATTACCGCTTATTGCCGCAGTGACGTAACGCCGTAAGTGTTCGGCCGTGGGAGTTGCACGAAATTCGCCTTTGCAGCATATTTTTAACAATCTCTACCGAGAGTTCACCTTTCCATGTTTGTGTATGTCGTTTCCTTTTATTACATTCTTAATTGCAATTATTACATTCTAGAGTTTGGAATTTAAAAGGTTTGAAAGGAAAGATTATGATGAGACATCGTTGTGTCTATCGGCACGTCGCTACCACTGACGTACATATATCGTTGCTCGCTTTTTAAAGTTCCGCATTTAGATGATGAGACATTGTTGTCTACGTCATTACCACCGACGCACGTCCCTTGCAGGCTTTCTAAACATCCGTATTTAAAAGGTTGAAAGGCAAAATTTATGATGACGCATAATTGTATTTATCTGTACGTCATTACCGTACACATTACTGCTCGTTTTCTAGGCTTCCGTGTTTAAAAGGTTCAAATAGGTAAATTTATGAGACATCTTTGTGTCTGTCTGTCATCCACCGCTGCCACACTCATCACAGATTACTTTCTGACTTTCCATACATAAAAGGTTCAAGAGGAAAATTTATGATGAAACATCGTTGTGATTGTCTGTATACCACTACCACTAAGACATATCATTGCTTCATAGGTTTCCGAATTTAATAGGTTCAAAAGATAAACTTATTATGAGACATCGTTGTGTCTGGCTGTCCGCCACTATCGCCACACACGTCATTGTTTGCTTTAAAGGATTCAGCATTTAAAAGGTTGAAAAGAAAATTTATCATGAGACATTATTAAGTATCCGAAACCGACGAGCTGGCATGAGACAATTGATGGATGTCAGCGAAGCAAAAACTCTGTGCAAGGGTCGTATCATGCGGAAATCTGTGGTCTCTGCCTACCCTTCTGGGAAATGGTCACGAGTATACAAAAAAAAAAAGAAAACATTATTTCGTCTGCCTGTAGGTCACTACTGTGTATATATTTTATTAAGTACTAGCTGTCCAGCCCGCTTCGCTGGGTAATTTTTATTAATAAATAAAATGGCGAAGGATTTACGGAATTCGAAAAATGAGTAGCCTAGAACCATCTACAAATCATTCCGCATCGAATGGTCCCAGTCCCGTGTCTATACGTTTAGTAGTTTTTACGTGATTGGCGAACAAAGACAACCTATTTTCATTATATATGTATAGACTGTTATAATTATGACCTTGCAAATTGATAGATGTGAAATATTTGGTATTGATAGATAGTCTGTGCATGTGTCAAAAAACAAAAGAAAAAAAAGGAATTGCTAGACACACCCTTTCGAACAATATTGTTGTTATATGTTTCAATAATGTCTCAATAAATTAATCCTAAAAATCCTCCTCAAACCATTAGCTTGGCATTTTGTAACAGCTTATTTCAAATATTTATCACATCCTCGGTGCACCAATCTGCTTCTGATTTTCCAGCACTTTTTTCATTGAAACGACTCGCTGAAAAAAAACATAAAATACCTACATATTACGGAATATTTCCGCCAACATAAAGCAATGCAATCAATTGCATATCGATTAACTATGCATATAGGATGACAAATGACTTGCAGTTAGCATAATTCACAAATGTTCATTACCTAAATATAACCGAGATAAGTGAGAACACATACTTATAACCCCATAATCCGATTTTAGCCGTGTTTCAAAGTCAAAGCCACTAACGTTTACGCGGCCCGTTAAACTTTCTTATCTAATCACTATTGATATGGCTTAACGTTACGTTCATTTCGTGTATTATTGTATTAGTTTGTGTATCTCAAAACGTAAGCTTGCGATAATGTAATAAGTACTTTGCCTCGGTCCTGTTTTTTTTTTTTGAGGGTGAACGTTAATTACGAATAGTACGAATACAGGACGAAAAGTATTTTTTTTTTTCCTTAAACCACGTTTTTTTTTCAGGTGTCACGTTGAATATAATAAAACAACTATTTATTTTATCTAGAATAGGTCGAGGATGGTTATGACTTTACCCGCCCATGTGTGTATGTTAGTATGTTCATCTGTTCCCGTGTATAAGCTATTTATGAAATTTTTGGACAAAAGAAATGTCGTTAGTTTCATATACGCGCGTCATAGACTATATCTTGTTACATTAAATCCGATATGGCCGATACAACTTGCATAATATACTAAGCAACGAAAAAAAAAATCCAAAATGTATCGATTTCAGTATCACTAACTTTTCAGTTTCAATTCACAGATTTTGAATATATGAATTGAAGTATATTTTATATAGCAATATATATAAATTTATTATGACAAAAAACATGTGTGTAAGTACTGGAATGGAAAAAAAAACATGAAAAAGTATAACAAGCGAGCTAGCTATAATTTTTAGTTGTTTTTTTTTTCGTAGTCGGGTCTTACTTTTTTACTTTATGGTTTACAATATCAATATGTACGTTCAGTTTTTCGATCAATAAAATCTCAATTTTAATACTACGCATTTAAAATTCATATCCCGTTCAAAAAATATTTTTTTAATTAATTATAGATGAATGTAAAGAGTTAATCAGTGTTTTAAATCGATAATCAGCCTTGATTTCACTATATTTATCCATATTCCCTCTCAATCAACTTCTATCCCTACTGGAATACAAAACAGTGCAAGGACAATTAACTTTTTATTTGTACTAACCGACTGATTCTCGGCTCACGTAAGAAACGTAACAACTCTGAGATACAATAAAAACTATATAAATAAAATAAAAAATCTGTTTATAAAGATATAATTTTCTATATAATACTGATATAGAGAAATGTCGTCTGTGAATAAACACAAATGTTACACCTCTGACGTCATCGAGTTGCCTAGAATTAGACGCTGGTTAGAACCGAAACTACGTCAAATATTGCAGGAACTTTTTTTGGTTGACGACGCACGCAAAATGTAGCCAAATAAATTTGTGAGATCAATGTCGGGAATACTTTTATGTATCTGCCTACGTGGTCTATTTCGGTCGGCACGCATGGACATGCGATGAGAATTTTTGGAAAATTTCAACCTTATAATGAACAGCGTTTTCAATATTCGATCGGGGGACGGATCTGTACATCCTTGGTGTTCGAAAATTCCCCCGCTTTTGAATTGTCGCAGGTGTTTCTCATAAAATTCAAAAAACTTCGTTTTAGTACCACATGGTGCATAGGATAGTTTTTATCCCGTTTCGTTGGTATTTTTTTTTTTTTGCATTATGTATATTTTGAACAGAACTGGAATCTAGGTGGAGACGAAAATCGGAAACAAAAGCGGGGCCGGGACTGAAGTCGAAAGCACGAACAAGATGAAGATCATGGTTGTCAGCGTCATCGATGGATATACATCATTCATTCTACGTCCACGCGGACAGAGCTGTAGGCGAAACCTAGTATTTGAGTTTTGCAACAATGCTTATTTAAGCGAAAATTTAAAAATGACAATTCACCTAGATTTAAACCAATCAGCTTTGGAAGGATAAGAGATTAAATAAATATCTTATTACATCTGATTTCTGGTTGATCAATAAAATTAGGTTAGGAACCACAACTAAGTATCAAAAACAATTGCATACAGACACAATCTGTCAATCGTCAAGGCCGAGCGAGCCGTGTAAATAAAATCAGTTGAGTTATGTTCCAAATTTTTTAGTCGTTCTAGCAGTAACCAAAATAATTTCTAGCCAGCAACGAAAATAAGCGGCCTACATACATAATTACGAGTTTACAATATTGTAGTATGAAATTAAGCTAATTACTAACATACCTATCGACATTTTGATTCACATAGCATATCTATACATCCTTTTGTGACGGAAGAATGTCTAGTTATGATGATATTTTCTATACGGGAGATGTTCAAGTATTAACGCAGTCTAAAAAAAGGGAGTTTGGCATTTAAGGTTTTCTTTTCGAACAAAAATTTAACATCATCATCGCTCGTTCTACCTAAAGACAATAAACACCGTTGCACTTTTTCGGTGTTTTAATAAAAAATGCTTGCTACAGTTACATGTTTTATTCGATAGGTGTTCATAAATATGTTAGCATTTTATGAGTATACTATGTAATCTTGCATATATCAATTTGCAAAATTGTAAAATTTAATGATTTCTCGATAATGTATAATGTAAATTTTACTGTATACAATTACTAATGCGCGCGCGCGTGCTCGTACACATATTAGCATTTAGTACGCTATCGTAAATGGAAGTAGAGTCTCTCCGTATGACGTATTCTGAATACTTTGACCTCGAGTTTGAAACCTGAAGAAGGGAGCACTGTACTCGATTCGGGCAATCTCCTACATAAATATTCCAACTTGAAACTGCTTTGAACAAAATAGTATAACTCCATTGTGTTTTGCTTCTACGATACTCTCTCACGCTCTATCTATGATCACAATGTTTAAATAAGGGATCGTTCATTACGTATGTGAGGTCGGGGATAATGAGATATCACGTATATTTTTTTTGATCGCACTATTTCTACACCAAACCAAACACGATTTCTAAACAAAACCAAGAAATCTATATAAATAAAAATGAATCGGCAAAATGTATGTACGCGTCATCCCTTCCGAACGACCAAATTGGATAATTCTTTTAATGTTGTATTCGTTATTATCGTTGTTATCTGTTGTTATCCGTTGTTATCCGGGGTATCTTTTCGGAACGGCTGAAGAGATCGATCCGTAATAGAGATCGGGAAAAAACCGAAATCGGGTTTGGATTACAATGACCCTTTTTATTTATCAGTCTGTCTGTTTGTCCGGGGTATCTTCGGAACGGATGAACTGATCACGATGGAACTTCTACTGGAAGTTAGAGGAGCTCTCTGGGCTGCATTTAGGGTACTTTTTATCGAGATATTTTTTAGGGCTTCTGCGTGGTAAAGAACCCTTGAAAATGGGATAATTTATGGAAATTTCACCAAAGGTGGAACCGGAACCTAAGTTGGAAGCAAAACCGGAATCGGGGTTAGATCGAGAGGGAATGAAGGGCGAGGAGCAGGGTCGGAATAATAATGGATGTACAGTGATATCAGTCGACACAAGAGATGTATGAAATCATTCTATGCTCAAAAGGAAGGATCAGCGGGCGACAGGGATCTATAAAAATAAATCAATGTATGTTTGTCCTCTATAGGTGCTTAATCCATTGTACGATTACGGTGAAACTTAAGTGATATTGTTACATGCATGCCGGGGAAGATTTCTAAAAAAAACTATCACTTGTTCCTGGTTTCATCCGCGTATTTGTACTACTATACCGAAATAACGAACCAATTCTAAAAACTCTTTCATTAATAGATATTTGTACTATTTTGAGTAAATACTGCTAACACACACCCCTAACTTCGTCCATGAATTTATATTCCTAGGGCGATTAAAATAATTCTCTAACTCATAGAAAGCTACGCTATCCCCGAGTATATAGCTTATATTAGTATTTACCCCTGGCTTTGTGCAAATCGGAACTTGGACTGGAAGCAGAATTGGAATTGAAAGCTGGACAGGGAGCAAAGTTGAGAAAGGGATAAGAATGAGAATAGAATGAGGGACCGAGACCGAAGTTAAGAACGGGACTAGGATTGAATACTTAAAAAATAGCAAAAAAATAAGCAATCGATTGGTGTTTGAATGTTGAAGATCGGCCCATCCGTTCGAGAGATATAGCGCATCATACATTTTCATAGAATGAAAAAATCTCGCCTAGCATAATATAGAGACGGGATCAAAATTGATAGTAGGACTGTTTTGTGTTTCGTATATTATACCTACTAGGCTTTGTCCCCGACTTTATAGTTTATCACTGTGTCACCTTAAATGAGCTCCTATGCGTAAGAGTGTAATGTACAAAAGTCTACACTTAGTAAACGTGAGATTAATACAATGCATCATTAGATACTTAACTCTTAGTTAAGTTTGTTTGATTTATTACTTATATTCCATTTTGGATATGAGAAAGATACGCATACGTAATATGATCACATTAGCGTAGTAATTTCCGAAATTGTTGAAGCAAATATAAAGTACGACTATAAAGCATGTATTTGTATTATTGAACCGGACTACTACACTGAATCTAAAACTTCATTTACTCATAGAAAGCTATACTATCTTCGAGTAATATTGTCTATATTTTACAATGATACTAATCTTCAGCTTCGTTCAAATCGGAACTGTGATTCGTAGCGGAATCGGAATTAAAACCGGACAGAAATCAGAATCCAGAACGGGATCAGGATCAGAATCGAAAGCGAGACCGGGAGCAAAATTGAGAACGGGGACTACGGTCGAAAACGATTGTGGGGACGAGATCAGAATCAAAGGTGTGACTGGAATCTGAATCATAAACGAGACCAGAACTGAAATCGACGTCGATACGAAAGAAGAAAAAAATTGTGCTACGTCCTTGCTGGCGCAGTTACGAGCATAAACTATAAGGGCGAGTCACCTACAAGAAAGAGCAGAACAACGTCTTCCGAGCCAGCTAGTATAGAATAATATGGTTATCCACAGCCATGACATCGTAGCGGAGTACGTCTAGCCCGATGACAGTGCTGAAGCTTTATTCCAGACCTGCCTTTCTCCGCTGTGTTATAGCGAGCATCTGCGGGAGGCCCAGTATTTGCTTCAGATACTTCAGGTAATATTTTGCCTGCTTATATGAGGGTTAAGAAATTGCTATAAAACATCACGTGATCAAGCGACGACCCCTAAGCTCAAATAAATACTATTTATCAAAATTTAAAGAATTATTTTATTTATTTTGCGTGATGAATTTGGAAAATTATCGTGTTTTATTAAATAAATTTTTCGTTTTTTAGTTCGTTATATAATATGTGGATTGTTATTAAATGAGCAGAATAGAATTGTATTCCTAATGAATAAATAATTACTCTTCTGAATCTGCTGTAAACAACTAGAACTAACTTCTATGTTCTCAATACTCAGGATTGAACCCATAGGCATATTAATATAAATATTATATTTATATATATGATATAACCGGGATCAGCGTCGAATGCTAGAATACTTTGGAAATACAACGTACCTAATATTATAATGGTTTGACATTATTTCTAATTTTATAATTTTGTTACATATTTTTTCTATATAAATTGTATATGTATCAAATAAATTGTATAAAAATGAGTCAGATACTTAAAGGTTTGTTAGTAATAAGTCGGCGTATTAATACAGTTCTTATAATTTTGATAAAAAAATAATCGAATTCATAACCATGCTCTTTCATTTTTTTTTTTCATATTTGTACTTGTAAGAATTTTCGGTATACATATTTTTCTTTATATGCAACAAGTACTATAATATTCAAACACAAAAATCACCTAAAAGCAACGATAAAAAGACCATTTTGGCGATTTATCGTATCAAAAAACTTATTGTCGCTAATATTGGCTATTAAACAGAATGGCGTTTTTTTTGGTTAAAATTTAGTATTATTGGTTGAATGATGTAAGTGTTATTCTCTAACTTAGGTACACTATTTCAGTTTCAATTCTCTGCGGACTGCCGCAGACTAAATTGTTGTACGGTAACTGGCATTTTTTTTTAATAGCGGCACGTCCAACAATATGCGAGCAGCCAGTGTGACGGTGAGATCAGATGTACTATTGTGTGCAGGCCTTGACTGTCAGACATCGTGTCGTGATAAGAGATTAAAGGATGCAAAAAAAAAAAGGCGCAGGAAAAATACCGAATTGTATTAAACGTTCCGTAAACGTTCTATGCCTTTCGTCGATATTCATTACTTTTCTGGTATATGCAAGCTCTCGACCAGCCTTCTATCGAATTAATGGGGTTTTTATGAAAACGGATATTTTTTTGTTCAGTCTTTTTAGTTTTCCGTTGGGTAAACCATATGTTCAAAAATCACCATTAATAATAGTGTTTATGACAGTTGCCGATAATTTGTGTTTTGGGTTATTTCTTTCTGTAGTCTCCAGTATTAGAAGGAATTTATGTCACAAACGTAGAAATATTTTCTTCTAATACCAGGTTTATAAGAGGCCTTGTAATTACGACTTTTGCATTACGTACTTTTCATTTTATTTAACTTAAGATAAAAGTTAAATTAATTTTAAATAAATATAGTCATATATAAATTATCCAGCGATTTATAGATCAATGATTATAGTGATTACCGGGAATCGAGATAGCTGAGTATGAGCAGGTATTGTAATTTCGAATTCGCGAATTAAAAAAAAACCGCTAATTGCGCGTTGGACTTGCACACGAAGAATGCCGTGCCACCGTACAATATTCGACGCTACAAACTTTTCAAAAATAGTTGTGAAAAAATATTAGGAACAAAAATAATTTTTATTATTTGTTTTTATAGTAACTATAGTAATAAACACTGTGTAAACCTTTCGAGCGTCTTTCTATTGCCATTATTAAAACCGAGCAAAAAATTCCAAAAGAAAACACGTTTTTTATATGGGGGCCCCCCTTTAATTTTAAATTTTATTTTATTTTCGTTTTTTGTTTTAAAAGCGGCAATAGAAAGCCCGCTAACAGACAGACAGACGGACAGAGATATAGCGGAGGATTAGTAATAGACACCCTTTGGTACAGAACCCTAAAAATGATTATTGTTCAATGTGTTTTAATTTTCCAATATATTTATGTAATTCAATTTGCTTCTGAAAATTGTTGTTATGTTATCATCTACTTAAAAATATTATTTTTTTAAGTTCAAGGGTCTTCGAGCAAATACACTGAGAAAAGCGCCCAAATGGTCCATAAATCTTCCGATAACACTCCACTTTTGATACTGAACACTAAACACTGGACGAATTATCAAATAATTATTGTAATTATATTATAATAAATCAACTTTTTATTCTGTCATGATACTGAATACTAATACACGGTTTTATGTTTATATTGCCGCAATTAAAATTTGTGTCACATAATCTTATTATTTGTTCACTAACAATGATGTCCACTTTTCGAAACGTTGGACGTTACAATCAATCCTAAACGGAAAAGCTACTCAACATGGCTATACGAGGAACTAAATTTGTAAAGCTTAATGACAATACCATTACATGAAAAATCTATATTTATCACTTGGGAATCAAATACTATACAAGTCATTTTTCCGCTACATACAAACAGATAGTTAAAATATTCTTTTATTCAGTTGGATGTTACAAAGCTAGTCTGTGCATTTTTTGCTGCTGCGTCTCAAGGACGCCTTCGTCTACATTCATTAGATTTACAAAGTAACCTTAAGCTATATATTGTTTTCCACCGAGTGTCGTGCCAAATAATGATCATTGACATTCTAGCACTAGCGAGCTAACTTACGTTTTAGCCAATAACCTAGAGAAAGGCATAGAGCGAAAGAAGTGCTGTGAACATACTAATGACGTACAAGCGAGAGCGTGAACAATTTGTGGGATTATTAATGTTCACGGCACTATATTATGTCGTTTTTGGAGTTAGTGTATTTACACTTAACTGCATAGTGTTTTGTAGCTGCACAGGCGCCACCACACTTATTATCGACTGAGGACATGCATTTTGATACTGTTTTTTTTATACTGGGCTGGTGAGTACCCGGTTAGGTCTTCGATTCGCACGTAGGATTTGGACCGGAAGTGTTCATTGAAGCTTTCTTTTTGTAAGCATTTTCTTGAGTAGATCATTGTATAGATCGTAAGTCTGTACGGCGGCCTCATGTATATACGCTTCGCTTTAATTGGTTGGTAACACGGATTCTTGGTAACAACTGTAGTAGACTGTAGTCAAGCAGGGCCAAAAGACACGCTTTGATCAGTATAAGCTTTTGTCAATGTGGACTTTAGACATATGATCGATGATTAAATCAAACAGCTTCTATGACAGTCGTCCTTTCTGAACTGTCTCGCGTACGCGCTCGGTCATTAATAATATTTTATCATGTGTGATATCCAGGTAAATAATTTTGTCAGTATAAGTTATGCTGCCTTAGTTTGATTGTATGCGAATTCCTTGTTTTTAACTGGTCGTAAATAGGATTCAGTCGGAAAAAAGCAGTCAATTTTGACCACATCGCACCTAAGCAAGATCCAATACGAACATGGTACAATAGTCGCACCAGTCATGTCAAGGCGGCCATCTACCGCATAATCTGATCTGAATGATTCCTGTGGGTTTTAAAAAGTGAGCCAGAGTCCAGTTACTATGTGTAAGTTACCTCCCACATTTACTTATTCATTACTACCTAGAAAGTGGTGTTTACCATAAAGACCACGTATTACAATCAGTACTGAATCGTAAGTGCAACCGTTGTACGTATACACCAAGAATCGCGAGTCTGATTTGGTGCGTCGTCATCTAGTCCTATAAGAATCGATTGTTTTCAACTTAGACTTTGTTTGAACCTTGCTTTACTCGATCCCTCTGCTATAAAATACTTATTACTTCGCGGCACCCTTCACGTCGGGATGCATCACGGAATGCATCGAGGAAGCATTGCAGTTGAATGCATATATCTCGGAGATGTTAGTTTCTATTTTTTTTACTTCTTGCATGATTTTTCTGTTTTTTTCTGAGTATCAGAACCCCATGGATTTTGTAACGCTAATTTTAGTTGTTAAAGTGTGGAGTAAATTTTAATGATTATTAGCTAACAAAAACATAATAATGCACATTAAATATTGTATATTTTCTACGTGTATCATCCATGTTAGTGTTGGCGTCGGTGACAGATATAAAGGTTGATTTTTAAGGTTTAGTCGTAAAATCGTTGTTTACTCTGGTACCTCGTTATTTGTTGATTAACGCTTTCAGCACGGGAACAAGTATTTCGACATCCAAATCCGGCGGACCCGTTTTCCATTTGTATCGCCGCCGGCAGCCTTAGGCGTCAGGCAGTTTTCAATTTCGATATTTTACAGCGTTTCGTATTGGATATCGACGAAATGCATTCATTATTCGCAGTCATATCACGCCCATCGTTTTCAGAATGTAGTACCGATTTAACTGTAAACGGCCATAATGAACAGCGCTACAATAATTTTATCTCGCTACTACAAAAGATCGGGCACTATAACACAGCACCTCTCTGTGGTCACTCCATTATTGTCTACATAATGTACGTGATTTAAAATGCGGAAACCGCTCGAGATCCTCGGTCGGTCTCATTTTTAACACAAATAATGAACCAGTCACACATTTATTATGACAGATTAGTAAAGGCAATTTATTACGGTAATGAGGAAAAACTGTTATCGTAGATCTCGCCACAGCCTCGTCAAATCAAGTCAACATGCAGTATATCACGTCGCTGCAGATGGGTTTGCGGAAGCTAGGAAATTACCTGACTACGTGATCCGACGCAACGGCTGTTTTACGTGCGATGGAAGTGTTTGAGTGAGAAGATAATCATTATCGAGACTATAGTTCAATTACTGATCACTTAATTCATAATAAGTCAGGCTCTGTGTATACTCAGTAAATTTCTTATTACAATTACAAAAGTTATAGGGCTAAATATTTTTTTTATTTATATGTTTTATTTAGAGCCTTTAAAGACTACGTTTGTAAAATCCTATATGTATACACACACACACACACACACACACACACACACACACACACACACACACACACACACACACACACACACACACACACACACACACACACACACACACACACACATATATATATATATATACATTTTTCTAAACAATCGTTATACTTATTCGTTAATTAATGTTTTCCTTTTATGAATCTCTAACTATTGCGGCATTGATCAACTCTGGCGTTATCAATTTGCTTTGCGCTCATTGTCCTACAAAGATAACAATCGAACCACCATGGATACCATTCCGTAACAAATTTATTTTCATTAAGGCTATCAATGATGGCGCGTCAAGTTTTATGTTTCAAACGTTTTTCCCGCTCTGGTACATATCTCAAGAGACGGCATGGGTACGTTACATTCTTTGAGCTAATAATCCAACGATATCGGTCAACTGAGCTCCGAGCCCATAATTTTATGGAAAATATCGGTCCATCTAAGTCAACATGGATGGTATAAGTTTATGCAAAATTTTGGTCCATCTAAGTCAACACTGTCGGTGCCAATTGCGGACAAACCCTCGCGTCACTACGCGACTGCTATGTGATTAGAAGTTAAAATAGCGGCTGTACCATTAATCTATGAGTTGTACAGACTGAATAGTGATTACTACACATATAGAGTTATTTTTCACGTTTATTAAAAGAATAAACATTATTTTCAACATTTATAATTCTTTACAATCGAGTCATCTGATCATTCAAGATTTATGATGTCCAACATTTAGTCCATTTTAAGGTAACTCTATTTTATTTCAAATACTTAAAAGAATAATAAAAGTATTATTATAATTAAATCAACAAAAAATGTCTATTTCATACATGCTAATCACATAAAAGATTTCATATAAGTTTATACTTTTTTATAACACGTTTTATAACACTAACTAAAAAAATGTTTACAAATATATTAGGAAGATTTTTATCATAGCAGATTTATTGTCAATTTATTATAATGAGTTCTATTACTATTACTATTACTGGAATGTACTATTACTGGAATGCATAGTACATTATAATAATGTCAACAAGCAAAGTTTAAATTATTCTGTGGCCACCCCCCTATCACAGTTTGTTTTTCTTAGAGACAGAATATTTATGTAATTAAATACATATTCACAAAATGACGATTATCACAGTAAAATGTCTTAAAATTCTAATATTTATCAATAGAAATCAAATATCGTAAAAAATAAAATATCGATATTAATAAAGTCTAAACCGTACTTGTTTCGAATCACTTTTTCTTAGAAGGTTTTCAAGGTTCCTGTATACCCGATGGAAAAATGGTATCCGTATAAGATAACTCTCGTGTTTGTCTGTTCACCCATCATAGCCTGCCATTTGGTCCAGGCTACTGGACGAACAAAGCTGCGACTTGATACATATACAATTTTGGGTAATCCATTCATGATTATACAGAATAAATAAACGAATCCAGATTTTGTGGATAAATATTGGATTTTTAATTATAAAATTAAAAAAAACTTTGGTCAAGTGCAACATAAAAAGATCAAATATTTCTTTTTATGATTATAACATGTATAGTTTAAGAGATATTAAAGAAAATATACGAAAATCGACTTTCCCCCCTTCATTTTCGAGACCAGTAAGCTTAAAACATTGGAAAAAATACGAAATACGGATCCTCGTCTGTAGTTTTTAAGAAAAACTAAACAAATATTAATTGCAAGTCTTGAAATGGGTAAGAAAAAATCGAAATAGTTGTGAAGAGAAAATATCTATATGTTGTTTAAATTTCATGGAGAACTAACGCAATGATTTATAATAAGAAATCCTCTCAAAACAGTCAGCCTATTGCTTTGCGAATTAATCTTGCCAGGCTCTAATGTTTTCCTTTTTGTGATTTGCAAAGTATACGATTTAAAAATTCCTAGTATGTTATTTTCAATGAAAACTCTTCGATATCCTGTAATCTATTTAAATTATGAAGAGACAACTATAATATGAAGTTTCGCTATTACACCCATTAAATTGAGAGTTGTTAAATCAATGTTTTTAAAGTAATAATGAGTGTAGAAAAATGTAAACAGTAATAATTGTTTTTGAAAGGTCTCAAGTACAGAACATAATTAAACGATTTCATGTCTTGAAGTCCCTCATTTTTGGCGTGTGTCGTTAACATTATAGGTGCTAAGTATTTCACCATATTTGATATTTTGCTTGTATCCACACGAAATCGACTGACTTTCAGTTCACTGAAATATCAATACCAGTGCTAGAGCTAGTTGCAAGTAAAGATATGCCGATGAATATAATTTCTTAGATGCCGAGAAAATCTGTTTAGTTGCACTATCTGCGACACGCGTATATATGATAGATATGAATGATAATGGAGAAACGACACGGTGACACATTTCCGTCTGTCATCACAAATAAAACCATCTGATAAAGGAATTGTCACGCTTTAACTATTTTCGACGACTTGAAAACTGCACCTATTTATACAGATGAATAACGGAAGGAGATAAGCCTACAAACTTTAACTCTGCATTATTTGAAAAGAAAAGAAATGATCATGAGACGAAGGTAAGTTGTACGCGGAAAAGTTAGGATTTTTGAAAAAATCTAACATTTGAAAAATAGAGAGGGATCGACTTTAGAAGTAAGAGCGAGACCGAACTCGGAACCGGGAGAATTAAAATTGAGAGAAAAATAGAGAGAAGGATCTAAATTGTAAGAAAAAAACGATCAATATGAAAGGTGAAGTAATAAATTATATGTTTACCCGGACGAAGCCGCATGCGGAAAGACAATAAATGATAAAGATAAAAAATGTGTAGAATAAATTTCGTAAGTTTCTCGTTAGAAAATATTTAGTGCCGTTAGTAGCAGCGTTTTCACTGATATGCGTGTAGGCATCTTCATCAGAGCTCTCACGAGCGGGATATATCGTGTCAACGCACAATCTAAGAAGTCATGCTGATGACCATGAAAGTGATAGTTCTGATGACCTCGTCGATGAGCCACGGACTCGAAGTGCCATAATATTCGAATTTGCGCGACCTGTAAATATTTATCTATTAGCTACATTGACGAACCCACATCAGTCACTTCTCAGCGTGTTCATTTTAGAAAATAAACCACTTTGATGTGTATAGGGTATAAATATCTAGTACCTGGATGTTCGAGCTTTATTCGGTATTTTTTTTTTTTTGGTAAATCGTGTTCTTTTGGAAAATATATTTAGATACGAATTATATAGTGATGAAATATGAATAATATTTTTCGAAATTACCGCGTTCTTTTCAAAGATCTTTTAAGCATTTTTGAGTTAATACGTTAGTTAAAAAGACATATTTTATCAATAACATAAGTAAAGAATTTATTAACATAATTTCATTTTCTTGGTCTAACTTCAAACCAAACACTAATTGGCTTAGTGTTGCTTAACAATGCAGTCTATCATCAAATAGTTTTAGTGTTGCTGTGTCGGTAAAGCAGTTAATTGCTCCAAATAATAGATTTTTTCCCAAAAAAAAAAACTTTTTCTCACACAGGAAGAAACTTCACGTTTAGTTGTTTTTCAAGAAACTTGAAAAAAGAACTAAAAAAACCTTGAAAAAATTTACTATGAGAAATCGAACCGGGGTCTTCTGGATTCGGGACCACCCGATTTCCCAACTGTGCTATTATAATATTGTCAATAGTGGTTTAATTTACCTTCGTATTGCAAATATAATTCATTGCCTGAAAACACGAATAAAACGAGGTTTACTGAAAATGAAACCTAGCTAGATTGATTTATCGTCCCTGAGACCCCTTGCGTACTGAATTTCATGGAAATCATTGGAGCTGTTTCGGAAATTCTGATTATATATAATAATATATATGTATAAGAATTGCCCGTTTAAAGGTATTAGATGTAAGCCTATGTCAACCAGGATTAATATCCGTGTTTAAGGTAAATAAATTACTCTGACTTCGCTATAGTTGGTATACTATCTACATTCTCAACAAATGAGAATTCCTTAAATTCTTGAAATATCTATATAGTTAAAACATATAACAGTAGGTTAAGCTATTATGTATTTTACATTCTATGAGAAACTAGCTTATACTCGTGACTCTGCGCACATCAATTTGAAGAAAATTCTTCATCTTTTATAATGAACGATTTCAATGTCAAAGTCGGTTAGGCGTAATCGAGTCAATAACGTCCAAAAATCGTAACAAACTTTCACATTTAAAATCGTATTCCTGATTCAAGGCCTTATTGCAATGAACTTGAACTGCCCCAATGCCGCGAAAGGTTTTATTTCGTTTGGTTCGCTTAAAAAAAAAGGGGTACTCGGGAAATGAGCTACAGATAATAAACCTGAAATTTAAAACAAAAATTGATTAACTTCAGGATGGGTCGAGACATTTTTATTTAAATCAGCTTCGCGCCCGTGACCGGTACCTAGCGGGATGATGGATTTGGTTTCGATTATGAAAACAACAATATATCCTACACCGTACAACAACAATATTATGTCCCCGAGGACATAGAATTTATTGCTATATTGATCGGTATTGCTGACAATCCCAAACTCATTCCGGCTCTCAAGTTTGATCCCCGTACTGTGCCTAATACCGATTCCGGTCTCGCTCTTGATTCTAATACCGCTACAACGCTCGATTTCGACCACGACTCTCGATTCTGCTCTTGGTCCCGTTTTCAGTTTTGACATCGCTACCGGTCGTGTTTCTATTTGAACGAAGGCGGTTCGAATGCTAGTATCAAAATTAAATTTAAGCTATATTACTCGGGGATAGCGTATTTTTCAACGAGTAAAAGCATGTTTATAATCGGTGTAAGTAAATCGATAGTACAAATATGCGGAGCCTCAACGAAAGATATAAAAAAAACAAGTTCATATTCAAATACAACGTTAAGTCAAATTTCAAGTTAATCGACCAACTGCTTTTCGAATTTTACAACCACAAACGTAGAGAAGTGGAATTTTTATACATATTATGTACAAAAGTAAATGTAATAATATTCATGTTCATAATGATGATGGCGATGACGATGAAGATACCTAACGAAGAAAATGACGATAATGGTGAGAATAGCGTTTTAAAAAACCATTTACAAGCGAGATCGGACTCACGCAATGAAAATTCCCTACGACAATTTACAAATTCGAGTAAATGCAATATTTGATCTATTGCATTTTATGCGCCGGACATCTTTATGCGCCCTGGCTAAACCGTTTCGTATAAGACCGATATTTTTTTTTACACATTATTGTTTCGTCTAACGATAAATGTGTAAAAAAAAAATGTCCGTCTTATACGGTTCTACACACGAGGCCGCGACACAACATTTAAGTAAAAGTAACCGGTACAATTAACTTTCATGTAATAAAAAAACATATTTATTTCTTAATATAATGTTGATGTGGACGGCGATGGAAGATAGACAGATCTGACAGGTGGAGGGGGATTGGGGGGGGTGTTAAAATATGACGTCGACGATATAAAGGGGAAGTTAATATTTGTAAATATTTCATAATATACGTGAATATTTTAGAGATGTAAAGATAGCATTCAATTTAACTAATATTATAAATCAGAAAGTTTGGATGTTTGTTACTCAATTTTAACGCTTTAACGGTTGAACAAAATTAGCTGAAATTTTACAGTAATATAGCTTATACATTAGAGTAAAATATCGGTTATAATGTATTAAAAAATATTAAATCTTGCTCGCGGTTTCGCTCGCATGATCGTAGTACAAATTGTCATGACGACTGGTTATTGATACAGCAATATTTAAAAGTGTCAAGTTCATCAACGATCCAGGATCAGATTAGGAATAAGAGCGTAAGTAAGATCGTTTCATAAATAAAATAAAGTTAATGGCAGTGCGTATGTTTTCGTATGGCATATACAGTACGATATGGAGTGTGGGTTCCTCCGGAATAATTTCGTCGAAACTGAATCGATGGTAGAATCGCCATTTAGACCGAAACTGGAGTCGGAATCGAAAGCGGGACCGACATCAGGATCATAGCTGATAAAGTGTTCGATCGATATAAAAGACGAAAGAGTTAATTCTATGTCCATGCGAGCGAGGCCGCGGACGATTTTAATCATAAATGAAGTCATGTTTTCACTTGATCGGAATTATTGACGTCGGGCTCGCAATCACGGGCTGACCGAAAATAGAATTATTAAGCTTTATATATATTAGGTCGGGGAAATAGTTTTTTCCTATTTTATAAGTAAAAAGTTGCAACAAAATCTCTTTGGTTGTGTCGTTTGTATCTGGCTAGTTGACACCGTCAAATAGATGAATTAAAAAAAAAAAGAAAAATGTAAAGTAAAAACGATGTCCCGTCATTTTTCTATAGTTTTACTGTCCAAGAAAAAGAGTGAATCTAACGTAAAAATTCGATACATTTTGAAGTTTTATTACAAAAAAGGGATAAATTAGATACAAGCCGCGAAAAAAATTGTGAATTTTTATGGACGTAATGCAGTCTCGGTAAGAGTAGCAAAAACTGGTTCAAACGTTTTCAGTCTGGTAATTTTGATGTCAAAGATGAACCTCGCTTTGGTCGATCTGTTACGGATAAAGTCGATGCCATATTAAAAAAAATAAAGCCAGATCGGTGTATTAATTCTTACTGCTTACCTGAAGAGCTAGGGATTAACCATAAAACAGTTTTGATCCATTTGAAAAAAGCTGGATATATAAAAAAGCTTGATATTCGGGTCCCACACGAGCTCACTGAAAGAAATCTAATGAATCGCGTACTCATTTGCGATTCTCTATTGAAACGTCATGAAACCGAACGGTTTTTGAAAAGATTGATAACTGGTGATGAAAACTGGATTATCTACGGCAAGAACATACGAAAAAGATTATGGTCAAAAGGCAAGCAAGCTCCACAGACTGTAGCGAAACCCGGATTAACTCGCAATAAGTTGAGACTATGCATATGGTGGGATTTAAAGGATATTATTCATTATGACCTTTTACCGCCAAACAAAACTATCAGTTAAGATCTCTAATGTTAACAGCTGATGAGACTCAAGTAAGAAGAATAGAAAAAACGACCGGAATTGATCAACAGAAAGGGTGTGGCTTTTCACCACGATACCGCCAAACCAAACACGTCTTTAGCCACTCAGTAAATATTAAGAGAGTTTGGTTGGGAAGCATTAATGCATCCGCCATATAGCCCTGACCTTGTAGCCTTAGATTTTTATCTGTTTCGGTCTCTTTAAAATTTTTTTAGGTCGTGTTAGATTACATCAAGAGAGGACTGTCAAAACTACTTGTCGCAGTTTTTTGATCAGTTTTCAGATCAGAAGTCCCAAAATTTCTACAGCAATAACATTACTCACTACTTACAAAATGTCATATATATTATAATTAAATATAAATAAAATATGATGAAAAATTATATTCAATTTTTATATAAAATAAAAAAAAATCTTTTTTCTCCCACCTTATATGATCGAGTCTCGTGACCATCCCATAATGATTTTCATGAATAGAGCTTTGTCAATGCGAAGGTTAAAAAGGTACCCATGAGACAAGTAAAGCTTAGCACATGATCAAATAGTGTTTATCAAAATTTGAACACATTTCAGCAAGAAACAACATCGTCGTATTTGTGGTCAAGGTGAACGCAACTCAAACGTTCGATGTAAATGAAGGCTATAGTCTGTTTTACGACTTCCAGAAATCGCATTTAAATAATTTTATGTACCTACTGGGATTCATCCAATGTGGCAACGTGGCTATATATAAACTTATCTTCTCCCAAATTACTAATTTTGAGATTTTCTTCTCCAGATAAACAGATTTGGCACAAACAAATTGTACTCTCTGTATCAAATATTTACCACATCGCCTATTGCTTTTATAACTCCAACAGCCTTCGTGACTATATGAGTAACTTATATGAAGACGCTTGTACCGTACGCGAGAAGTTCCTGGATCGGTTGTCCGATCAGACAACACATTTGTACATCAATTTTCCAATACATATTTTTACTCAGGCCCGAGCGTCGAAATTAGATACAACCAGATCCACAGTCTTAGTTTGACATTGACTAAAATTCACAGCGCGCATAAAAATCCCTTAGTACAAAAAATATGCACCTTTTTAAAATAAATAACGTTATAAATGTAATTCATATTTGAAATAAAACTAACGGTGACTTTGTTCTATATGATGGGGTCTTCTCGCTTACGCCGTTGAACCGATTAAGATGGAAATTTGTAGAAATGTAGTTTGACATTTGAGAAAGATCATAGATTATTTTCTATCATTAAAAAAAATATATATATAGTAGACACTTAACCATTGACGATATTCGTCACAATATAGGATTTGAGCTGTTTATGGTAAAAATGTAGAAAACATATTTCACAATGCCAACAATGTGTAACTGACGATGTTTGTAAGTACGGGAGATATTTGATTTCCGAAAACGGGATTCAGAACCGAAAGCAAATAAAGGAATTAAATTAAAATGCACGCGAGCGAAACCGCAGACAGGGCACACGTGAATGCGTATGAAGTTTAAAATAAACTCCAATTTCAATTACTCTAAACTATTGATAGAGATTGACGGAGAAACAAGTCAGATGAACTTCATTTAATCTTATTCGTAGAACGAAAGAGATACGATGCGCAACGAGGCAATAACATTTCCTCATGTTAGAGTAAATTCCTATTAGAGCACAGGTAACTTTTTCTAGAGCAAAGCCCTGAATTTTTACTGAACATGATAATCGACCATTCAACAAAACTACTACGCGACTATCTCCATACTTGTTAATCAAATTTTTCCAAACCTACAGACCCTTAAAAAAAGAGTCGGACCCGCGTGAAGGAAACGTACTGCATTTCATCGCACCATCTATGATTTTCTTTTAAATCTGAATCAAGAGCGGACAATCAAAATAAAAAAGCTTTACAAAAAAAAAAAAATAGGTACACAAAGTTATCGTAAGTAAGGATGTGAACGCGAGACTCCTTCGTGTAAGAGGGCTACCATGGTATAACCACTAGGCGAATTGAACTTTTAGCCGTAGGTAAAATTGAGCAACACATTTTATAAATATCAACAATATTTTCCGTTTCTTCTGAAAATTTAAAACTTAATATTTTCATTTGGGTTTTTCTGTAAGTCAGTGTGAGACCCTACGTTTTGTAATTTTTCCAAAATATTAGGCTCAGCATTTTCGGAGATAAGGAGGGATGATCGGTTTTCGTATATTTCCTTGATTTTCCTTTAAATTATCTATTTTAAAATCATATGACATTAATACAATAATATTTCTCGTAAGAAATACGTTAATTTAATACGTAAAAGATGCACTTGAAAAAAGATTATTTTGATTTTCTAACTTATCTCCCAAAATTTATCTCTAAAGTCGGAATTCGCTGTACGTTTGTGTCTGGATGTATTTATCAAATTGCAATTTTTTTTTCGTTCAATACATGCCCAGAAAATAATATCAATAGACGGACAGACGGACAAACAATAGAGTGATTCTATAAGGGTTCCGCTTTTTTTTCATCAAGTGCATGGAACTCTAAAAGCATTTCATTTTGAATTTGTACCATGAGTTCAGTAACATTCGTCTTTTATCGTCTAAACAGATTCTTAATTAATGGTTGGGATTAATATTTTTTATATATTTGCCATTTTTCTCTCGAGGTATATTAAATTGATGAGTTCATAATGGTAATAGTTTAAAAATAATTTTTATTTGATTTTGGCATAAATTTAAATCCAAAAATTGCATTCATATGCAGCTAGCAATATATAAGCATTGACTTCGCAACAGAAAATGTTCTCAATTACGTATACCGATTTCAGATGATTTACTTGCATTCCACGTACTTGAAAGTACTTCAGTACTTCCAGAAATAATATAGTTACATAATAATTATTGTAATATTGGGATCGACGGCTAAATATTCCGTACATAAATTGTATAGCATGTATTTATTGTTGCCTACATTATACACAAACCATCGCGTCAGATATGTATGTCCGTTGACGTCATGATCGGTGATGGGATATTAAATTTATGGCGCTATTGATATGGTGTTTACAAAAAATCTCACCAGAGTAATAATCTGGACGCTGGTCTTCCAATCCCGACTGCTCCCAGACGAGCACGTGGGCACCGCGCGAACGGGACACCATTGCGTTTGTGAAAATCAAACTAGAGAATAATAAAAATGAAATACGGGCAGAAGCCGGCGAAGGCACGAAGATCTACGACGATGTAATAAAATTCGACTAAAAATTCTTTTATAGTTTGAACTAGGTTTAATATCTACGTGACGTTAGCGAGTGTACACTCGTTTCGTGGTACGCGTTGTCGTGTCATAATGAGCAGTAATTCGGTAATTTCACGTGTATCAACACAACGACGTATCGGCGGCGTCGGCTGCACGCGACTGCGACCGATTGCGCCGGCCGCGCACGCGCGCTAAAATTTTTAAGTCCCGAACACATGTCGCTAAATTACGCCCGAAAGGTTTTTTGTATATCATTTACTTCCACAAAGAGAAATATGGGTAACACTATTAAATTTTCTTACTACAATATAAGTATATGATCGGACAAGAAAATTATATTTCTTTGAACATTTTCAGATACTGATGATTAAACAATTTTAATACTCGTTCCTAATTGCATATATTTACAGAATATTGTTGCTATTGTTAACACCAATAATATAATATTTCGTAAATTTAACAAATCCTTTTCTAAATAGCGCCTTTTTCATAATTATATATCGTTCTCTAATCGGGCATGAAGGTCGTCTTTTGAAATACTGATGGCCAGGGGTATCTTAAAGAAAAATTGTTATTAGATCATAGTCTATACTATTTAAAGGTCTGTAGAGAAATTCATATACCGTAGAACATGTTGGAAAACTTTTTCCTATAGATTTCATGCAGTAACATGCAACATGAAATCCACCGCTAACCCTTTAATTTTCCTCTACAAATCCTAATTTATCAAATGAAAACATTATTCGAAAGGATTGATAGATATCGAACGCTTACGCAAATTTTAGTCTTATTTTAGCCGATCCTCCATACCCATTAATATCAAATATCTATGTATATTTTATGTCATTTTAGCGCATCATCATGATTAAATGGAGAACCGCCGTAGATTTATCACAATTTTATCAGTCGCCGTTAAGGTAAGTGATAGTTGATATAGCAATTTACGAATCAGTTACAAAACACTCCTTGGTGCAGGCTATATCGAGGTTAGAATACACATTCTCTGTACCACAGTTGAATGTCACCCATTATTAAACTATGGATGCACTCACGTTTAGGTGTTATATATAATTCAACAGGATATTGCCATTTTTAATTACACGTATTTAGTACGGATTAGTAAAGAAATGCATGCAAGATAAATTATTATCTCTATTGTCATATGATACCGTACAACATTCAGTTTGCGTAATTATGTTTAAAAAGTAGTAATACAGTCAACCGGTCCAATCGATTGCATAACCCGCTTTCCATGTATGAAAATGCTTGGATTAGAGTATTGTCACTGAATTAAAAATGGTAGTTTGTGGGTATTTTTTCCGTGCTGAATAATATTTCTGTGAAACCTACACTAAAATTTTACGAACTAAATGTGCAAGAAAGAGTACCGAATTGACGTGAACAAGAAAAATGTGGAGGCATACGTTGGCCCCACGACATAATGTTGAATTCAAGTCATGACTAATTTGTTCACCTACCTACTACAAATAATATTTTACTGGAAACATATCAAATGAGACGTAAAATTAATTAAAACAACTGCCTTAGTGATTTTGCATTCAAAAAACAATCGATCATTATCGATTGTTTTTTACATGCAAGGTACATAAATATAAATCTCTCATGGAGCAATAAATAATTTTTATTACACAGCAGAGAACAAAATTATGGAATAACATTATTTCGCGTATGCTCCCATTGGAAAAGATGTACTATGTAATTATGTATGTCTGAATGTATGTATATACGGACGTCTATGAAAAGCGTCAAGCGGCCGCGCCGCCCGACATCAGAGGCGTGGGCGGGAGGCGCGGTGGCCGTTGCGCACGCGTTCAGCGCATGGTCGGTTTACCTTCCTCCTCGCCCCGCTCGGTTACAAGTTTATTGCCGACCAAACTTTCAAGGACACTTACGTCCGTACGATTGTTAAAATCTTGGAGGAAGTCAGGATATAATTTTTTTCCAGAATCACTATTAGTTTATCATTTAATGCGCACTCGAGAATAAGCGTTATGTACTTACAAGATTTAATAATTCAATAAACTTTTCATAATTTCGTTAACAGAAAATTTAATAGCCTTCCATTGCGTAGGTATTTGTATTGAATGGATTCAAGAATAAGCGAGACAAATTGATTAGTATTCAATTTGCAAATAACAAAGTGGATTTCAGTATATAGGTACTGTAATTTAAAATACCTTATGATCAGCATCGGGATTAGATCGAGACTGCCACATTTTTTTATTTATTATCACTGCTTTCTCGATTTTCCTCCTTTTTACAGTTGTTAGGTATATTTAATTGTTGGTTCACGCAGATACATAAATTTCAAATCGTTATTTTTTTTTATTTACGATTTCTATTTATTTCTTCTTCATGTCCCATCCAGAAATGATCTCCATGAAATTATTTATATTTATTTCGGATACCTACTTACGTACATTTATGTATATATATGGCATAATAACATATCCATAAGGTCTAGCAGGTGGATTGCACTGTATTTTAATGTAAACAGTGGCGTATATAACTACTTGTATGGAGAGGGGTATGTTTCGAGTAAGTTAAACCAAGACAATAAATGTCCGTATTCGGGGGTCCCTGTTCTTTAAACTGTATACGTCGATATATTGGTATGCGGAGCGTAATATTTATTATTTAAGCGAAATACTAAGATTGTTCAGAATATAAATGTGATTTTTAATGTAGGTTAGTTAAATCTTTGAGAAACTAATTTGCTTTACAATTATTCTATATCGCTGTCGCCATCTGTTGGGTAATCATTTAACGTTTATTTCGAGTTATTATCTCTACTGAGTTTATTTGGCGAAATCAGCAAGTTTGTATCAGCGCCCTCTGTTGCGGATATGAAACACTTCTACGAAATATATTGTACAAGTTCAATTTTGTAACACTAGATGGTAGTCAGATACTAAAAAGTGCAACGCAAATAAAGAATAATATTATCGATTGATATACCTACAATGAAAACATACTATTTATTTGATGAAATGTTAAAGTAGACTAGATATGATAGCAAAAGTAGAAAAACAAATAGCGTCGATTAAATATCAACGAAATTGTAAGTCATCAAGTTTTTTCTTTACTAGGTAGGTATAGTCTATCTTCCAAACTTTCAAACGGAGTTAGTTATATTACCTTCATTTTCACACACGCATACCGACATCAACTTTATTTTTTTTATGAATCTCATCATTACACTTTGGCCTGAATAAGCACTTTTAAGTTTCACCTACTAATTATATCATGTGTATATAAAATTACCAATATATTACATTGATAACTTTGGTTTTATACTTTTATTTACACTATACGATTTGTCATAAAAGCTTTATTTGAAAAAATTAAAACTTGCATCAAATAACATTAAGTGTAATTTATTGCAATAAATAAAAAAAACTCTATACCTAACCGAAAACAATTTCGCCACTCACATTATTGACGTCGTGACGAATATTTTCCCGTGCTTCTTTGGGAACTCAATTTCATAGAGCACTGTATGTATCTATCGAAAATTTTACTGCTATATCGAAAAAATTGAGTAACCTACCTTTGCATGGCCGTCCTCCGTCCACACAAATATACTTATGCTTAGCAATGCTTTGTCCGCCTATCTTTTACATCCTTGCGAAACACTAAACGAAGATAGCCTCGCAAATGAATTAATCGTCGCCACGACAACAGCCAGGAGTAAAAGTCGAACAGTCGGTGTAAAACATTATTAAATATGTTGATTTTTATAACAAAAGTCTGAATCAATGGCAGCAGTCTCATGGCGCTTCGATAATGAACCGTGACCTCGCCGCAGGTTACGTTCCGATAGCTTCTGTAGTGAGTATACGGCAATTTTCATGCTCGCTGAAGCAATACAAAGGAAAATACTAATCCGAAAGATATAACTCAAACTGCTGTTTCATTTAGCCGCATTAGAGTAATATCTAATTATTTAGTGACTATGTCACGCAATAGCTTTGTAGCTAGATAACAATTGTGTATCACTTCCGCTGTTACAAGTACATTTAGTACTGTTAGTACACAGTCTTTTGAGTCTAAAACAATGGAAAATTCTTTATAGTATAACTTATTAAATTGATAGTCTCATAAATCATTTTTAAGTAATTTGATGCTCACTTTCGGTATAACTTTCGATTAAAACTTTCATTATCCACACAAAACGATAACATAATTAAAATCGCAAGTATCTATATATCCTATTTTAATATTTGAATTAAAAGAAAATTATTATTTAACAGTGTTAATGATAGTATTTTATTTTCTCTAAGATTTAATCTGTCGAAGGAAATATCATATATGTATATATTCAAACAAGCTTATACCCTTAAACGATCTTAAAGGATATTGTAGTCCTGTTCATACGAAAGCAGAACGACAGGATGTACCTACGTAAGTATCGTAGATAACAATGCCAGTAAAGGTTACCGGCATTTAAATTTTAGCTGTATTCACTTGTCGTCGAGTCGAAATTTCTTAAACACAAACATTAATTGTGATACAGGCAGCAACATCTTCCGCACTAGTGACGGCCAGCAGCTACGCACGCTTGGACATAGAATTACAAAATATCTACACTGTGGGAATTGTTGTTCCTCTCTACATTAAGCGGGTTTGTAAAAGAGAATAACACAATTTTAAAATATGTATTAAATAGTAGGAAAACACTAAATGGGGTAGGTGATAAATTAAAATAATGCCCGATTTACATAACACCTCAGTTTTTCTTCATGAAATTTATATTAAACTCAAAGAAAAAATATATAATAACGGTTATTTTTTTTTAAATAAGCGTTTATTAAAGACTGAATAAAACAATACTTTCACTATCGCAGAAGACATCGCACAATATTTGCACAAATGACGAAGATATTTTTTTTAAAGGAAAGCCGGTTTAAAAAACGCTATATGACAATTGCTGTTTTCTTTAGAGCATTTTAACTGTATTAATAAAAATTCGTTAACGTGTTTCGAATCACGTATTTTCGAATAACACACAAAACTACGTCATTTTTGACGTGATAACATCTTATAAATCGATGAACGCCGGCTGCACGCACGAAAAAGCATGACTCATTGTCGCGTTCCGCCTGAGCCGAGCGTGCGAGCGAGAGCGCGGAGCGAGCGATCTCTCTTCCACTCCATCGGCCGATGCGTCCGAGTAGAAGAGAGACAGCGGCCGCACACAACCTATACGTGGACTGTTTTGTCAACTGTTTATAAAGTGAAGTAAAAAGTTAATGTGGTTTCCATTGTTTATTACAACAACAACTGCGACAAGTGATTCAATTCAATTCATAAAAGTATGCAATTTTTCATCAATATTTTCTTATGACGTTATCAAATAAAATTATCGCTCGTAAACCGACTTTACAGACAACCAATTTTTTCAGCCTGGATATGTTTTTTTAGCAAAATTGACTGTTGTTTATGTCGGTAGAAACTTGCTCGGTTCAACATGCTATTAGAATCAAAAACAACAAACAAGGATAACATACTTTAATATGCAAATGCCAGATCACCAAAGCTATTTTTCATACAAAAAAACTATAAAATCGTTTGAAAAACCGGTCTCGGTATTTAAATATTTCTTAAGCATAGACTGGCACGGTCTAAGCATAAAATAACCATATTTTGAAAATAAAAATATGATTTTTATTAATAAATGGTACAGCAATTAATTTGTACTAGTGCAGATATTATGGCAAAATATATGCAGATATTTTACATTTAAATTCAATATAACTACACTGAAACAACTGATATACTGATTAACACTGGTGACGCCTCTAAAAATAAACAACTCCGTGAAAGTGGTTTTCAGCATCAAGTGAACGCGCGACTCACGACATGTGAAACAAAACAACCAAAGAGTCAACAACTGTATTGGCGAGACCAAGTACAAGGCGATCCTATTCAAAACGTTTAAACCAGGTATGGGCGGGCAACCTTTGACATGTTGTGGGCCAAACTTTAAATATGTTCGCGGGCCGTGTTCAAAAAGTAGTGCATTTTACAGTAGTGTTTTAAATTAGTATTCACAATTTTTAGCAATAGATATCAGACATGAAATTTTTCACAAAGTCTCGCGGGCCGGATCAAATCTTACGTCGGGCCAGGTGCGGCCCGCGAGCCGGTGTTTGCCCACATATGGTTTAAACAATAGCATGCAATCAAATTGCCGGCTTTTTTCTTCCTCAACATATCGGATGTTAGCGCGTAAGACAGTAAACACTGTTGCCTTATTTAAACTGGGGCGATGTTTTCATGCCAACAGCAACAACAGGAGATCCCGATCTACATGGTGGACCCCTCGTTCTTTTCCCCAGGAAAATATATATTTTTAGCAATCCCTCGGGAAGAACGTGTAAAAAATTTGAGGATAGCTCTTTACAAACCGACTATAGATAAATACAGTCATATATAAAACTATTGAAGGAAAAAACCTGTAGGAAGTCGAGTTCATTATGTCCATTTATCCTCTAAATATTCAGAGATTGTATAAATACCCTTTTGTGCAAAGTGTTTGCTTAATAAATACTCTAAATTTGTATAAAGGTAAATTTTGTATATCCACAGGAATTGGATTGGACATGCGCACACAGAGTAAATTGTCATTTTATGTGTTATTGGAAATACGTATATAAGAAATAATTTCGCTCGTCATTTTAATAAAACTAACAGAATTGGGCAGAAGCCACAATCAACTAAATGACTTTTACATTGGTTGTCCATCTATCTGTCTGTATTATTTGATGATATGCGCTATAAAATAAAAAGACTGCATGACTGCATTGCATAGTGTACATCTTAATAAATGGTGTAAACTATGTTTTATTGTGGTATGTCGCATAAAAGAAATGGGCATATGTTTATAGGCACTATAAATAATAATTAAAGCCACGTGGACGAAGCCGCTGGTGAAATTTATGAGAGAGAGATTAATAAATTGATTACCAAGTTGAAAGCATGAAAAAAGGAATGTATCTAGGTTGATTTCCGTAAAAACAACGTAAATTTAAATTTAGTACTTGAAAATAGCTCACGCCTATGCGCATACGCTTATATCATTAATTTAGTTCGTAACCACCCCTACTTTATACGTGGCCGTAATGAAATAGTATTGAGATCTCGAGATGTGAACTCCGGATGTTGTCAATTGATTTTAAGCGAAAATAAAGCGCATATTATAAATCAGATCATAGGCCTTACGATCGGTACATCACGTGATGCAAGTATTATATGCGATAACCACTAAACGATAATAATTATCAACATATTTATACAATGAAAATGTTTCAAAGAAAATAAGTAAAATCTCAAAATAATACCTAGCCGTGTAGCCAAGAATTTCTTTTGCACGAATCGGAAAGGAATGTTCACAGTTGCATTTTATCGCAAAAAAAAAAGTTAAAAAAAGTTGTACGTGTTAGCGACTGTGCTGGTCTAAATTTGAGAACATATTTGTCTGCTGTTATACTAGATTTTTTTTTAGTTGAATTTCCCTTGTCAAAATTATCTTCTAAATGAAACATGTAGCATAAATAGTTCAAAATCTTATTGAAGGTGTTATGGATCTTTCCATCGAAAGCGCAACTTAAAAATAAAACATTTATAAATAGCGATGGAAGAATAAGAAGGATTTTCTCGGTATAAATAAGT
The DNA here is from genome assembly GCA_005406025.1 of Eumeta japonica. Lineage (NCBI taxonomy): Eukaryota > Metazoa > Arthropoda > Insecta > Lepidoptera > Psychidae > Eumeta > Eumeta japonica. The sequence goes on from BGZK01000562.1 coordinate 281,103, forward strand.
ACAATAAACTAAAGGGGGTAAATAAACAATTTTTTTAATAATATAATACCGAAAATAGGCATATATTTTTATTCATTCATTTATATTGATTTGATAAAATAGATTACATAAATTATGTCATATAAAAAACTTTGAAACTCCAAAAGTCCATATTAAACGATTGGTGACCATAAAAATCAGCAAATGAAAATAGAAAATACACTCGTTCAGGTTTAGACGTGCGAATATTTTACGCGCAGGGGCAACATAACAACAGCTTCCCTTTTTATCATCACTCGATTTCGCTTATTCATCTAATTTGCGTACATATTAAAATCGATTCTTTAAGAAATAACTCCGAAAACACGTAAGTACATGTCACCGTAAAACGTGATATTTAGAATTACAATATTAATAATTATAAGACCTATTGTTATGCGGACAATGAAGTATTTTTGAACCTACCTCAAAACATTGACGTCTATATTTATATATAAAAATCTCTTGTCACGTGGTTCTTTTACGCTAAGCTCCAAATCACTCAACCGATTTCAATGAAATGTTACATACTTTATGCAATTTAGTGCAACTTGAAAGTTAGGATAGTTTATATTCTAATAGTTAGCGCGGTTGTCGAGTACTGTTTTTTTTTATTTTACCAAGGATTTTTTTGTTTTTTTTTAGATTTCTCATCCAAAAAATATATACAAATTTAATTCCCTGGGTTCCGCCCCTCAATTTATAATAATAATATAAACTTACGCCTATTCCCCAGAATGATAGGCTGATACTATAAATTTCCACATGGTACGATCTATGCATATCTTTTTTGCTTCACTGACATCCTTCATATTTTCATGCAAGCTCGTCGGTTTTGTGTGCTTAAAATTTGACCCTTTTTTAATGTGCCACCAGTATAATATGGCTTAATATACCCTCAATTCCATTAAATTTAAATACATTATTGTACTTTAAAACAGCAATATTATATAGAATTAGACCGTTAGTATGGATATTGCAATCGAAAACGGGACTGGGGTTGAAAAGGCAGTCGGAATCAGAATCGAAAGTGTGATAGAGATTGGAATCAAAATCGAGACCGCGATTGAGATTGACATCGATCGATACAAAAGACGATAAAAATTCATTCCGTTTCCACGTCGGCGGAACTACTTGCATTACCTAAATGGACTAGCCCCCCTCAAGGAAGAGAAGAACAGAGTCTGCCGGACCAGCTAGTATCAATATAACATACGAAAGGCATCATTGCGAAGAGCGGTTATACATGTCGAAGCCTCAAAACAAAAAAAAGAAACTCAACCATTTCGGGTGAGCAACAACTCCGTATTCAAATGGAAATGGCGAGCTGCACGAAAACAAATTTGCGAAATCGCCATCCGTGTCGTCCGGCTCGCCCTGTGTCGATGCACCGCCCGCCGGCTGCAGTCGTAGTCGGATTACCACCGTTTACGCGGATGAATGCTTCTGCGAACGCGCGTCAAATTGTTAAACAATATTGTTTGTCGCAACATAGAGTGTCATTGCTCACTCATCGCGTTCGTACAGATACATCTACATTAACTGCGCAAGACATTCGTGAGTAATATTAAATATAAAAATATATACCCGATAAACATAATGATGTTGTAATAAATACTCAGAATTTATTCTGAATGTTCGATTTTTCATTGAAAAGTTTTTCTTATTTAAGTCAATTACGAAATATTATTTAAACATAATATTGCACAATATAAAACGCCCAAGCAAACGTTAGCACACTGTCGAGTTGCGTAACCATTGTTTGTTACTTACAAGAATTGAAATATAAAAAAATCATCACACTTGAAAATGATAGGTAGGGTTCAGCATTTTAATATTTACGTCTTTAAATTGTTAACTGAAGAGTTATATAGTTCGTAGAAAGTGAAAGAAAATAAAAATAACTTACTATATTAATAAGTAAGTATAAATATCTTCTTATAGGAATATTAAAGAAATTTAGCCTGTAAATAATTTAGATTGCAGTGGAAATTTCAAACTATATGTATTTTTCTATAAAAACAAAATTCCGTTTTTACAATTATTCCATAGTAATTAATGTATTTTCCGAAAAACATTTTTTTATTGAGTTATGCGTATTTTTAAATGTGCAAATATATAGATAAAAAGTACATAAAATTTGTATAAGCATACCTAATCCCAGCGTACCTTGATGACCTTCAGAATTTGGTAGATAGTATAGGTATGTTCCCTAATATACGTCTTTGATATTATTTCGTGATATTGAAGACAATGAGGTTCTTCCAATTCATATTTTTTTGAAAAACATTCTAATTTGTTTTATTACAAATGCCATATAACAGTATTATTTAATTATTTCCGACATAACATGCAACTGGAAATTCAGGCGAATCACAAAAAAAAATCGCATCAATAATTTCATAATGCTGACGTAGACAGACAGAATCATCTAGATTCTAGATTTGTCTAAATTAAAATGAAAAACACCGTCTGAAGAGTTACGGTGACATTTTATTACAAACAAACACCTTTATTTTAATCGGATCCATGATTGCAAAAAAATATTTTTTTTACTTAACCAGTTTATTATAATATATCTTTCACCCACAACCACGCCTGCGTGAACATAAAATGAATTTTTATATCTTTTATGTCGATTTATGACATTGTGTCCACCGTGATGTCGATTCCGGTCCTGATCTCGGTGCGCTTGTATTTAAATATTCAATTTTCAATTCAATGTGAACGAAACCGCGCGTATAGCGAGCGCCACATGTGATCAATGGTAAAAAAGACACATAATGTAAAGAAAATGCAGTGAAACGGAATTCAAACTATCCCATATATTACTCTAGAGTATAAACTATTACCATAGTAAATATAATAAAATTCAGTACGGTAGTTTTTGCGGAATTGGCGAACAAATACATCGATAGACAAAATTTTTAAAAAACATTGAAATGTATTCTTTTAACGTTTATAATACCACCTAAAGTAGTTTTTCTGAAATATTTTTAGTCTACAGATTTTTTTTCTCTCTACCGTTTTGTTACAAATGTAAATCATGGTTTTGTTCCTAGTTAAGGGAACCCCAGTTGATTATATCTTATATTGATGAAGTGACAACTCGAATTAGGCTACTGCGCAATCTCAAGCAATGAAATTGATGTTGCAAAACTAACGTTATCTGAGATTATTGTTTGGATAATATAGTTATAGTTAAGATAGCAACGTTATTGTCGTTGACAAACGAGGTTCGGCAGTTTTATTAATGTAAGTATTACAATTTACTGCAAGTAGATACTAGAATTGCATAATAAATTTTACATTTTAGTTAAGAAATTGGTGTTTTGTATAATTTGAAAATAGAACAAAATTTTACGACATATACACATTCGTTCGTATTTTCGATATTAATTATATGCACTACAATACTGTTATATACTATTTTTCGTGTGCCCTATTTGTTAACAAGCAATAATATAAATAGGTTAGTTGTAATTATTTATAGAATAAGTGGCGTATCGATGTTAAGTTCGGTCTATACGAGAATGAAGATATTTATGCGTATCAACAAAAAGTTGATGAACGATTTTAAATTCGTTTTGTATTAAGTGTCAATCTTTGTTAAGATATTCTGGAGTTTTAAATACTGAAACAGTTTTTATCAACTACACGTACAAAATTAATAAACTTATATCTAATCATTTTTTTTCCCATATTCGAGATAAATATATACAAGATCCATGAATGAGTAAGGTGTAAATTTAATTTTTTTACAATTTTTACAATTTACAAGATTTTACAATTTCACAGGAAAATGAAAAAAGTACTCCTTATTTCAGCGCTAAAAAAATGTTTTCATAAGCACAAAGGAGCGAAACTGACTCCATTTGACTATTCGTATTCAAATTAGATGCACTGTTATTCACAAAGACTAAATGCATATACATAATAAGAGACTCGTATACTGGTCCGCGTAGTGTTAATTCCGTGATAAACAAATTAAACGGTTATTACCATTTTAATCCCGTTAACGTTACACATATAGCTTAGTACAATAGCCAATTGTGCTTTTTGCCCGTTGAAAAATCGAGGACGGGTATCAAACGAACACGTTTGACAATAAGCATGACGCGTACTCCAGCGAAGCGGTTTTACCGGTGATCAGTATGGATTGACGGCATCGCGGTGCGAGGTTCGATACTTTTGGAACAACATTTCCCAGCGCGTCTTACGGGAGATGTAAGTTGGTAGAAATCGTCACATAACGAAATAAGAATTATCGCCCCTCGATTCGACTCTCAGCGACTGTTTTTCTGTCTCTTTATAGCGTATGCTATTTAATTGTTTTTTATTTAAAATATGTTTTTTGTAATTTGTAATTAACTCCTTTATTTTTTATTTAATATCTCAATGCGTTATGTATAAAATATTGTCATGTGCACGTTTTCACTTGAGAACGATCCATATATTATTAAAATTAAACAAAATTTCTTATTTGAATCATGAATCAATGTAGAAAAAAATATGAGCGACCTACAGTGTTTGTGTGCTGTTTTGAATTAATTACAAACTCAAGGATCAGTAAACAAATTTACATTTTTTTCTTATATTTCACAATAAAACATTCAAACAAAGATAAATATAAGCGACAACCCCAATACGTCTATTTTATTCAGAATATGCCCTAGGTCTAGATTATGGAGTGATATTAGCTTCCGTAGTATATAATGGTAATATAAATGTTATAACTAAATCTTCAGTGAGTAAAAATTAAGATTGGCTATAAAATGTAGTGAAGGGGTCGCACTATACAAAAAAGTACTCCGGCAGCGCAAGGGGTCAATTAAATAGTGAGCTAACGTTAGCGATAGACGTTCGAGTTAGCTTTTTGTTTTAAGACCGCGGGCAAAACTCGCTGATTTTATTTTTGAGTCGGTCCAAATTAATGTTGAGAAGAGAAAGCAATCCATCAATCAAACCCTAGAACATTGAACGAACAACTTACGCTGGAGAGTTCGTATTCTGTAAGCATGTGAAAAGTTAAACTTTGAGTAAATAAATGTTTTTAAAATTTTAAATATTTAGTATTCATATATAAATCTATCTTTAGTCGTAAATGTTTATGGCCGTGAAAAAATTAAGAGTATGCCAACCTCTCTGATAACCTGATCATTTAGAATTCGGCAGCTATATTGCGGCTAAGACTAGTGCTCCTAGGGTTCCGTGAAATGTATTTAAAAATAAGCTAAAAAGGAGTCTTTTTTTTAACTGTACCTAAGTGTTTTTTGTTTTAATTTTCCAGTAACATGTAAAGATATTTTATGATCACGACCCATATTACATACCACGAGGCTCAATAATTACTAAGAATAGTAAAAATCAATTCCCACATCAAAAATAAAATAAAACAACACATGTATTATATATTCATTTATGAAACATACACCCGGCTCATGAAACTTCTTTTTCGGCTATAATAATGTTAACGTTAATAAAAAAATTGGGTTCTTTTACAAAAAGCATGTATAGGTAGATTTTCACAACTTTGCCGAATTTAAGACCGATTGCAATAATAATCACTGACGATAAAGGACTGTGACGTGCATAGAGATGACGCGAGATATGCAGAATGGATTTTATCACGCATCTTTTCGCAAATGTTCGTAATCTCCTCCCCTTATAAAATTATTTTGTCAAAGAAACCATAGTCATCCAAGTAGCCGTTTTTGAAAACAATAGCTTAGAACATGTATGTAGAAATGTCGTACTGACATCCCTAGAACAGCTGACGCGAAGGTACCGCGTTGCAAGGGGCTGATAGATAACCGCGTACGCGCGCGTGGCCAGCCAGTGATCGATTTCACAAAGGCGCGAGCCGCACTGATAAGAGTTCGTCACGTCGCGCCGCGATCGACCGCGCCCGTGCCTGCAGTCAGTCTGAGCGAACATTTATTAGGATTGTGTCTACATTATTTATAAGTATATTTTCAATGATATATTATTATTATAGTTACTTTGGCAATTTTTTTCTAAAAAAGAAGAAGATTATGAATATTTGCATGATCGAATACATAGTGTATACAGGCAGTATAAATTATAGATAGTTGAGCGCATACATATTACAATCGGAACTTATTGTCTAAAACAAACGTCTGACACGAGTATCTGCATGAGATTTTAAATACTAGGTCTTAATTTGCGTATGTCGCGAAATTCGACTCATATATACATATAATTACGGTTAGCGTTGCATTTCGTTAAGACTAACACAGGAACCCTAAAAACGTTAGCCGGATACGTTACGTCATTCGTTGCTAAGATCGTTGCATTAGAGTTTTTTTTGTTAGTAATTTGTTATTGATGTTGCGTGTGTAGTGGTCGCGTGTTATGCTATTTTTTTATCAAAGGTTTCTTGTCGATCCACGCTAAGTTTAGATTGAGTCACAAGCTATTATAAGTTTTGTCTTGTGCGTTTTAATAAAAACTTTGATGTGGAATATATGACAAAAAATGTATTCAAAATGCTATAATATCGATATAGTGTGTATGTTTTCGATATGAAAGTCTGACAGGAAATTATAAAAAAAAAAGTTAGTTTTTAATGAATTTAGAATATCATGGATTTAGAATGCCTTTATTATATGTACGAGTACATCAAATATAAATGTTATTATTTCAAGGTCTACAAAAATATTTCGAAAAAAAAAGTGTTCGTATGGAAATTACAAAATTATAACCCAATGAGGGTACTCGTATTGCCATAGAATTGCTACCTGTGTTTGTCTTTAGTAGTCTCGCTGTACCTCGAGTCAAATCTCCGCATCAGGAAATGAAGGACCGTATCAGGGAGGACGGCGAATCTCGTCGATGGACGATATTTGCGAATTGAAAAAAGTTACACGATTCGATAGTCTATCTATCAACGAAGTTAAAAGAAAAGGTAGTTCAGAGACATCTTGTGTGAATGTGACGAGAGACAATGATGAATATTTATTGAATGAAGACAATCAGATGGTATTGCTTTGAAATGATTATTTGGAAAGTACTTTCCTCTGTGAAATATAGCAGCAGACGACGATGCTAATGCAACTGAATATTTGCACGATAATGGAAATAAACTATGAATGAAGGTAAATGATAGAGATATTAAAAGGAGATTAAATGTGAGAATTATACTGGATGAGCCTTGCTTGCTTTTATGAATAGAAAAAGTCATTCCGCGAGAACCCGATTTAAATATTCGTAATGGCGTTGCGATCCCTACATTTATGTATAACGGCATTTGAGTGCAATAGGAGAAATATGAAAGTAGAATAAATGCAGTAGTAATACGATTCCTGGATCCTGGCTTCCTGCGAGAGAACTTTGCAGTTTGGAAGCAGATGTAGAGAAAAAAAGTAAAAAGTTCACGTTGATTCGGCCATCTGAAAAGGACGATTCAAAGTAGTCTGACTGATCAAAATAATCGATAGAGCGGATATGTTTGGCGAATGGCAATAGAAGGTTTAGAAAATTTGATGAAGACAAAATTTCTGGCATGTCAAAGATGGATCAGAAAAAAGATCGTATGACATGGAGTCTCCCCTGAAAATTAAGAGAGAGAATTTATAAATAAAGGGGACCTCAACCACACTAAGAAACACTTAGGTATCTTTTTTAGAAGATTTATTTTTTACAACTGATCGTTAGCGGAAGGACTAATGAAAATATTTAATAAATCTTATCCCAAGGGCGTATTCAACTTTTCGTCAAAGAGTGGTGGAAATCAGAAATTTAACGGGTCCCTCGCACTCGTTTTGCTTTACACGACAAACTACATGATGTAGTATAGGGTAAATACCCACCTGTACTCAGATGGCTGAGTGGGGGCAGCTGCGTCTTCCTCCTGGACACGCTTTTGTCTTATCCAATTAACTACTAAAGGTAGATACGATTATTAGTTAAGTCAATACTGAAAGCTTGAATTCAACACACAGGCGACGCGGTAAAGGTACTATAGTCACATTTAACGGGTAATCCTGAAAAATGAGTGCCTCTCTATATCTAATCGACTATTGACAATACGTCAATATTATGTTCTTTAATCACTCCACGTGTCTACGGCATGCATGCCGTATAACTCGTAAGGGCTTGTCTTTATTTACAAGTTTCGCTGCGTTCGCTTTTAGTCACTCTACTGGGAGGGGCATACCCTGCCGCAATTTTTTAATAAAAATAAGTAACTTTAATTTTAAGCGCTCCACGCTCCACGCTGCAGTTGGGATTGAGGACCTCATACAAATCACAAAAATAAAACACATTTTATCATAATTAATAAAAATAAATACAATATTTAAGGACGTATCCATGAGCATAACAGAAAAACAGTAAGTATTCAATAAAAAATCTTTATGATTTTCAACTTTCGCGAAAAAAATCTTGAACATTTACGGGATAGTAAAACAATAATTAAAAAAAAACCCGACTGCAAAAGATCAAAACAAGTTAAAACACTAAAAAGACCAAAACAAGTTTGAGAAAACAAACTACTAAAACCTAATAAACTCTACTTTGGTTTAACAGACTACGTTATGAGCTGAAAGCCTAAGTTGAATAATTTACATTAAGTTTGGTAGCAGGCGGGACTCATTAATTTTCTTATGATTTATAATTTGCAAATGGGTGCCGGCCATGGACTTAAAAATATCCTTTATTTAGAAATTACAAAGATTCCTATTTTATTTATGTATAGATTAAAAAAGTATTATGAAAGTATGAAAATAGAGATAACTTTTACGCGCCAGTAATATAAATGCAAAGTCACCATCATAGGCGTGACCCTTTGTTAAGGTTTTTAACGCAGTCTGACTCATCAGTCATCGCAGACTGCACGCTACATCCAACGTGGCTAATAGCAGACGAGACGTTTACTTTAGTTACACAAAGTATTCGATTTCCGGTCAAGCAATATGTTTGTAAATTATATTTTTTGCAACTGTATGGCATGTGTGTCCGGCATCATAACTTAGCTTAAAAATATTTTTCTAATTTTGAGACTAATACAGTCTCACGCAAGTTATAATAATCGTTAATCGATTTCCTACTTCGTACTAGTCGATTCGCTCAAAGACTGGCTTTCTAGCATAGCAATCGCTATAAAATATCTTAATTGCCTATTCGATAAAGTTAACACGCCCGTCACGAGTAGCAAATAAGAGAAAACAAGATTAACAACTTTGTTAAATACCACTTGATCCAGCAATCACACTATCTAGATCCCAGTGCAGACACACACATAGGAAGCGTATATCTTGATCTCCGACAAATACGAGCATGTCGTGTCTTCTTTCAGACGTGAATGTTATCTGTTTGCTCGTGCACGGCAAATATGATACACAAAGAAAAAAAATGTTTCATATGTTTGTATACGTGTCCGCAATTCATCAAGTTCAAAGTTATGTAAATAATTGTTACTTGTAACGAGAACGTCTTACGAGTATCCTTATTTTATAATTAATGCAATAAAGTAATGTTTGTAAATAAAATTATTTAAAACTATTTAAATATACGACTATTGCAGTATAAGCTAAATGAAATATTAAAATCGCATATACTACAGAATTATTATCGATGTTCAAAAAAATCCATATGTTTAAATAATACAAATCACGTCCTGTGTATTGGATAGTATACGAATTCCTCTTGAAAGGGAACTGTCGTGTCAGGTTTTATTTTAATAGCTCTATTGCTGAACCATACCCTCCCACAATCTTTTCATTACGGATTGAAGTAACTAGTAGTAGAATAGCAATGAAAGGTACCTTAACCATTGCGAACTAAATCTAACTAACCTAGGTCTGACTAATACTACTTCATAGTGATAAAAAAACTATTAGCGGTTTCTATATAGACATAGTTAAGAAAAGAAATATAGAGATAATTATTTTAATGACCTTAAAAAAAAAACGAGAATAAGTAGTACGATTTAGTCGGTTAATTATAATTTACTGAATCTGATCAGGGTTATGAGTGAATCAAAAAGTCAGAAATTTACTATGCGAGCAAAATCTAGTATGTAATAAGTATCGCGTGTCAAGGTTTAAATGGGTGATTGGTTCGTCTAGACAATCATGTTACGTAATACGCAGTCGATTAAAATAATAACAATTTTATGAATGAAATTCATAACATATAAAGATATGAATTATCTTTACAAAATGACCTTGGATTTGCAATTAGATCATTGTCATTGTAACATAGAATAAACATGCATTGTTATTGAATTCTAGATCATTAGGCACGTCGTTTCGTACTCCGTCGACCATATCCAATTATCACCTTCCGTTGTCAAGACGATTTGTGCTAATATTCCAACATGTGTATATATAGGCAAAATATCTCATTCGCGTACATGGTCATTAGAAAAAAAAATTTTTTTTGTTCTTTTATTTAGAGAATTCGGTAGTTGTAATATTCGATATTTTTAAAAACCATTTATCATTTACCGTTTATATTTTGGTGTGATTTAAAAAATAGTTTTCTTCTAAGGTTCGTTTTTATTTGATAGATTGATTAATTGATGGATAGATTAATTGTAGACTAATGAGAAATTAATAGCAAAGTAAATTAAAGTAATAAGTACTATGTGTTGTAATATGTTGCTTACGAAAATAAATTACTTCCTTATTCAAGGAATCGCATTGGTTTAGGCACTATACATTATTCTAAAACTAAAAACCTTTTTCTAATGATAATAAAAAAATATTTTTCTATTAATTCCCATCGTTGCAACGTAGTGTGACACTACATTACTGTATCATTACTAATGCACAGAGGGTCGAGAATAACTTTTTCAGTATTAATTTCCTATGTTTTTTAATATACAACGTGCTTTGTACATAGCCCAGACAATGCCACTTTTCAATCTAAAATGAGAATGTGGGAAAGACGTGCTCTTATCGGGAGGAGTCAAAATCTGATGAAGATCACACCGATCGAATTTAGTAGCAATGTTATTATTTTACTAGTCTTTACTCACCCTCTTTGCTGAGCATAATTTTTGAAATATAATAATAACCGGTTTCTTCTATGCTATAAATTCATTCGTAGTATCGCTCGAGTGGATATAAAATGAATACCATCATCTTTTATATTAATCGGTCTCGCTGTTGATCTTAATTCCGATACGGTCTCGGTCTCTATTTCGATTCTGTTTTCAATGTCGGGTCCTACACCGGCTCAGTCTCGTTCTGATCCTATGCTCTCGATTCGACCACGAACCACGCCTTGATTACCACCCGGATCTGTCTATCGATTCTGATCCCGGTACCGCTCTCGATTTTGATTCCGATACCAGTACTCGTTTGCGATTTCGGTTCTTCTCTCGTCTCTAATCCCGGTCCTACTATCGATTTCAATGCCTGTATTAGCGCCGATCTCGAGCCTTCCTTAGACGTTGCTGTTAGTGATAGCACGTATTTTAATTACAATACGTCCGACCTTTCGAATATTATTGAAGGACGAGATTCTAAACAAATTTGCTGTCTTATTTTCCTGTTGTGTTCAAGCCGGTCTGCTGTTCGTAAATTAGAATTATGTTTGTTTTCTGGGTCCGCTCACCATTTCCATCCAATTTATGCCGGTCCTCAAGGAAATTAGAAAAGGTTATCGATATGGAACGCACTTCAGTTGGTTTTTGCGGAGGGAACAGGCGTGGTTTACATGACGTCATAAAAATATAACTATCGCACCAATTTTCGTCATGAATGATTAGCTTTTTGGCATTTAAAGACTCAGTGTTGTGACTATGACAATAAACCTATCAATAATAATAGATCATGACAGTTTTATATCCAAATCCAATCAAACAATTAAATAAAAATAAAGTCCTTGGTAAGAGATAGATGTTATTATATGATTTAGATTGTATTACTCTACGGTTTTTGCATTACAACAAGAAAAAAATTAGCATTTTGAATCTTTTTCAACAATAATTGAAATTACTCACTCAACGGACGAAAGCGCACTAAACGAGAATAGGTCGCCGTTTGCTCGGTTGAGGTCATCTGACTGCTGCGTAGCTAGAGAGGAAATACTAATGGTTGGCCGTATTGTCGGTCTAACCTCTTCAAATGTCTTTGGCGGTCCCGAAGCCGATCTCGGTCCTCTCTTGAACATTGCTGCAATTTTTCTGGTGTTTATATATTTTGACGTGGAACGTCTTTAAAATCACACCGAAACACACGGACGGGTGTCAGGTCAGAAAAGTGGACCGTAACAAATAGGTCAATATCGTCTTACCTTGATAACTATAAAACTATTAGTCTGAAGAACATAAATCTAGTGTAATTATTTTGCTCATGCAGTCAGCTTGGTGTTATAATTTTCAGTTAGCATCGGTGCCGGTCGGGCTGGCGGGGGAGGGACACTGCGTAGAATGACGGAAACCGGCATTCTCGCTCATTTCTATTTACTATAACTCACGACTCGCATGTGACAGCAAGGCCGTTTTTTCGTGATTTTACGGAGTTTATTTAGAACAATCGATTATAATAAAAATAAGTGTAATCCGAACAATAATTAGAGCCAAAAATAATCAGGAATTGTATGAAGAATTATAAAAAATCAATATGTCGGCCTTAACCCGTACTAAAGTCAGCCAGAAATATGAATCAAGGCCATCGTTGGAAAGAGGTACCTCATAGGTACCTCGATGTCCTGTAACGAGCGAGTGGAACGATTTCGAGAACGACACTAAGTTGCTTCCGAACGCTCAGTAGACGACGCCGAGCAATTCTACCGCTGCTGTATCTGTCGCCATTTAGTGTCTGTTTTGCACTAAAATTTTTAGAACTAATTCAGTCTTGTTTTCATTTCAATCTTTAACATTAAAAGTATCTCACTGATGTAGACGTTAAACGTTAAACCATGGGCCGTGTGCCTCGACACAACCCCACCCAATTTTTTTATATAAAAGTCTTTTACCTTAGATGCCAGGTGATAATCTACTTTTACCCAAAACTATATTACAACCCGTGGTCTTTTCGGAGATTGGCTAGGACAAAAAAGTGTCTTTGTCATGTACTTATAGCATTTTATTAGAGCGATTAAACATTTTAATTCTATCCCTAAGGTCCTTTGTTAGTTCCGTCCAGTTACAATTACCTCTTTATTTCATATCTAAATAAGGAAAATAAGGAGATAATTATAATTATCTCCTTATTTTCCAAAACAATGGAATCGATCATTAACAGCCATAATTTTGGATATAACGAAGACCTTTAACAGGATCTGGCAGAAAACGCTTTTCTTAAATTTTCCCTGTTATAGACTTCCCAAGAAATTGCGCATACACATTTTAAAATACATAATTTTCTCACGGAACAGAGCATCAAGGTTGCGATTCACGGTTCGTGCTCAGATTTCAAGCCTGTCAATGTCGGCGTTTCTCGAGACTGCGTGCTGCCCCTTGCTTTGTTCATTCTGGATATCAATAATTTACTGAATATTTATTTTCATTTCATTTAATGATTTACTCATTACTCCATGACCACACAAATGTCTCTCCGGATGGTGGTGATGAGTGTCGAAACCAATTTGTGTCTGAAGTCGAGTCATTCTTAGAGCAAGTTCTGAGAATGAAGTTGACTTAACTTTGTCCAATTTAATATAAGAATGACTCAACTTTGTTAGCTAACTAGTGCTAGCTTATCCTAAAAATTTTCCCTTCGTCTCTTTTTTCTCTCTTTTGGAGCATTTCTCTCTTTTAGTGTCACATCGAGTATCAGAATTAGTGTCGATATATAGAAAGTGTAAAATTTCGCAATTTTTTGAAAATAAAATAAAACAGATCTTTAAAAATCTTGAGCTGTCTAAGAGAGCATGGTTGTCCTTCAGACCGACCAATCGTTTTTTTCTTTATAAGATATAGGTTCAACCATAAGTACCGTTATCATCTCTGAGTTGCGGATCATATCCTATCGCTCACTATCAAACTCTGCCTCTAGACCTCATTTAACGTCGAACACCTTGAATCATCAGTGACGTGTCGTACCCAATCAGTTCGACTGGTTGGCTTAACAAAATTATGTAGCATCTGTATACATGCTTTGTCGTATTCTCTAGGGGGAGTGCTCTCAACATTATTCCTACCGCTGAATTCCTTCATCGTTTCATCGGACAGTCTGATACCACTTTTCAAAAGATGATAAACAGACTAACAGTGTGCAATAGAACGAATATCTATCACAAAATGTGACAAAAACAACGTATGTACAGACGGTTACTACGGTTTTATATAATAGTAAGTACAGATAGACAGACGTTTCTCGCTTACTTTGCTTTGGGTAAATTAAAAGTTAGGAAGTCTCGTTTCCTACCCCAATCCTGATATCGATCTCAGTTCTCCCTCGGATATTGCTGCTAATTTTTGGTATCAACACCTATTTTTTTATATAAAAAGTATCACATATTCCAAGATATAAGTTTAAACAAAATTTGTTAATAATCTGTTAAACCGTCTCAGAAATTTACATGTATACAAAATTTGATTATAATCCATTTAGCCGTTTCCGATTCACGTTCATACAATTTTTTTTATTATAATCTGTTAAGCCGTTTCCGTGATTTCCATTTATATAAAATTTGATCATAATCTGTCAAACCGTATCAGAAATTTTCATTTATATACAAAATTTGATTACAATTCGCTAAGCTGTTTCAGAAATTTACATTTATACTAAATTTGATTACTGTGAAGCCGTTTCAGAGGTTTAATATATAAAAAAAAATATTACAGTCCGATTACAAATTAAGCCGCTTCTGAGTTTAATCTCAAAAACGCAAACAGGACATATTTTGTCGGTATGAGATATATAGTCTATCACTTGCATAACCATATGTTTTTACTGTATCCCAGATGTCATTAAGATCGGTCAAGCTGTTGATTAGTTATACAAGGGCATACAGGCAGACAAGTAGATAGATGAAAATATTTTTAAAACTTCTAAATATAGATTAAATGCATAAAACGAATAGTTAGGGTAAAATTTAACAAAAATATTATATGTTGTAGGAACAGAGCCTATATATTCATAAATTAGTATATATATACATAGATAGGAATATATAAATCACTTAAAACAACCATCAGGTGCGCTATACAAATTTGTCCATACTTAAAAACGTACGCTTGCCCTCTTTAATTCTTTCAATTATTCAATATTCAATTATTCTATATTCGATTATTCAATATTCAATTATTCAATATTCAATTATTCAATATTCAATTATTCCATATTCAATTATTCAATATTCTATCATTTAATATTCACTTATTCAATAATTCATTATTCAATAATTCAATATTATTTTTTTATATTGAATTATTAGATATTCAATACTAAAACTAATTTTTTTAAATGCCAAATCGTGATATACTTTGAAATTACCTCTTGGTCGTTTTGTAGGACAGCAAAGAAACCAAAAATAGAACAGTGGAAGGCTCAAAACGATGAATACACCAGAAGAAGTAGATTCTGACGCTTCTATCCACTTTTCTCCGTGCAAAACATTCTGTATATTGGCCGCACTCTTGTGCAAACGGACTGACAAGCGTCGACACGCTTAGTGTGACATTGTCCGCGTTCCTTAAGCGACTATTTATTGTAGTGTGGTTCTGCGAGTAAAATAACAGAATTGTCATTTTCAAATATTAACATAGAAACAATATTACATTCATAATGTATTCAGATGCAGACTTTACATAGAATTTCGTTCTAAATGTACTGGGGGCGTTATTGACTTCAAACATGCCAAATGTCAGCTTTCTCAGTATACATAATTCCTGAAAGAAATACGGTGACGGATAGAAAAAAAAGACGTGGTGTGATGATGTGGCCTTTGTATTTTATGTGGATGTTGTATTTTATGACAGAACTGTGAATGGAAAAATTTTATATACTCTCATTTCATTACTATAATAACAGAACAATATCTATTATTAAAATATAATTCTAAATAATGTGTACAGCGATACAAATGAATGAAATATAATTCTGAACAATGTTTGGAATTGAACTTCTAAAAAATAAGAAAAACATCTATTCCTAATATAGAGAATACTAGTACAATACAATTATATTTCAACTATATTAACTAGAAATCATTTTTGAAGTGTCAAAAAACGTTTCTTGGTAGTAGATCATTAGTGATATTAATGAATATTGATATATCGTAACTTATTAACCAAAATAATCAAATCTACATTTCATTGTGATGCCCTCAAAAATACTTCACTTGAGAAAATTCAACGTTTTTGTGGTGGAACGATCCTAGCGTCATATTTTATCAATCATTTAATTATGTAATTACATAAAAAAAATGTATAATTACGGCCTACCATTCGCTAGATTTTTTTCATATAATAAAATAGCGGCATCGGTTCATCGATACCTACTAACTAATAATTTATTCAATTGGCATCAACGCCTAGTTGTGGCGCGCGCAGACAGTCCTCATATTTTATAATTTTAAATCTGTCAGACATCTAAGTATTAAAATAAACAGTGAAAATACATGAAAAAATAATATCTATATTATTGAAAGAATTTTATGAAATAAAGCAGAACATTAGCTCTTATTTAGATCGCCATAGACTTTAGGGCTATAGGGAAATCGATAAAATAATCGTGTGTTTATTGGGTTATTGGGATGTTCCATATGTCTTTTGTAAGTATCAATTAGCAAATTTTTCAAAGGAAATTCACGGTTATTGTTGTTGGACACGTCATTTCACGTTCATTGCACTTGTACATTATGTTGTCCATTGTCGTTTTATCTCCGTTGCACGTTCGTGTGCATCTCTGGGTTCCTTCACATTGAGATCATAGTATGCATAGCTTGCAACATGCACGGAATGCAATATCGCTAAAAGCCTTATTAGCTCTGCAGATGCAACGACCTTCTAGGAAAAAAACTAACGAAAATTTGTTACGACGGGCAATGTAACTGTATTTGTAATTGTATTTGTATGGCAACTTAATTGTACATTCACTAAGAGATATATTTCAATTTCAATCGATTACATAAACCGGCCGTCTGCTCAAATTTATATACGATCAAGTTGGTGATGTCGTGCGCAGTGAAATCGGTTCTAAATAAAATAAGATGTAATAAACTACCGATAGAATTGACAGTTTGATTCTCAAATCTAAAAGGGCGTTGTACATACACATGACGGATTAGTTCGGCTGTTAACGTTGTTTTCGTTTTAAGCATATTTGAAGCAGTATTTAGCCTATAAACAATGAAATTATTTTAAAAGAATACTATGCTACTATTAATGCAAATGCGAAAGTGTGTATGTTTAGATGTTTGAATGTTTGTTACTCAATCATGTTTTAAAGGCTCAATATAATTAGCTGAAATTTTACAGTAATATAGTTTAAACATCAAAATAACAAATAGGCTATAATTTATAAAAATACTAATTTTCCTCACGGCTTCGCTTGCGTGATCTTCGAAAGAATTCCTAATTTATATCAATTGTGTATTAGCAACAATAATGTTAAAAAAAGGATCGAGCTCAAAATCGGCACGACGTCGCGAGTAGGACCGGAATCAGAATCAAGATTATAAATGAGATAGTTTCATATTAAAAAAGGGCATATGTGTTTCCGATATAAAAATATAGGTTCTTCTGTAGTCGAGAACGGGATTTAGATCAGAATCGTGGTCGATAATATTGTCGATAGAATTAGAAGATGAAAAAAATAGTTGTACGCCCTTGCGGGCGGCGCCTGCATGTACGTTTTCAACAGAACCGGAATTTAGAACGGGACCTAAATTGGATTCAAAAGCGGAGCCAGGACGGAAACGAAACGGAAAAGGTCAACGACAGCGCGATCGGTCGATATGAAAGATGAAAGAATTCATTCGATGTCCACGCGAACGGAGCCGGAGCCGCGACGAAAAGCTAGTATTAATATAATTCAGCTATACGTAATACGGTTCTAGTATGTAGTATGTACTATAGATATAAGCCATAAACTACATATGTGCTCTGACAACTAGACACTGCATATAAAACGTATAAACAGATATAGTAAACATGTAATTAAATATATGTTTATAATATTTTATTTTTGTATTAATTCGAATGATTAACGAATGATTTAAGTATATCTACAAATAACTTTGGTCAGATATTCGCGGATTTAGAAATCCAAACATGTTTACAATTTTGTTTGTGTAAAAAATTTTAGTTTTTTTTTTTTGACGAAGCGCACAATCTACTTTCAAATTAATGCAATCATGTCAATGAAACTATAATGTAAGTGACATGAAACTGTGTGTAATGTAATATATTTATTAAAAACAAGTTTGTATGCAATGTAAAATGTCATCCCAACACGTTAATTATACCATAAATATTGAAAATAAATAAGTCTCCATGAGTTCCTCTTTTGATTATTAAAATAACAACTAATCATGTGTATACTCCAAAGACAGTATCAATTTTTGAGTCATGCGTTATATCTTTTAGTTGATTTGATAAGCATGAACACTACTTGTACTTAGTTATTGATGCAACTAGTAAGACTATTTGGATGTTTCAATATTTTCTCATGGCTTCGATGCGGAAATTCAACGACTACAGATTGATTAAATCACGATGTTTGTCAATCATCGACCGCATTGATGATTGTGCGGCGAGGAAGGAATGACCTGCAGGAACACCTCCTCCGAGCTGCGTAATATTAGAATGAAAAAGTACGACGAACCGTTATCAACACAAGCAGATTAATTCACGTGCATTTAATTATTCTAGAAGTATATCCGTTATTTTCATGTTCGTTTATTGAAATAGCAAATTTTAAGATTATAACATTAATAAGTCGCCATCTGATGGAATATCCAACAATTCTAGTCTCTTTTTAGAATAGTAAAGATACTATCCTCCAATAGATGGTATCGAGCTGTTATTTATTATTTAATTTTTATTTTATTGTTTAAAATAATGTTATTGTTTAAAATATTATTTAATTTTAAAAAATAATCATTTTTTTTTATTAATTCTTTGAATAGGAAAAGTAGCACGATCAGTAGGTAATTTGGATTAGGCAAATATTTACCTACGGTAAGTAATTCTATGCACGTTGTTTCTAAATACACAAGACGATATGTGGCCTAAACACACTACTAATTACATACAAGCCTGTAAGCGTGCATTAGCACCAGTTGTATTAAATAGGCGTACTAAAGGACTATAGAAAATACTTTAACTGTTTCTTCTAGACATGTCTCGATGTTTACTTAAGATAAAATACAACATGCATTGAGACCTTAAACTCGGCTATCACAACACATATTATTTTACCTATGATCACAAAAAATTTTGAACATTAAAATTTTTCGTTTATTGTAATAAACGAAAAATTGTGTATCGTTGATGTTATGACAATTGGTAAAAATGACGCCATTGTATACAAGAGTAGGCAATAATCAAAAATTGTATACCTGACTTGAAAAAAAAATGCATGGGACTAGTAAAAACAATCACTTAAGTGTATATAAATATTAAGAATCATTAAAGCAAAATATTTAAAATAATGATAATATCAAATTATTATTTTAATTTCATCTTGATATAGCACTGTAGCGATAACCATACAAGGACAGAAAAAAAATTGTCAATGGAATAGCAATAACAATCATTATAGGCAATAAGCCTCTTTAACATTAATTATAACATTAAAAACTTCTTTTTTTTTCTAAAAATATTAGACACTTAAAAATATCAAATAACCGAGGCTCAAGTACAGAACAAATGTAAGAAATTCAACGGATGTAATCTTCAACATTCTATATCACTGACATTGACACTTGAGATTAGAAAAAAATATGTCGGTTTAGATAATTCACACACACACTTTTCGAAATTTACTCCGAGTTTATCTTCATTGTAAAGTACAGTTATGACACATCGCATTCGAATAATGACGTAAGTACGTTTACATTCGGGACGAGCGTTGCTCGTATACAAAAAACTGCGAAATTATACAAAATACTTACAAATTTATACGACACCATAAAATTCCGTCTTAAATATTATACTGTTTTGTACAGAATATACAATAATTTTTAATGTTATTCCTTAGGATTTTCGACATTGAAAATGTTTACATCACGAGTACGCCTTCCTATGTATACTTCATTGCATACACAGTTACGAACGTCAAAACATGACAGATGAAAAACCACAATGATTTATAGAGGAATAAATTGGGCAATGTTATGTGACGTTCTCGAATTGAGGTTGCAACCTAAAGCTACAACAGTCAAGTATGTTTTCCTATACAAATAAATATAGAAAATCACAACGAATTGTCGAGTATGTGGCCGACACCAATAATTCCTATCGTTAATCAAAATATTATATTAGTGGATACTTTTGTGACATATAAAAAGGATATAAACGTATATAATTAAGTAAAATACAATGACTTCTTCCATCACCCCGGCATCTACCGCAATTATATTAACTATTGCAATGAAATCAGAAAGAAAAATAGCAAGATGAAAAACTATAGATATTCATACTATATATATATATTGAAACTGCGCCGGCTTCGCGAACACGGTCACACATTGAATGCATCATGATCGGACGTGGGTGTCATTCAAACGGGCGAATTGGATAATGGACGAGTGGCGCTGCCCACCGCACGCGAGGATTCACCTAGCAATTGGATGATTGTGTGACAGTCGGACGTTCTGAATAGTAACTCGAACACATGCACGCATAAAGAGTGATCCGTTCGTGCATGACACCGTTACTATCGAACAGACTGAATGGACTTTGTAAAAACTTTTTTTCTTTAATGTAAGCCGACTGTTGAATGTTGTTTTATATATATATTTTTTTTTTGTTTACTCTGTATTATTTGTACCAAAAAAAAGTATCGGTTAATTCATTATTATTATTATTATTATATTACAAAAAGGTATCTAGTACGACAAAGGTAACAATAATGAAACGTCTTGAAAATAACTATGCGTCTACATTTCCTTAATCTCGCATTAAGCGATACGATAAGTGACCAAAATTTAGATTGTAACGCCCCCTATGAACGTGAATGATTGAAAATGTTGAAAAGTCCGTTTCAAATTATGTTAATTACAGACGTTTACGCCTGCTACAAAACTGCCGGCGCATTTGGTAAAGAATCATATAACCTGTTATGTTTACAAATCTTCAAATTATGTCGCAGATAAATGCAAGAAAAAGTATAGCAGTATTAAAATAAATGAGTGTTTGTTTCTGGATTTTTTTCTATGGGAACATGCCACTTAGCAGCTCCTTTGATTTTCGTTAATTATTTAACCTATTAACCTTAATTGGTAATAATTAGATATACTGACCTTTGTGGACTCAAAAAAGCGGTCATACTTGAAATTAGTTGTTAACAATTACCTGAAAGAAAATCAAATAACCATATTAATAATACCCTTTAAATTACGTATTTCGTCAATAATTTTATATAAAAGGTTAAGAACAAAACGAAAATTCAATTCTTCATCACCGAAACCTAAATTGTATAATCAGAGATTATAACGATTTTGTGAAGCCACCTTGCATTAGCAAGGTGGCTTCACTCTTGAAAAGTAATTATACTTTTCAAGAATAATTCTTAATTCTGTTCTGTTAAATATAATTTAGAATTCTACGAAACAGTATTTTTTAAACACTAATCCTAATTTATTCTCTGGTGACACGCGCATAAAAAAATCATGATCAAGTTATTAGTGCGAACTTGCGAATATATTTTTACTATCGCGGTGAATCGACAACCTTGCAAGAACCGACACGGTATTTAATTACGCCAACTAGGAAAAAAAAAGGCATTCATTGAACGACATTATTTATAATTCTTTTACTGTCTATTTTGTAGAAGTTTTTCGTGGAACACAGTGTATTCTGTTGCATTGAATAAATATACTATATGAAATAAGTTTATGTAAAAAGTTTATAATGATCATGTCGAAAATTAAAGAATTGTACACAGCTGCGAATGGGATAGTGCTACAGACGTCAAAATCAATTTTAAAATTTGGGCCAGCAGAATCAACCTTTGATAATATTTATTCACTTGCCTACATCGAAATAGAAAAGCATAGAAGTATTCCTACATAAACAAATTGACCAAACGATATTGGCTTCGTAGTGGGCGTGGCATGCGATATTGGCCTCGCCGCCGTACAGATGTTCACCACGTGTCCTTATTCTTTCTCTTTCTGTCGTCAACGAGTGTCTTCATTCTTTCTCTTTCTTCCTCTTTGGTTAAGAAATAACAGTGTCATTCGAAATTACATCTAAAAGAGATAACAATAAGGTCACTTGTAAGATATTTATTGGGTTTAAAAATATGTCGTATATCCGCATTTACATTTGTGTGAGTTAAGTGCCACGCATGAACGTAAATTTGTTCGACGTTATAATAATTCTCTATGATTTTCTATTTCGATGCTTGCCTAAATAATATCTTTGACAATGGACGATATAGTCAGTAACATGGGTTGACAACGAAGTGACAGTCAAGAAAAAGAAAATGTCGCTATGCAGAGATGATTAATAAATAACAACCTTTATTAATATTATCATCGTTATTAGACAAAACTGCACACGCCAGATGTGTGCGAGTACACAGCAAGAATGTCTAAAAAGTATGTGAACCAAAATGTCATTGAATTGTCACTCCGATTTAAACGTTCGACCTTGATTATTTTTAGCATACGTATTGTGTTCTGAGTGTTGCTATAGAAAACGACGAAATGACGTCTAAGCCAATAAATAACGGTTCACGTATACACTATACATGTAAGCATGGTTATTGAGATTCCGTCAGTATTAAGATCTTTGGGATATTCCATGAATCAAGAGTGGGGCGACTTCTTTGTAAAAATGCATCGAAAACAACTGGAGGATTCCAATACCAGGTGTTTAAAAAAAAAACCTCAAAAAAGGATGGACATTTCGAAACACATAAGAAATCACATCGAGGGGTTCTCTGAATCACACACGCTCCTCGCGGACGAGATAGCGAACGTGACATCTCGATTATGAGACTGACGTTGGGCGCTGGCGTAAGCCGTCGAGAAGCTTGAACTCCTAGACGATAACAGAGATATGGTGATATTTATCTCTATGGAGTTGAATTGTGTACGCGTGATTCAGATAAAAGACAAGTAGGATTTGTCTTATAGCAGGGTTTTGAATCATAAAGGTGCAAAGCCCGTCGTACCAGGTTAAATGAGGAAACAAAAATGATCCTACCGATTATAGACTTAGTAAACAGTGTTGTCCTCGTAGAATAGAATACTTAAAAGGAATATACTTTCATATTTAACGCCCCAACAATATCTACATACAAAACGATTTGCTTTCACTAAAGAGAGATCTACCACGGACGTTGGCATTGTTATGCATTAAAAAATTCTAAGAATGGTGCAAGATCTTTTGCAAATTAATGCTGCAATTGAAATGTTAAGATTGAAACAGTAATATAAATCAATTAATAGAATCATGTCTATCGGCGACGTAAAAAAACACAGAAAGTGGAACATCATTAGCTGAATCAAAATGGAACATTATGGAAATAGGTGTTCCACAAGTACCTATATTGGATTTTTTTCTCGTTTTAGTGTATTTATACGATTTTGCGAGCTTGGTAGAAAAAATGGCCAACAAAACTTTATTCGCTGATGACATATCGCTTGTATTTGAAAAAAGAAATGAAGATAAATTCATTAAAATACTTTACGTATTCTCCAGGGTCTCAAATTGATTCGATACTATAGCTTATTACTAAACGCAAATAGAAAAAATTGTTTAAAATTTGCTTTGCCGTACTCTCGGCAAATTAATGTCAACTTACGAATTAGAGATGTTCTTTTAAGGATTATGTATCACCGTCGACTCTAATTTATATTTAGATCTACGTCCTACAAGGGTGTCTGGTGAAATTGAGCTGTTTTCGTAATCAGGTGATACCGGTTTCGTAATTTCATAAACCGTTAATCTTCAATGTCCTTCATATCCATTTATCGACCTCTACCTCTACCATTCTCTGCACGCGAGGAATCCAATCTTGTTGTAAAGGATATGATTTTTTTTTCTTTTTTTTTTGGTGTTTCTTTTTTATTGGTCGGGACTCTAATAAATGAACGGAGAGTAAAGCAACTTACAATTGAATTAACTGACACGACACCTCGGGTCAGGCCGAGAGCGCCCGACTCGCGATCGCCTGCCAACATGATAATAATTACAACAAATAAAGTGGGACTAAGAAGCATATAATTGTGCATAAGTATGAAAATGGGAAAACAGGTTGCATCGAATTAGACGATCAACATATGTAGCCACAGCGAAGTTGGCTTCTTTTGTCTTCTTCATAACGGAAAGCAAATGATATTAACCAAGATTTTTTGATAGAAATCAATTAGAACTGTTTATGTGCTAGAAATTAGAGCTATTCTAAGAGTATACTTCAATTAAAAAATATTTTATTAAATATTGTCAATATATTTACTAAAAATATTATGTATTTAAGTAAGCTAAATATTATACTTTCTCTAAATAAGGCGACCGTAACAGTGAAAATACAAGAGGAGAATGTGCTCGCAATTCCAGACTGTTAAAAGTGTTAATAATTTATCTATATAAGTGATTATTCGTTTTTATACTAGAAATGCTAAGGAAAGTAAAGAATTTGATTTAACAATTAAAAAATGTATTAGAGCTCAGCTAATGAAAAAAGTCTACTAATGTTTTAATGAACATTAAAATGGTATTAATAATATTAGGGCATCAATGTGATACATTAAATTTCAGATGTCAAAAAAAAACCAAACCGGAAAGAGGTTCTGCTGGTTGTTTGACTTGTATTTCGGAATCAGGTCTGATCGGTCAAATCCGTATATTATATTAAATTTTCAATAAGAGTGTATAACACAACTTATGAAATAAAAAGATTTATCTACATGTTTCCATCTAAGAATGAAACAAGCTAAATGTTGACAAAAAGTATTGAAACTTCAAAAATGCTCAGAATTTTTTAATAATTAAAGCTCACAAATAATTAAACGATCAGTCATTCACTATGCATTTCTTTATTAAAACTTTATTTTGAATGCATAGTCAAACTTATCGTGAAATCTCATTTTTATTATCGAAGACAATCGTTCAGATTTACGTACACATACGTTTAGAAATGCATCGTAAATAAATCACAAGAATTACGATGAATAATTTCGTAAGCCAGAATAAACCTACGCCCTCGACAGACACGAATCGTAACAACGGAGAGACAGACATTCGAGCTACGCACGAGCAAAAAAATGACAGCGCGAAAGTCGAACGTGACAAAATAATTAGCGAGCGAACGAACGACACCCGGCGGTCGGGCGAGAACGAAGGCGGCCTCTAGACAACTAACTGCGCATGCGGGTGCCGAACTGCACACTGCGCGCGCCTGCGTTTTGGACGCTCGTGTGGACAGTGTAAAAACGTGCGCATCCTCGTTCCTACATAAATGAGCGGAGATAACGGAAATCGGTCAAAGTGTGATACTAGGCTTCAATAGTTAACGTCATTAGCAGCGTTTCGTGTTCTATTTCGTTTTGCGTACGAAAATGTTGCGAACAGACGGACATTTAATCGTGTTTTGGTGGAGGTAACGTTTCCACTGTATTTACATATGCTGCGACATTAATTTCAATCTGTCATTAAATATCATGTGTGATAATTAATGACTTCAACCCAGAGAAATACAGTCTTAAATCCATACCCAACTTACGCTATTATTCAGTATAATATTATTTCATTGAAAATCGCCATCTCCAGTGTGTGTCTTGCATTCTTCTGGTGATTCACCGTACATATTGTCGTTGCTTGCACTGTGTGCAACTGAAGTTCAGTGCAAAAAAAAACCAAATGCATGTCCGGACATGCACTTGGTTTTTTTTTGACCGGTTTGACCGGTCACGCGCAGTGTAGGGTTTCGCAGTTGCCCGTTGTATATATGAATTTGAAAGGGGCTTTTTATTTGATTGTAAAAATTAATTGAGTTCACGGTTTAACGACTAATAAATTCTTACAGGCCCACATAAAACGGATGTTAAAGATATTATGATTTTATTTTTCCTTAAGAATTGGTAGTAAATATCAGTTTATGCGGTTCATAAACTGATATTTTCTACCAATTCTACACAACTAACAATTATATCTAAATAATTTCCAATAGAATTTATGCGAAATTTTTGTTTTTACTTCTCTAAATCCATTTTGTATGTTGGTCGATTATTAATCGTTAACTTGTAAAACCTTTTTAGGTGTGAGCTTTCCTTTTAACGTCGTTATATATATTATTGTCGTGAATTTTTTTCACATATCCAAAAATAACTTTAGCTGGAACGTAGGGAGAGGGACATTTAAAACTATATTTTGTAAATGGATCCCTGAATCGAATAATTATTTTCACACATCCGCAATATTTTTGAACGCCCTATTCAGAAAGACCCTATTAACTATGGAATAGACTAGAAAAAAATCATACCCCACTTTATGTGCAGGGGAGGTACCCTAAATTTTTTTCAAGATTTTAATTTACTACGTCGTGAGTGTGATTAATGTGTCCCATATTACAACTTTCTAGTACTAACAGTCTTTGAATTAAGCCGCGGACAGACAGACGAATAGACGGACGTGGCGAAACTATAAGGGTTCCTTATTGACTACGACACCCTAACAATATAAGTCTTACATTAAGTAAGACTTATATTTTTATATTAGTTCTTTCCTGTAGAAGAAACATTTATTTACTTTCTTATTAATTTATATAAAAAAATTTACAGGAATTCATTTCTGTAAAGAAATAATAAAAAATATTCAAATCAAATGAAATGAAATCAAAAATATCTTTATTTGGTAGATAATAGAAATTACACTTGAAATACATCATAAACAACTGTTTTCGACAATAAAATTACCACCCATTCCAAATGCTGATTCACCATGAGAAGAATGGGCAACGAACTCAATGTTTGCTTTTTGTTATTCATCGATACAAAATTTTGAATAACTAATAACTTAGTACAAAATTTAGTAATAACATGAAGCAACCTGATAGCCGAGCAGTTTATTCCCATGGGTTTTTTTTTCATTAAGATATTCAGACACGACATAGCAGTTCTTGTCATATAACTTTCTTTTAACGAAACGTTTAATTTCATAAAATGTCAAATTTTGAATTTCAACTCGGATCCTATTATAAAAGCGCACATATTACCCCTTAAACGATTTATTAACTTTGCTTAGACAGGTTTTATGAGCAGCAAGATCGTTCTTATTTCTAGTGTTAATGTTATGGATGTCGCTTTTTTTTTTGGAACGATTTTATGTCTCTTGGTTTTCCTTCACCAGGTTTTCCTATTTGTATTGTGATGCTAAAGTCAAAATATTAATTTCACTGCAGAACTACGCCTTTTCGCTAATCTGATAATATAATAATTTCAACGCAATTGAGCATTTAAAGTGAGACCAAGGAATAGGGTTGTGAATATTCATATATTAGTCAGCTTAAACTTAAAAATTTAATTTAATGTTAAAAAATATACTATTTTTAGTAATTTTCCACACTTTCAGCTTCAGAATAGTACTTCTTATGATTATCAAAAATAAAAAATAATATAGAACCTTTTAAAAAATATTAACAGGGCATTAATAAACAAGTGACTAAACGACCGTACCGTGTATATAATTATATTCACTTTGCATATATTATGTGATATCAGGCTGTCGCATGAACATCTTTAGTCGTACGATCAAAGCATTCGAAACTTTAAAAAAATTCGTCCTTGTATAAATATTCCAGACACGTTTGTCCATATCATTTTTTGCCTTTAAATAATGGAATAAAAATATCCACTCGCACTGGTAGTATATTTCCATCGATCATGAATAAAAAAAACTCCTCATCGATATCGCCTCAATAAGATTCTCAAGCACGTCACGCAAAGTAATTATATATGTAGTCTGTGAACGATACTGGCTCCGAGCAATAAAGTGAACCGTGTTTAAAAGAGAACTCCAATCCATATCTGAAATAGTTAAATATCTCTAGGAAATTTAAATCGTCAATTATCTAATGATAGTCAATTGTTTAATAGGGGTTTGTTTTCATTTGAATAATGATACTTTAGTTAGGCCTTTGTCACCTCCCTGCCGAATTGTAAGTTCCCACGACCTTTCCCTTTCAGGTTGAGGGGCTAAGATTTTACCCGTCCACGTTGGTTCAACGTGAATTGAGGGCTGTTAACGTACCGTGTCACCAATTCGGTGATAAAGTTCGGTACCTAATGTTTTACATGTTTATTTAAATATACCGATGAACCGGTTTCATTTGGTTTAATTGCTGATTTCGCTCGTGATGGGGTTCGAAGCCCCAATAACTTGTGATAATACTATATTTTATAAACGGTTCAGGATTTAGTTGAGGTCTTCGATCTGAAATCTTATGGACAATGAAATATGTCAAAAGTAATAAAATTGTTCTGCTTAGATATCGTAATAATTTACGCCTGCGAGAAACAACAGCGACCTCAAACAAATAATATATATCGAACAATAAGTAATGAAATTCAAGGATAAGCAATCGTAACAATTCGCCGTTAAGTAGATAACTCAATAAAATTTTCTTTGATGTTATTACAAAATAACTATGTTATTCGATTTTATTGTGTAGTATACAAAGCCTCAATCATAAAATAAACTTTACTTAATCCCAATGTAAGACAATAAAATTTAACGAATTTCATCTATATAGAATGTTATACTATAAGAGTCTATAATGTTAAATGCAACATTAAATTTTGTGTGAAAAAAAATATATTATCAGATACGTTAAAAAAAGCTTAAGCGAAAATATTCCATCACAATTTTATCAACACTCTTATATTAAGTATTCGTGACTTGTCGATAATTAAAAGACTTCTAGAAGACACCGTAATTTAGAAACTTTATTAAGTATCAAAATAAAGAGTTCCCTTCGATTTATACCCAGATGATAGAACTGGATAAAATCCGGAGATTTTATGTCAATAACTATTTTCCAACAAAATGTTCTATACGGCAATAATACAAAATTGATTATTTTGACTGATGATTGATGAAAATAGATTACTGAACAGGAAGAGAATTCTGTTTAAATATGAATAAATAATAAATAGTTAGTTCAAACACTAAATAAATAGTTCAAACACTACTTGTGTACATCTGTACACAAGTAGTGTTTGATACCACAAAAATAGACGGAGTGGAAGTTTTATCATCTCGAGTGTACAGATCTCATATTGTTCAACTTGATTATAAGGATCGTATCGCTCGATGAATTATGAATCGATGCGGGTCTACTTTGGTACATTGTTAAAACCAAAAATTCATCGAATAGAATAGTGTTATCATCAGCACCTACAGTAACTGAAAAATAAATATAAATTTTATATAACGCTGTATTTTTTTTTCTCATTCGTAAATTGAACTCCCGCAAAAGTAGTTATGATACAACCAAAGAAATTCGATATAACAGACAGCTCATAATGAAAGTACAGAGTTCTGTATCGATAATATTATTGAATTTGTGGACCGATGATTTCATCGGTCTACAAATTCAATAATGGTTTCAAACTATTATATTCACCAAACACAGTCTTAAAGGTTTGTTTCATATTCATCTACGTATGGACTCAACACATCATCTTTAGGCTACTGCGACAGCAAAATATTACTCTTGCCTGTTGAAAATGTGTTAATAAAACAGCAAAGAAAAATTATGTCAAGCGTCGTTGACCCTTACCAGAGGGTGGTCATAGGTAGTAGAATATATTTCATCAATTCTTGGTTATGAGAAGCAATGAACCGCTCGTCTCGCATTCTGTAAATTGTCTAGTTTTTCATTTATTATTGCACACCTCATAATGTGCAGTATTTGAGGTGGTGCTCTTCTCTCAATATGTCAAAGTCAAGCAATTGACTTTTTTTTTTGTAAAACTGAAAAATTGATATTCGTACTAAAAGACTATTTTTCTTCATTTGACAGGATGTCCTCCGTAAAAACGAAAAATTCTAATCTGACACCCCTTTTCTTAATGCAAGTATTTGCCAAAATATTTATTTTGACAAAAGGATATAAAAATTATAGGCCGGTGGATCTATGAGAAAGGTGTATTATTTAGTTTATATCGAAGAATTGCTGAAATTATTTTTATGCTAATTCCGCGTGACCGGCCCCTAGTAACTTGTGGAATAGAACTATATTTGAATTCGTATTGAAGACCTACAAAGTTTTATACTTATAATATTAGTAAATAAAGTCAGGTCTTTAAATTATTCCAGCTTAAAATATCACCTATTGAATTACTAAAATCAAGCTACTTAACACATGATCATTGTAAAAGCGAAACGTTCATTCTACCATTAGGATTATGCGATTTGTTGATTTTCATTTCGATGCTTTCTAACTGAAATCACAGTTTCATATATTAGAAACAGTTAAACTGTCATTATATCAGAAGTCAATAGGATCTGAGATAATTCTTTAAAGTGTTCAGTTCATTATCATCAGTTATTGCATTTAATCATAAAAACCTGTAACTTTTATCGTGGCTCCACTCATGTGGATATAAAATGAAATTATTTTACACGAACCATATCTCTTTCAATCCAAAATCGTTGCCCAAATCTATAAAAATTCAATCCTAAAAAATATAGATCGATATTTAGGATTTAAATGCCAAATCCACCATCTGTTCCGATTTTTTATCGTTCACAATACCAATTCCAGTTGCGTTATCAATCGGTTTCTTGCTCAATCCCGGTCAATCATCTTATCGATTACACGCTCCGAAATTTGAACCTCCATTTCATCCGCGTAGAAAATAATTTTTATTCTAAGATTCATTCACGATTGTCTTGTTCGCTCAAATAGATGCAATAATTATTCTAGTGTTTGTTTAAATGCTAGTATCGCTACCGCTCACGTCTGATCCCGATCTCGATATTGATTTTGTTTTTTTTTTATTTTCAGTATCACTATCGATTTCGATCCCGGTCCTACCCTAGGTTCCGATTCCGCTTTGGCTCATTGTCTGTTTCTGCCCTGGTCTGTAGAAATATAACTATCGATAATCGATTATCTCTCCTGCTATACTGTAAAACTGAATTTATTTTGTCATTTTACTTTTGGGTGAGTTCTGTAGCCTTATAGCTGTCAGCAAACCAAGTTCATTAGCGTGGTCTGCATCACAACCAACGCATTTAAATATATATTATAAATTTCTCTAATCGTTAGACAACAAAATAAAAGCGCAGGTTTTATGCCTTATTCGAACGATCAAAAAAAAAACACATCCGTAACGAGTAGATTGAAATCGGTTAAGTGATTTTTTAATTTGGCTTGCACAAAGACAGACGTTTCTTTAGATGTTTGTGTTTACATAAGTATGACTTGTGATGGCTTCGTCCGCGTAAACATAGAACCTGTTTTTTGATGGGATGAACGTCAGAAAACTTACAAACACGAAAATATTAACTATTAGAATGAAAAATGACTGTACTCAAGAATGACGTAAACTTCGTATTAGTGAAAGGATTTTTAAAATCCGTCAAGTAGTTCCTGAGGTTATCGTTTTAGATCCAAACAAAATTGCAAATTCAAGTTTACGCCTTTATATTAACAAGGATTTCCCAAAATTTTTAATGCTATCTATTTGAATTTCTCACCTATGTACTTATTTAGAAGAATTCGACTTATCTAAATCAATAGCAAGCTTATTTTCTAACCTAAAAATTGTAATGATTAGATCTCTACATTTCCCTATAAGGATATCAATGAACGACACTCGCTATATAGTAAAATACATTTTATGGTTGGTTACTTTGCCCTTTTATGATGTTTAATTAGATCTATAAGATCACTAACTCGGTTTAATGCATTTTTATTATTTCTTAGAAATAAATTATATACTTTTAACCTTCAGAAGAATAAATAAATAATACATTCTGTGATCAAGCAAACGGAATTCTAACAATTTGAAAGTGTACAAAGGATAATATAGTTTTTATTATAGTATTATTTATTAAGTATATAGATGTGTAACACTATTACTTGGAATATGAACAAACTGTTGTCAGTATAAGTAAATCTTTGTAATCTGCATTCGGTACGTCGTATTTTATTGCTGTCTTTGCACATTGTAAAAACAAAAACTCGATATTACATGAAATTATATACCACCCATGCATTAATGTTCATGAATCAGCCGTTTCTTGGTTGTAGCATTTAATTTTTGATTTATTCTAAAACAACGACTTTAAAATTGCTGTTATTGTGCTTTAAATTGTTCATGATTTTAAAGGTTAGACTACATAATAATATTTTTAAAGTTTTGTTATACCCACGTAGATTTGTTTTGCACATATCTACTTAATACTTCATTTGTAACGTTCATAAGTAGCTTATGTTTTTATAAAAAAAAAAACAGGGGAAAAATTGAAAGAAAAGAAAATTATAATCTGTTTTTTAGGGTTCCGTACCTCAATAGAAGAAACGGAACCTTAAAGGAACACTTTGTATTTCGTTAGTTTGTCCGTTTGTCAAGATCCTTTTTCTCAGGAGTGGGTGGAGGTATCAAGCTGAGATTAACATCAAATACTCAGGCCTGATCTTTTGAAATAGTGAAAGAATCATATTTCTAAGTCAACGCAACTAAAAAATACGACCGCTTATACTCCTTTTATGCCGCATATTTCGATGTACGCAGGGAATCAAAACCTTATAAAGTACTTCCCGTTGACTTAGAATCATTAAATTTGCAAGAAGTAGTGCCATGTAGCTCAAGTAAAGGGGAAAATTCGAAAACCGTAAATTTGTAGTTACCATACCATTTTTTTTTTGTGATGTAACACCTAGGACATGGACATTTATAACATAATCGGAAAGAAGGGGGAAAAATCTTCGGGACTCAATTCCCGTGATAAACGAACTTGTACGGAACCCTTGGTGCGCGAGTCCGACTCGCACTTTTTTTATATAAAAAATTATGCCTTATTCCCATTGTTTTGGGAAAATGTATGCATACCACATCGTTGTTGAAAAGGTATTACACAATAGCTTTTTAAAGTTTTTTTAAAAATCCAACGTACTGGCTGATAATTTTCGGTACAGGAAAATTTTCTGAATACCATTTTGTTGCATGCTAATTAACCACTTCTGATATTCGTACTAAACCCGGCTAATCGTGTCAAAAAGGAATGCTATCATAAATCACAGCTATGAAAAATGTTGTGTACTTTATCTGTGATTAAATATTGTAATTGGGATAAAGTTAATCACTCCTAAAATTTAATAAATGATATGACTTCTTGAAAGTATATAAAAATTATTAATTCGTACACCATCACGATGGTTTTAAAAAAGTACTTTTACTGTCAGCAGCATTTTAATGATGTACGTGAAACTTTTAAAATCTCCATAAGAAGCGATTTCGTTTCTCCCGAGGATAATAAATCGTGAAAAGTTTTTAGCATAATTATATTATTATTAGGAAATATCAGCAATTACATTTCATAACAGATGCACCTGCGAAACAGGTTTTTTAATGTGAGTACTAGCATTACCCCATTTGGTGAGGACATCCTAGAGATCCAGATTGAGTTCGAGATTTATTTAAGAACATTCGAGGCTCAGACTTAAATCATAACGCGTTGTGACCAAATTAAGATCGTACAGCTCAGGGAACCATTATTCTACGCACAACTACATTTTCTACAGAATAACTATGTACAAGGTGAACTTCAAATATGTGTAGACATGTGTACGCACACTTGTACCTACAGTATTCGTATGTGATATGAGAATATCTGAGACGGCCAGTAAATTCCTAGTTTATTAAAAACGAAGCAGGCAAATGTACGTGCCCGCTGCTTAATTTCGTACGCGACTTAGGGGCCTTGGACTACTTCTATAATTTTATTATATTTGTCCGTCTGTTAGCGGCATTTAAGTTTTTGACGAGCGTCTGTTTGCATTAACTTGAAAAACGTTGTACTGAGAATGAAAAACAGGAAAATATAAAATATTTTTTATTCAATGTTTGCACTCTAATAGTCCTGACCCCACGAACGAGTCGGTTTCGATATCTAGCACAAAACATTTAATGTTACTGACAAAATGCATAAGTGTTTTAATTTTATTAAAAAGATTTTTTTTTTATTGTGTGTATTAAAAATTAACTTTTCTCTGAAAAAGGTTACACTTGAAAAAGAAGACAATAAATTATTGCTACCTCTTAGATTTTTTCGCAGATTTTATACGTCGTCAAAAGTGTTAGAAGAAAAAAATAGCTTCTTTCACTCTACAAGAGTTTTCCAAAAAGAAATATTTGCAACATATATCTCAAATGTTGTTACTGAGTGAAGACATAATAATATAGTAATATTGTTCAGTACTCAAATTACGACCTTTGCAAAACCTACCAGAAACCGCCAAAAAAGATAATACTGTGGACAAACATCTATTTTGAATAAAAACCCAACTGTATAACAGTTTTTTAAAACTTGTTCAGACGTATTTTAAGTCTACATTTTCCACGGTTTTATTCGTTCCTAGTATTCCGTCCTACAAAGCAAAAATTTAAAACGAAGGATCACTGGGTTGTCCGTCTGTCATGATTGTCTTTAAATCAAGACCCTTCTTCCTAGAAATGGTTAAAGGTATTAAGTGTGAAGTAATACCAAAAGTTTGTAAACTTTATCAAACTGTGAAAATTTCAAGTTTCTAACTAAATGCAAGAAAACAAAAAGTTACACATATAAAATAGTAGCCCCAAAATAGCACTAGACCAACCAGATTGATTTAAATTCTAGGTCACAGGTCACTTTTGTCATTCTTTAGTTCATGTTTTCATGGCAATAGTTTAATAATAAATGGATTATCGATTGCAATTAAATTTCAAATTAGCAAAACCGTTCATAATGTGTAAAAGGATTTAAACTAAATTTGTTGCAATTACACATTCAAAAACTCAATTTCATGATGTAAAACAAAGTAGTTTTAACGGGATTAAATAGAGAACAATTCAGCGTAAATCAAACTATATAGTACTTCACACACAAAATGAAGTGATGAATTACAAAAAATGAGATTATGAAGAAGTTCAGGAGGATATAAAAATCGCAATTTATGTAGGCCTAAACTACAGACCTCCACATGGTACGACCTTTACATGTACTACTCTTAGTGTACGCTCATCAGTTCTGCATAGGATTTTATAAGGAATCAAAAAAATTACGTTTAGAGATTTTCTTCGTCAGTCTATTTCCATCCATCCTGTTCAAATGGCCCAATCATTTTGATATCTACAACACCTACCTATACGAAATTTTCGCTTTCTGCGAACCCAGTACTGTTTCTATATCTTTTACGTATGTATGTGTAATTATTTTTTTTTTTAAAACGGCATCAATTAATAACTAAATTAAATAAACGTATCGCCATAACGCTTTGAGCATTCAATGGGTTTCAGTTTGTAGATGATTTTAGGTTATGTACTTTTTGAATTCTATATATCTTTGAACAAATTTTTGTTCACAATCATAACCCACTACTTCCAGCGAAGCGAGCTGGTGACCGCCACTGCTATATAAAGCGAGGGCAGAATATAACTTTCACTATTAAAACTTAAAAGTACATAACAGATGCAGACAAGTTTCACAGACATAAGGAACGTTTTTTTTTTCTCTTTATATTTGCAGTGTTCGCCTAAAATATTAAATTTTCCTTTTGTGTTGTGACGCATTTATCGCCGTGATTGAGGCACATAATAGCAACAGGTAAAAAAAAACCCGACCACAGGAAGGTTCACTGGGAAGACGTGTATTGAATGTGATCAATGTATTGTTCGAGGAAAATGTGTCGGCACGACGTCGGAAATGTCCGTGGAAGACAGCAGAGAGATCTTGAATCGCAATGACGAACTTCGGTTACAAATTTATTGTATATACATACATGTATATGATTTCTCCTTGAACGTGTGCGACGCGTGGAAAGTAAGCAGAGTCAGAACAGACCTGGTTAAATAAATATTTGCACAGAGAATAGAAGCGACGACCTTTGTGTTGCAGGCAAACGTGTCGTTCGTGGAAATTTACAATTTTACGACGGTCGATGCCGGGCTTTCTTCTAAAGGCATTTTCCTATCGCAAATAAACAATATTTTTTTTTATAATTTTAATGAAAGCGAAATTAACTAAGGTGCTTGATATCTGGTTGTTCGCGTTCGAAAGCTAAGGCATAAAAGCATATGATACGGATGAAACACTCTAATTATTCACATGAAGCACCTCACGCTATTTTTGCTTCCGTTAAAATTATTTTGTATAAGTGCTCCATAGAAGCGCCTTTTTTAGTTCTTTTTTTTAACTATATTTTATTAAAACTATAATTTTTGGACTGCTTAGTGTGTAAATGATAATAGCGTGCAATGTGTTCATCTTTGTTACCACGAATAGGGTAGAGTAGGGTAATTTAACTGTCAACCCCCCTACCCCTTGTGCGTTCCAAGTAGTAGGGCAAGGTTAACTACAAGAGTAGCGTATTCGATGCCCTAAGATGACGCTTGCAATATAATATTTTTAACCACCCTTATGGCATTCATCCCTCGCCAGGTTTTACTCTGGCTTGGGTGCGATATGAATAGAACTCATCAAAACTGAACAAATAAGTGCAAAATTAAGTGGAGTTTACTTTATAGCGGCTATTAAAGAGTTTGGGATCGAAACTCATACCTTATAATACCGTGATCTTTCGTTTGTGTTTTAAATCCCAAGAATTTATTATCCAAAAGACACTAAAATACAGATTTTTCCTGTTTCACTAGTATTTATAGAAGTTATATATCCATCCCCCCGACGGATGTTCTAGTCCTAGTTAAAACACCGAACTACAAATATCATTTCCTGATTTTGTAAACGATAAATTTAATGATAAATATAAGCTAATTATATGTGGTGTACTTGAATTTGTTGTTCAATTCATTTCAGTACTGTCATGAATTCTTTCATGTAACAATTTTTCACAATTTCAGAAATTACATGCTGGGCTGAATTGGGCATTAAGAAATAATAAACAGAAAGGATATTGTTACTCCTTTAACGTTTAAACGACAATATTAAATTATATTAAAGGCTAATTTGATGTTGACTTTAAGTTCTTAAAATGGAACTGATTAAATAGACAATAATTTATTATCTACACACCAATATGGAACGAAACCGGCAGAGCTAGGAAATAGCGAGCAATCTTTAAAAAAAAAACCTAGTTGTCGTTTAGATCACTGCAGGCTATAGAGACAACTAAAGTACTATCGCACGCTTTGTTCTCACAACGAGGTTGATTCTCAATTAATTATGAACATCAAGGCAGATTTCCAATAACGCGCGATGAAAACTTAAACGCCGCTTCACACTTAGCGTTGAATGATTATTTGAACAAAATCAAATCGCATTACCTACAAAATGGAATGTGAAGCATTTCTACAGACACGTGGTTAATCTTTGTACAACTTTGAGATAAACAACGAAGTGATTCTCTAAAGCCACTTAACCTCATTTCACGAGGCGAAACCGTAAATGTTTATTGACGGTTTTAGTGCGCGATGAACAGTTGCGAATATGCATATACGCAAATAATTATTTTAAAATATTTTAAAGACATGTAACTTATACTAGGTAGGCCAAAAAGTTTTTTCGTATTTTACAAAATACGAAAAAACTTTTTTTTTACTTATAAGTAAAAAATTGCAGTGAGATCTCTTTAGTTGTGCTGTTTGTATCTGGGTAGTCTTGGTACTATTAAATAGATGACATTTTAAAAAAGGCAAAACGGTGTCCCGCCATTTACTATTGTTTTTCTGTCCACCAAAATGAATGATTATAACGTAGAAATTTGATACATTTTGAAGTTTTATTACAAAAAAGGAAAACATGCGACACAAGCCGCGAAAAATGTTTGTGACGTATATGGACCTAAAGCAGTATTATTATGAGTAGCATAAATTTAGTTCAAGCGTTTTCCGTCCGATAATTTTGACGTCAAAGATGAACCTCGCTCTAGTTGACCTGTTACGGATAAAGTCGATGCGATTTAGGATAAAGTAGAGCAAGATCGGCATATTAGATCTTACGACATGGCTAAAGAACTGGGATTGATCACAAAACAATTTTGACGCACTGGTAAAAGCTAGATATACAAAAAAAAAGCTCGATTCTTGGGGTCCCACACGAGCTCACTGAAAGAAAAAGAGCTCACTGTACTCATTTGCGATTCCCTATTAAAGCGTAATGAAACCGAACCGTTTTTGAAAAGATTGATCATTGGTGATGGGAAATGGATTACCTTCGACAAGAACGTACGGAAAAGATTATGGTCAAAAGACAAACAGGTTGCACAGATTATAGCAAAACCCGGATTAACTTGCAATAAGTTGATGGTATGTGTATGGTGAAATGGAATGGTAAAAACTCATTATCAGTCTTTGGCAAAACCGTCAATTCGGATGTCTACTGCCAACAGCTGATGAGATTCAAACAAAATGTAAAGACAAAACGGCCGGAATTGATTACCAAAAAGATGTGGTTTTTCACCATGATAACGCCAGACCAAACAAATGTTTAACCATTCAGCAAACACTGAGAGGATTTCGTTGGTAAGTGTTCATGCATCCAACATATAGCCCTGACCTTGTACCCTCAGATTTTCATCTATTTCGGTCTCTTCAGAATGCTTAAGATAGAGTTAGGTTAACATCAAGAGAGGTCTGTTAAAATTACTTGTTGCAGTTTTTTGATCAGAAGTAATAAAATTTCTATACCAATGGAATTATTTCACTACCTACAAAATGGCAACAAGTCGTTGAATAAAATGGCATATACATATTATAATTAAATGTAAATAAAATATGATGAATAATTATCCTGAATTTGTATATAAAATACGAAAAAACTTTTTCCCTGACCTTATATTTAGACAATCAAATGATTGATTGTCTAATCAAGCCGATGCATTGAGACAATTCTGCTCATTCAAAGTATTTCACAGAGAACACTTCGTGAGGTCTTTCCAAATGTTTATTTATTTTCAGTTGGTTGTTTAATAAGCATTTACTACTTTTTAAAATACTACGAATATGTAGAGAAATAACAAAAAAAATGTTATTTTAATTCTTCATAAAGCACTTACTAAAAGTTAGAGAAAATTCCTCTTTAAAAAATAATTCGATATCAGTCACGCAGACCCACCCGCGACGTAAGAGATGTAGTTTGGAGCTTACAAATCCGCAACATTGTACATTTCTAATGAAGGAGGAAATTGCAATTTCAAGTTATGACATTGGGATACGACCCAAAAATCGGTGGAAGTTCGAGGCTTGGAATAATATCAAAAATTTTTATAAATAGGAGTGTAGGTGCATTGCTGCTCTAAAGCGAATAAAAAATAAAAATCTCTAGACATTTAAGCACTGATTCAGAGAAAAAGTAAATTGAGCTGTATATTTTTCATCTCTCTCTTTCAATTTTTTTAATTTATGACTATAATCTATAGATTTGCGTACAATATTCATGTATTATTATACGGAACCCATGATACGCGATTCTGACTTTCGTAGGTGCATGTCCTTTTTTAATTTAGTTCTCATCAGCCAATATTAAGATAAAAATGCGCAGATAATATTTATGATATTTTTATTCTACCCTAATATGTATAACAAAATGTATTACGTTCTATATATAGAGCACCTAGCTGAACACTTGGAGTTTCTACGTTCTCAAGTCAAGATTTTATACAGTTACTTTTTGCTTAGATGTTAAGCGTCAGGTACATCATCTTTTTTCCCGTAACCTTTAGACGTTTCTTTGTATTGAATTGATTTCAAATTTTTTACCCTACGACATTGACGGTAAGGTAACCTACGAATATTTTTGCATTGGCACCAGAAAACATGCAAGTTAAAATTTAAAATAGATTTATAGAGATAAATTTAAATTAAAACGTTCTAAAAACAATTTAGAAATAGAGATCGATGAAAAGGAATCGAATTCTAGGAAGGGTTAAATTTTTTGGTTGATATTTCAACACCATTTCCATTCAGTTTTTTCGCCACAACAATGCAACGGTAAATCGAATAGACACGCCCATTTTGCGCTAATTCGCACAACCAGTCCAACGGTAATAGATAATTCAAC
Source organism: Eumeta japonica (assembly GCA_005406025.1). Classification (NCBI taxonomy): domain Eukaryota; kingdom Metazoa; phylum Arthropoda; class Insecta; order Lepidoptera; family Psychidae; genus Eumeta; species Eumeta japonica. Next base: position 321,445 of record BGZK01000562.1, read on the forward strand.
ATATATACACTCTTTTCTTTGTTCAAGGTAAATACTATTACAACGCCAATGAGTAACAAAACCATTGCATTGTATCGGTTACAACGTGGCCTATTATTTCTTTTCCTCTCTTAGCGAATACAATTTATCCACGTTTTTCATTATCCAATCGATTACAAGCGAATATATTTTTTTTTTTTTAAGAAAGTTCGATATGCAGTCATATGCAATAATACAAGCCGCGCCTTGACCGAAATGTGTGTTATTGTCATTAAAATGACTACGCGTTCGAACTCGGGCCAAAGAGGTATGTTTTGCAATTTGTTGAGCAACTTCCACCTTTGCATACCTTAGTACAGTGTCCACCATGAAATTATCGATCGACCGTCAAATAGTTATCATCAGAAAGCAATCTAATCAATGCAACGTTCAGTGTTTGGAACGATATTATATTTGTGTGTGTGTGTGTTTTAATTTTTAGTGGCACCATAATAGTGACTAATAATGACTATGGTTTATAAATCAGGGCATTTATACAATCGCTTAGGTATTTATCTTTCTTTTGGTACTCCTATCATTTTTCTCCAACGTAATAGATAAACAAAATTAAATATACAATAAGTAAGATCATAATATAATAAACAATAATTCAAATGAAATGTTAAGAAGTACATAGGAAAGTTCATACACCTTAAATATTTTTCTTCGACAATTATAGTCCAAAACAATTCTTATGCCTTAGATTGATTTAGTAGGTGCAGGTTGAAAAAATTTGAAAACAGATTTGAATTTAAAATCGATTATATGGCTGACAGTAATATTTTCATTGCTTTTAATATATTAAATGTATTAATGATAAATAATTATTTATTAATTAATTAAAAATAAATGTAATGTATGAAAAAAACAATCGCAAAAGTTAAAACAGAATTGTTCTATTACCACTTCATTAATATATGCCCGTTTTATTTCCACTTCATTGATGGAGTTTATTTACATACATAATACTACATTACAGGATTATTACATTACGATTTTTTAGAAACACCGCTGTTTACCGTATTTTTTTAAACATTCGTTTTAGATATTAAATACAGAAAAAACTCATTACGAGAACGAAGAAGAAACATTGCTCAAAAATTCTGCGCACCGATCACATTGACAGTACTTTATGGATATTTTGAAACGGACACTCACGTCAACTGTTGGTTTATGTGTTAGACATTCTGTTTGTTGGCTGTTAGTAAACAACGAATCTTTGTGACTTAAACACAGCCGGCAACCGAACACACACAGCCACTGTTATGCCTGTAATGTGACACACACCCTTCTGCTACCCTCGGTAATATCGTGGTATAAGACTTTTTAACGTGACGTAATTACATACATAGGAGCGGCATTTTAAGTTGTTAGCTGTATTGTTTTATGATTTTAAGTGTAAATATTATCACACCGATTATCAACGAAGATAATTACCAAAATGGAATAAATTTATATCAGAAAAATAAAATTGATTTTTAAAAGGATCGCCATCACTACAATTCAAATAAAAAAGGCATTTAACTCATTTAATATTTAACCTAGGATTTTTCTCATCAAGTGTCATGGCTGCCAGACATGCCCACTACCCAATCAAAGCGTATATTAACATGTTTAATATGAAAAAAAACATATTGAATAAAAAAAAATACATTTATAAGGAAAAGAACGAATGTAACAAACGTGATTTGAACATTAACAAAAAATGAAAAGGAAGTTGGGAGGGAGATCATAATATAATATTATTATAAATATTTTGATAATGAATAAAAAACAAAAAAAAAATTGGTTGCCTGTAAAGTCGGTATACGGGCGAAAGTTTTACGTGACAACGACTTTGAATGGTAAAATCATTTTAATGTGAATATTCATTCATAGTAGGAAGAAGGATGAAATAATAGTAACAATTTAAAACATTTATTTATACAAAGAATTATATTTAAAACATTAATTTATACAAAGAATCTCGCACTGAATTTCATATTAACAAAATTTATTTTACCTTTACACATACATACGTATTTATATACAAATATACATACAATAACTTGCAATACATTTGCAAGCTATGCACTAATTCTCTAGTGCTGCGCGCGCGGCAGACCGATCATAGTTGAGTGGGAGAGAGACGCAAGGCATTCGGCGGGCCTCTCTCTCGTTCGGTGACTCATCGTAACGTTACCGAGCGTTACACTTTTTCATAAGTGACTCCCAGCCGCAACCTAATTTAAGACGTTGTCACGTCAAAATTAATAGGCCAGAAAAATTACAATATATTCTCAGATTGGTCTCAAATATTATGAAGGAGAAGGGAGAAAGGAGAAGGAGGAAGAAAAAGAAGAATTGTATAACCTAAATTATAGTTGACGACGGAGTCTGGAAAAATGTCGCTACGAGATGCTGTTTCAAAACAGTTTCTAAGGTTTGATTTACGAGCTTCACGAGATATTCTACTTAGGGTTTCTTCCACCATTTCCTTTTAAACTGACAATTCCCAAAAATATTTTTGTGTTTCATGTCTTTCTTTTAAGAGGATTTAGCCCGAACAACCATTAAAAAGAGGGCATGGAATGCAAAACTAATTTTAAAAGTGAGTCTTAAGAAGATGGTGGAACAGGCCTTTAGCAATTGCCTTTTCATAACTGCAAAGATCAGTAAAACACACCGATTTCAAAAATGGCAATGAAAATTATAACACGTCTTATTCTGCGGAACTAATTTGAATATATTATTGTAAGAATATAAATTCATTTGCATAGAATACGATAATGCGTTATTATTAATGTATTAAATAATACGTAATAATAAAGCATTACTAGAAATTAATTGAATAATTAATTTAAAAGTCATTATTAGAATGATATTTTTTACAATGCTATGTCTCCTTGAAATATCTTCTTTATTAATTAATTATTTATTAAGTATATGACGCGTTTACTGTGTGTAAAAATATTTAATAAAACAGTTTTTTTGTAAAAACTTTATTCATTAAAATTCAGCTTGCAGCTTCTAATTACTGTCAATTAAAAATCGTTTGTAAAATAATACGCCATTAATGACAATCTTTACATCAAATTACCTAGTTTTAAAAGATTTTCCTCTTGTAATGCTAAATCACGGTGCAATGGTAATATATACCTAAATCATCAACATAAAATGGGTTTTAACGAGTACTGTCACATACAGAAGCCTCTCAGTGAATACATATGAGGGGTTTTTTTTTTTAATAAGCGTTAAATTTGTTACGGGTGACCAGATAAACGCTACCGAATCGATAACAACAGAACTAGGGTGTTCGACCTTCTAGAAACCCTAAACTGGTGCCTAGCGTGAGAACTGAAACTTGCGTGACACACGACACTACATATTTTGTAAATTATTAACCCAAATCACATGACGAAAATGAGTATTTTCTTTTTATTTCACTTGATTATAAAAAAAATATATACATTTTTTTGGTGAAGTCGGTTGATCGTTTTCGGCGAAGTTCAACGCTTCTCCCCATATTAAATCTCCTATTAAAATGTTTAAGATGCTTTTGTTTCTGTTTTCCTCGCTCTACCGGTCGCATTTCTGCATCGATCGGTATAAGACTTTAAGTATTGCCACAATAACAATAAGTAGATATTACTTAATTCCGCAGAACTTTATTCAATACTCCGTGGTTTTTAAAAGACGAAAATTTGTAGCTTATTTCTATAAAAGTTAATTTACATGTATACAAAAAAAATTGATAATGTATCTGCACAAATACAGCGTACCGATTGTTACAATTAATATAATTTTGTACAAAATTTTTCAATGTTTCCCTCATCACTAAATGTCGAAGGATTGTCGTTTTTCAGAAATTCATAAGCTAAACCATAAAATCGTTATAGTTAAAATGTTGATCTCAATTTTTGTTGTTTTTTAACCAATATTTTTTTTCACTGTTTTTGAATCATAAAACCATCATAAAAATCATATATTTTTTATGATATTTTATTCACTTTTTACTTGCGATCGCATACATTTGTAGATACACGTCTGGCTGGCTAAACTGTAATATAAACATCCGCTGAAAAAAAAAAACTGAAAAATAACCTTTATGTTAATTCACTCCCTATATTCTTTTCCAACCTCTGATAAGCCTTCAATTTTAACCCTCATTCACCTAGTTGTAAACCCCATCACGGTACATACAAATCCATTAACTTCTTAAAGTAAGATGGAACAAGTGATATGCGTTGTATCGTTTTACTTGCACAAATAACGATATGTCGACGAAACATCGGGCCTAGACGTACTTACACCCATCTTCACCTTATAATGCATGATCCTTAATGTGATAAGCATTAAGCATCAAATAATACAGTAACTGTTCCTTTTTAACTTTTATTTTATTTATCACTTCGAGAAAGAAAGAACATTTAAATATTAATTTCCCATTTTGTATTTGAAACTGGAATACTCAGTCCTTTATTATTTTCACAAAAATAAAATAGAAACGTTTTCAGAAACTATAGACGTTTGTGTATGAAGTAAATATTTAAAAAATATCTATCAAATTATTTTCTTTGATTCATGTAATAAATGATTATACGTTTTATTTGAATTTTATTTCTACAACGGGTTTCGTGATAAATCGTTATTGCATCATTCACCTGGTCTAAAAAAAAAAAAAAAAACTAAAGACTCATTTCGCTAACAAATACTAAGTTATTTTTTGCGAACTGGTTCTACAAGTACATCCACGATATACATCCAAAACTTGATTTATTAACAATTCAAGAGCAGTGACAAGTTTGGTCAGAGTAATTTTTATTTGAACAAGTGATGCTTCTGCTTTATTATTCTTCTTAAGAGTTTGTAGTTAAAAGAACAAAAACCTTAAATTTTATCAGTTGTCATTTTGTTAACGCAAGAACTAAATTTTTTTTTCATATCCATAAATAGTACATAAAATTTTTTTTTGAATAAAAAGACGTGAAAAGATATTAGTGTTAACTCCAAAAAAACCCATACGCAGAGGATTTTTGAAAAGTGGGCGTATTTATCTGGAGTTAGTTAATTTATCCTTTTTTTTTTATTTTTTGTGTATTATGCCCTTGTGAAAAAAATTTTATCGTCCCACTTTGAGAATATCCTACCTCAACCATTTAATTTCAGATTGAGCGGCTTGAATCTTAAGCCGTCCATATATATATATATATATATATATATATATATATTAATTATGTGTGTGCGGATACGCATTTGTATATACGTATGGTATACTAAAATAAGTGCATCGTAATAGGTTGTTTGCTTTTGATGCTTTTGCAAATTCCAATATCAAAAACCGTCATCATTCTTCCACTGGATTTGTGTCATGATAAATAAAATGCACAGCTGGCTTAATTATAACGTTTATTATAATTTAACAATGTATGTAACAGCTGTTCCATTTCTTATTTGTGGACCTGTGTTCAGTTAGAAAACTAATGGAACTTTATAATGGCAACCGTCTTCTTTAAACACTATAGATTCACTTTAAATTCTCCCTTTTTTTTTACATTTCTGTCGCTGGTTTTATAAATCCTAAATATTATCATGTTCAGATAATTTATAATAGATAAAATAGTTATGAACTTAATACAGCTTGAAGAGAAGCGTTTATAAACAAAACTGACAAAATTATTGTACAACTAAGTGTCACCATAGACACTTCTTCTTTATTTTAGCGGCCTTCTATGTCTTCTATTTATCGATACACAGAATTTTTTAAGCTTAAAGAAATATAACAATCTTAAAAGAACTAACACAGCATTTAGGTATCTCCAATTCTTCTATATGTATGTAATAATTCATCAAACTATACATATATATACCTGTTAGGTCTTATATACGCTATTATCATTCTTCTCGGTTCTAGTCCAAATGTAAGGATTAAAATCTGATGAGACCACCTAAATGCAGTTAGAAGCTCAACAAAAATGAGACCGCACTATTTGTCAAAAATGTCGATCTCATTCATTCAAATACATAAATAAAATATTGATTTATGAAATATTAATATATTTTAAGGAAGAGCAACATTAAAGAGAATAATTTTTGTAAGCATCTATAAATATTAATCCTAATTATTGATATCTGTATATGTATGTATAATATGGATCAAAGGGTTGATGGATGTCGTTGAAGCAAGAGAGGTACCTACCTAATTAAACATCGCACCAACCGGAAGATCAATGGTTTCCGCCTGCCTTTTTGTTAAACAGGCGTAGTGAGTTTATGAAAAAACAAAAACGAATATAATCTACTATTGTATAAGCCATCTCACAGCATCCCGTTGTCGAACACGCACACCGACTGCTGCCTCAGCACAATCACAGAACAACTATGAATTCCCGTTGGGAACCTGAAACGCCTTTGAACGATTTTGGTGGACACTCCCTGATGGGAAAATTTAATATCATTGAACGTTCAAGCAATACGAGCCATTGGGGCTGAAGTTGTTTCTCGCGTGGCATACCAGTGTACGACTAGACCGGTTATGTATAATTTTTTTTTGATATGTAAATGTGGGTATTTATTTTCCATAAATAGTTTTGATAAATTTTGAAGGAACACAGAATAATTAATCACAATATTAAACTTCAGGACATCTATTTTAAAAATAGAGAGAAATATTTATGGTTGTCATAGGGGTTTTTTTTTTAATAATTTAAAGTACTCTTTCATACAATTTTGTCATTTTAATTCAGAATCATTATAATTTTTGTAGTAAACTACATTATTTTATTTTATATGTAACCTCATTATATGTGGAATTCTAAAATAATTTAAAATCTCATTTGAAAATTAAAAAATTACAGATTGGTCAATCTAATATTATTTTTTTGCGAATCTAAATATATATTGTGTTCAAAATATATCTGTATATTTTCAAAGGAATTAGATGTGTGTATGTATTGTCAATTTCTTAATTAAAATAAATAGATTTTTTTTTTGTAGGCAAAAGGTGTGGATATCCTTTTTAATTGTTTGTTGATGTTGAGCATTAAAAAGATCAATTCGTTACAGATAGATAGATAGATAGGTACATATGTTTTGTCGGCATGATTATATTTTACGCACATAAAACCTGTTAAACGATTCAAAAAATCTTATTCTCGAAGTTGTCTGCTAATATTCATATAAAAAATAGGGGTATTCAAAAACGTACTCACCTGGCACATCGGAGGCTTCATCTTCGATGATTGCTAATTTACTAGGCTTTTTGTCTTCTTCTGGTTTCAAACCCATCTTCTTCGTCTATATTATTCGTACTGTCCGATAAAAAAAATTCTTGTATTCTAATGCGAAGGGCGCACTTTACTTCTGGCCGATATTTTTTATGGGCGTTCTGGTTGACATTTAATTGATTATAAAAAAAAAACTGCGTGTATTTAGTTCGCGCGGGCAAACGTTATTTCAAAGGCGATGTGCCGCACGATCATGTCAACGGTCGAAAGGGACTGTCACGCTACGCTGGCGGGCGGTTGTTTTTAAGGCGGCGCGGGTAGACGCGCCGGCGGCGGCGCGCGGCGCGGGCCGGGGCCGCGGCCACGCAGCGTCAAAAGATATCTATCTGTTGAGAAACACGCGCGGTATTCGCTGAAAGATATCGAACGAGCCCGCCAAATTAATTGTCAGCTTTAGATACCTAGGTAGGACTTACTGGGCGGCTAATTCTAGGCATTTTGGCGAGATAACATAATCTTTGTATTGACAGGATTATTTGTGAACAGTAAAAGTACTTACTGTTTGTGTGAAGAGTTAAGGTGGCAAGTTTTATTACATTCTAGGGAAATGCATATTTATTAATTATTTTATAAGGAAGAAATTTTCATTCCTTATGAATGCCGAGAATTAACCGTCGAGTAGTATCTGCATTTTAGATATCACACCTGATTCGATTCAAGCCGATAGTTTCGTTCACAGTACTTGTAATAATAACTTTTAATATAACATTAGCTGTTTCTCGCCCGCTTCGTTGTACCGATGTCGGTATTCCGTTGGACACTGCAGCTACTTTCTGGTATTAGTGAATTTCTTTTTTATCTAAAAGTATCCTATCCCACATTCCAGGTAATCTATGTCAGATAATCTATCTTTATGCAAAAGATCACAATCTATTTAGCTAGGACAAACAGATATATGGACACTCAACTTTATACACCTGTATAAGTCATAAGGATTTAAACTTGAGTATTGCATTAAAGTGAACAATGCGCACAAAATAGTAATCTACTTGCAAGTAACAAGTTGTAGATTACGATGTAGATAGTCGCGCAATCTAGTGTGATAAATACATTGACCTATATGTATACTACTAGACAAGCAGCGCCTTATAAAAGAATTGCTCACCACGTTACGGCTAAGTATCCACAACTCATTTAGTCGGTTGTACGCTAGTGACAGAGAAGGTTCATTATAAAACGTTATTGTTACTGATCAAAATCAATAAACTTATTAAGCATTGGTATCAACATTCATATATTCATTAAAATTTAATTACAAAGTGAATTTTTGGTAAGTAAATACTTCTTTATTTTATGTTTTATAATGAGAAATGACAAAATTAAAATAGTCACCCAATAAAGGCCCCGATGCCGCCCTCTATCGCCGTATTTCGAAATAATATTATAAAACGTTGTTTGACTTTGACTGTAAATACATTGCATTAATATAAGCTAGAGAGTTCACAAAATTTCTTTGCTGAACGAGCAATGTAATGCATTAATAGTAGAATTTACATCCAAGAAATTTCAAATGGTACAGTTACTGATCTGTACCCCTACCACCACATGACGTATGTATCATAGATTATGATTGTCTTTAAAACAGACGTTTGATTAAAGTGTGCATGTTAATAAACTAATTATATTATTATTATAGTCCATTTTTTGAGAATGTATATCTTTTTTATTTAAGTGCAGCCTTTAATAAGAAGCGATAATATTTATCTGTTTTTGGAACATCCAAAACAAAATATGAAAAAATGTATAACAGCAAATTACAAAATTTATAATATTGAATTTTTGGTATTTAAATTTACTGTAATTACTAAATATATAACTTATAAATTAATTTTAATTTCTTTAGGTATTAGTGGACGGAAATATCAGATGTAAAATATGCCGAATTGCATACTTCGATATTGCAAAAATTACTCTCGAAAGACAAAGAAATCTTCTGATGGTATAACATTTCATAAGTATGTTTATAGTAACGCTCATGATAATTAATGTATTTTCGTATATATTTTTTTCGTGTCTATAGGATTTGTGACAAATATTAATATTTAATTACACCATTTTTAAGATTTCCTCGTCTGGGTAATGAAAATAGAGAGGTGGATCAAATTTGTTCAGAAAAATAGAAGTCAAGATACTTGGTTACCAACAGAGCATACCTGTATTTGTTCTGTGCATTTTCGTGAACAAGATTGTTACACAACTAAAACTGGACGACGATATCTGAAAACAACTGCTGTGCCTTACGAAAATACTGAAGATTTTTCAAAAAATACCCGGAGTGTAACTCCTTCTTCATTATTACAAGTTCACATATCGGATACCGATTCCGTATTTGATACTCCCAGAAAAATTTGTTTGAAAAAAAAATTTAGAAATCTTTCGATTGCTAAAAATATATTACATGAAAAAAATAAAAAATTAAAACGTAAATGTAGATACCTGAAATCAAGAAATCAAAAATTAACAGATATTGTAAAAAAATTAAAATCAAAATTTCCTTTAGAAAGTTTATTCGAAAATGAAAATAAACTTTTACACGAAGCTGCAGTAGTAGAATCGTACTTGAACGCATTAAAAAAAATTAAACAGCCAAAAAAGAAAACCGCATATTCTCCATGTGTCCGAAAATTTGCGCTTACAATAAATTATTATTCAGCTGCGGCTTATAAATATTTAAGAAAATCTTTTAACAATGCCTTACCACACCCTCGGACTCTAAGTAATTGGTACGGGTCAGTTAACGCAGAGCCTGGATTCACAAAGAAGCATTTAAAGCTTTAGAGCTCAAGTCATTAAATGCTTTACCAGAGAATCCCATAATTTGTTCACTCGTCTTTGATGAGATGTCAATCAGACAACAAAAACTTTTAAAATGAAAAGTGGGGTTCGTAAATTTCGGAACTGGTCCGCAAGAAGAAAAGGCAACCCAGGTATTAGTGTTAATGCTAGTATCTTTGACTGAAAATTGGAAAATACCGATTGGGTATTTTCTTGCAGCTATATAAGTGCCCAAACTAAAGCTTCTTTAATTAAAATCAGTTTAGAAAAATGTCATAATGTTGGTGTTAGGATTGTTAGTTTAACATTTGACGGATGTAAAGCCAATTTTAATGCTGCCGAGATACTAGGCTGCCAACTTACCGATGTAGAAAACATGAAAACCTATTTTCCCATCCATCCACGTCTGAAAATGTGTATATCTTCGTCGACCCGTGCCATGTAATTAAGTTAATAAGAAATACATTTGAAAACAAGAAAATTTTTTGACGAAAACAATCAAAAGTTAAATGGCAACTCATTATTAATTTAAACAAATTGCAAGAAAATGAAGGACTAAGATTTGCAAACAAACTATCGCCTAGGCATATACATTTTCGTAAACAGGTGATGAAGGTTAAACTGGCAACGCAGTTGCTTAGTGTGAGTGTCGCTAAAGCCCTTGAGCTTTGTGATAAAGTATTAAAATCATCACAGTTTATAGATAGCGCTGGTACTGTACGTTTCATCACTTTAATGAACAATTTTTTTGATGTTTTTAACTCACAGAAATGTCATTTCTATGGTTTCAAGAGCCCTATATGTTCAAAAAACAAATCAGATATTTTAAAATTATTAGATAGTGTAAAATCTTACATGCTTTCATTGCAAATCCAGGTAAAACAAACAAGAGTTATTAAACGGCCAAATAGAAATCCCAGAATCATTTTAAATATTAAGAAAAAAAGTTGTAGAGTCACAAAATCAAACCGGGTTTATTGGTGCTATCGTTTGCATTGAAAGTTTAAAAATTATATCAAGAAATGGTCGAGGTAAAGAAAATTATGAAGTATATTTCAACTTACAGGTTGAACCAAGACCATTTGGAGTTATTTTGGTTGTATTAGACAATACGGTGGACATAATAACAATCCAAATGTGATTCAATTCCGCGCAGCGTATAAAAAGCACTTAGTCACCTAGAACTGAAGTCCTCATTTACTGGAAACTGTATACCCTTGGATAATTTCACTATTTTATCGACATCATCGGTAGATATCATAAACAGCACTAGTTTAGGAAACCGATATGACGATGAAGAATTTCAAATTCTCAAAATCACGGACAACTTTTAATTCTGATGTCGAAGCAAGCATTAACTGTGACATTTTGGCAGAAAAACTAAACACTGAACGTCTAACAAGCGCTTCGAAACTAATAGTTGGGTATATTTCCGGTTATGTAGCCCGCAAGTTAATGAAAAATATAAAATGTGAGGAATGTTTGAATCATTTGACAACAAATAGTAAACTATGGCATCATAAATTAATATCTATTAAAGACATGGGTGGACTATGTTATTCCGATGAAAACGTGTTTAAAGTTTGTTTAAAACAGAGGCTTTCATTCGGTCATTAATAAAGAGAGTAAAGGACAAGGTTTATGTGCAAAATATAGCAACGTTAATTATATAATTGCTAGTACTCTTATGTTGTTTATAAATTCTAATATTTTTAGCTCATTAAGATTTCATTCCTTACAACAACCTAGCACTTTAAACCATAGAACACATTTGATACGAGCCATAATTGAGAATACTCTATCATTAGATTACACCACGAATCTAAAACAGATCCTGAAATATCAACTTCCACAAAGCGCCAACAATTAACTAAACTGATTTTATTTCAAGGAACTTAATCATTTATATGAAATAAAGGACTACATATAAGCAATTACATATTTCATTTCTTTAAAACTATGGCTGATATAATTTCCTACAATTGCAAGATCCTGTCAAAATTCGTAATTCTATTCTAAAATGACATAGTAGAATTTATTTAGTGTCGCATCTGCGTGAGCGTTTTTTTTTGCTTAATCACTACCTAAATCCCTCCCTTCCCGTTTCCGCACCTCAGCCGTCGCAAATGAGCGCCGCGACAAACTTTTTGTTTGAAAGTGCTAGTCTAGTAGTATACATATAGGTCAATGGATAAATACGCCTAAAAGTAACTAGGTAACAGCGACGCGCGAAATCGAAGATATGCATAAAAACATTACGACGTTCGCTCCGTAGTTAATTTATTTAAATCTTCTATATAATATATACGTGCAAAAGAATTTGTAAAAATTTTTTCTGTCTCTTTGTTCGTTTGTTTACGCACATCTCCGGAATTACCGAACGGATTTTGATGCGAATATATAGCGCTTGGTTTGGAGCAGAGTATACACTTTATTTCTTTGAAATCGGATGGCAGGAAAATCTTATCCTCATTTAAGGAAAGAAGAGAAGAAATTAGAAGGCAAAATAATAATTGCTATAAAACTACACTTGACCTTCTTGTGATCATACACGCCCAATTTATTAAAAAATATACAAGGGAAGGGGTGGGCATGGAGGGGAAATCGATCGGTGAATAAGGGAGAAGGTCGAGTTACGATAAAAATTTTATATGACAGACGGAATTTCGTGGGGACGAAGCCATGGGCGGAAAGCTATATATATAAAAAAAGCAGTGTGACACACGACGGACACACGACGCGAAGTGATACTTCTTAGGGTTAAAAAAAAACGAAAAAGAAAGTAAATTATTGTATTATTAAATCACGGTTAAACACGGTTATCAATTTACCGTTGACCTATGATTCACCGTGTTCACTTAACTATTAGAAACCCTTGATATATTCGACAGCTTCGCCACTATATTCCATTTATTGCATGAATTTTACATGCATGCTTCATTTTTATAATGAATAATAAGCACGCTTATCTAAAATAATCGCGATCAGCTGCAATCAACAGTGTGAATGTGTGGAACACGTGGGCCTGACGAAGAGAGACGGAGTGGACCCGACCGTGTCACTCAAGCGTTTCACTGTGACGTCGTAGCACGATATCACTCTAACGTACCTAAGAAAGTTTCATTTCAAAAATAATAAACTAACTGATTGATATATCAACGCGCAGTCCAAACCACTATGTCTAGAGACTTGAAATTTTGTACAGAGGTCGCTGTTACAACATAGACGGAACGGAACGGAAAAGTAGTACTGAAATCAGAATTAAGAACGAAACAGGGATCGAGAGTAGAACCAGAATCGGAATCTATTTAGATGAAGACCGGGTTCAGAATCAAAAACGGGACCGCAATAGGAATCAAGAGTGAAACAAATTGGTATAGAGAACAGTACCCAGATCGGAATGGAAAAAGGTATAGCCATCTCTCTAAAACTGAATAAGTGGAAAACCACTAATTAATAGTCAATAGCTACTATTTTAAGATGTCCAAAGTATACGACCAGCAATAAGTGGTTATCCACTCTTTCAATTAGTAGAAATGATTACAAATTAAAATTGTAAATTTTCTACTAATTAAAAAGTATAATTCTACTATTATAAAAGTGATTATTTTACTAATTGTCAAGTGACTACTAATTCAGAACTACTAATTCAGTAGTGAAGTTGGGCCATATTACTTTTCAATTAGTGAAAATTACTAATGAAAAGTAACGTCTACAAACTTAGTAAATCTGTAGTAGATTCAACTAAAATTACTAATTTTGATGTAGTTTCTACTATTACTACTTCAATTAGTAAAAATTCTACTAATTCAGTTTTAGAGAGATTATGATCTTGATTGAGAATGTGATCGGTTAATATACAAGATGTAGGACTTCATTTTATGTCCACGCGGGCAAAAGTTAATAAATATATATAATAGCATCGATATTGGACTAACATACAAACTAAAAATTATTGCCAACAATAAGAACAGAAGTTTCTATACTGTAATACTATTCAAATCCTCATTTTGTGGGTTGCCAAGATAAGGCAGGTAAGTTCGTAATTGGTTCATTATTTAGGGCCCGTCATTGTATTCTTTTTTTAGCCATACTGTTAATTTTTATTGGGTTCTTTCATTTTTTAGTTTCAGTCTTTGAACATCCACTGCTCGAGTTAGGACTCCACCTGGATTTCCTCGACATGCGGTCCCGGGCCGCCCGTCAGCAACGAAGGCCCGCGACATTTACACTACGACGCACGAATTACCGATTTTTACAATTACCGATTTTAATCAATAAGAGTGCATTGAAAATCATGGATATTAAGTTGTATTAAGTTCGTGATGAAAGTGTTTGTCGCCTATCAAGAGCAAAAATATATGAGTACCTACGTCAAATAAAAGGAATTATTTGGAATTAGATATGTAGCTAAATTCGAAAATTTGACTAATTGTCCCGTATCAAATAAAGTTCCCTATACTTTCTTTATAGAACTTAATCTTATTGTTCTTAATTTATTTATCCATCCGTTTGTTTATATGTATAAATATTGAATAACAATTGGTGTTTAATATAATAACTCGTAATATAAATAAATTATCGATACCGAACACGTTGCTTGAAAACATTTTTTTTTCGTAGACGAAATACCGGTAAAAACATTTCTTAAAATACTTAAACACAATAGTGTATTCCTTTATTCATCGGAAACTGGTAATGTACAAAATTAAGTCACAAGACTAAAATAATTTATATGAAACGCTTAAAGGTCTATCTTAAAATATCTTGATTATTCGAGACAAAAAAAACTGGCCACTGACGCATACCTACCTGTGTATTCAATTAATCATCTTCATAGAGTAAACTTCGTCTCATATACCTACTACATATCGTTTAGGCTTTAAGACAGGTTTTATAGAATAATTATTTTCGGTTAGGTTGTATAAAACCTACATGATTCTAATCAGGATTCAATATTTATTATGAAAAAAATAACTAATTCTCAATAAATGAATGGAAATAACACAAAAAATCTGTAAATCTTGGTTTTATTGACTAGCACTGACTCCGAAATTAAAATGGTATAGAGATTAAAATAATATAGCAAAAATATCACTAGGCATTATTTACAATACATATCATTTACTATTTACTTATTATTTTCTTATTGGTTAGTGATTTCAAATCAAGTTTTCATTTGTTATGTTATCGTTTATGTTCTGAAATCGAATAAATATGAAATAACCTGTGTCTTAAAATCGATTTCAATAGAAAAAAAACACTTAACACGTGTATGAGAATAAGAATGTTGTCTTAT
This sequence comes from Eumeta japonica, assembly GCA_005406025.1. Taxonomy (NCBI): domain Eukaryota; kingdom Metazoa; phylum Arthropoda; class Insecta; order Lepidoptera; family Psychidae; genus Eumeta; species Eumeta japonica. The sequence continues at coordinate 336,802 of BGZK01000562.1, forward strand.
AGTGAGATATAGAAAAAGTGAATTAATAGCCTCAGCCACACTAAAGTTCTAAGGGTTCCTATTAGCTACATGATTGCAAAATGACAAAGCGTGCTGTCCCTTTGACTTCATTGTAATATGTAACACTAAAAAACGATTAAAACATTTTTGCTTAGCAAAATCCTTTCTTAGTAGGTCCCTATATATACAAACTATTTGACTACATTTCTTGGTCCTAGCTTTAGTAGGTTTGACGTCTCGTAATGAATGTATCAACGGGTGGCTCTTCTTACATGTACATATGTATATCCATATATACATTATAAAGCAAATTCATGTACATAGTAATATATCCTAATTTTTGTCATTTGGTTCCGATTCTATTAATTATATTCTATAAATTATATTATTACATTTAATAATATAATTAATAAAATAGGACATCAGTATTTTATAAAGTACTTGATCGACTACAAAAATGCTTCCATATGCTTCTTCGTACGTCAACACTATTTATTTTAAGTATAATTAACAAACAAAACACGTAAGGTGACATCCGCTTGAATGATGATAAATGCATACCATGTATGGTTCACTTTTATTTTATCATAAAAAAAAAATCATGAAGATATCAGAGTAACTTTTTTTAAATATTTCTCCTTAGCGACTCAACAAACATTTATAAAATTTGTAATCGATAAAAAAAAATATGTACCTAACTTCTAGCAAATTTTCTCAGGCTCACAGTAATACTAATTTTAAGTCATTGATTGTCATATTATTGATGACTTCAGAGAACCGAATTCCTATTACCATAACATGGAAATTGAATTATAAAATTAATGTTTCATGTGATATATATGTAGGTGACACTTAAAATTTTTAGAACTGACCACTTAGAAATCGTAAACAAAAAACATTTTAAGTTTAAAAAATGTAACTCTCTGCTTTGCTTTGCTTTGCTTTGCTAACTTTAATACATATATTACACTTATCTGTCATTTATTTTTACAAATTGGCGACAAAAAGAAAATTGTTTGTCCAACCTCAACATGAATTTAACGCGATAAAAGTTTCGTGCAATAATTTTCTATAACTTTCGCGACCATCCAAGTCGACAAGAACGTTATAACAAACTTCAGTGAGCCTTTCATGATGAAGCTCCAGCCCTTTTGCCACTGTTTATAATCGGTTTAACTAGTTCAAATGTGGTCGCACTAGTCCGACTGATGATCTGCGTGAAAAACGTCCTTCTACGGCGACGACCGAAGACAACATCAGTACTGTGCGGCTTATATGGAGACTGGAAAAAGAGTAACGTACCATCAGATTGGGAGAAGCTTAGGCGTCAGTATGAGTCAAGTGTACGAAATCCTTCATTTAGTTTTGTACTCGGTGGATACCTGATAATTTGACCGAAGCTCAAAATCTCCGTCGTGTTTATTGGTGTTGTATAATGATATAAAGATTTGCCGGTGGTGATTCAAGTGGTGTATACGAATATTTACAGGAGACAAAAGCTGGATTTACTGTTACAATCCCGAAACCAAAAGACTGTCTGCTCAGTGGGTGTTTCCTTTCGCAGAGTTGTCTACTAAAGTAAAAAGAGGTCGAAACGTCGGAAAAAAGATGGCGAACTCTTTCTTCTAAATAACAGGTCATAATGCAACAATTGTTTTAAAAGACAAAAAAACCGTCACTGCGAACTGGTACACTAACAATTATTTGCTTATTGTTATGGAAAAAATGGGGAAAAACGACTTCGGAAGTAGAATTCTTCTGTATCAGAACACCGCCTTACCACGTACTACCAGACAAACATCTAATTATTTGGGGACGATATGTATGAATACTGGCTCACTCGCTTTACAGCCCCTACCTCGCACAATGGGATCTTTATTTATTTCCTAAAAAAAAAACTTCCAAAAAAGTAGTTTATGGACACCGAGGAAGCAGTGGCTACATATGAAAATGCCGTCGAAGCGACCCCTAATTGCGAATGGGCAAAGAATTTCTCTTAATGGTTCCATCAAATGCAATAATTTCAATTAATACTATTTTGAAAAATATTAATTATAAAATGAACTTGCTAATTTGCTCAGTTTTTGCTGTTCCAAAGATTTTCAGATTGACCCACGTAACAAATATTTAATTACAGTTTAACGCTTTCAATTATATATTGTCTTGTTGACGTGGGCTTATTAGAAAAGTACAGATGTGAAATTTGTTCATGACCTACAATATTTTCAAATATTTATTAAAAAAAATACTTCTTACTATAAACGTACCATATCATGTATTACTTTCCTTCAATAATAGCAGAAACGAGTGGATAGTTTTACGATTGTTTCAAACCCGGCTTAAACTATGGCGTTTACTCTTTAATATCATTATGCTTTATCTAATCAGTTATCGATGTGTGTTAGAGTAACTATATCTAACAATATGACACCGTTACCTTTCATAGAAAACTACCTAACCCAGTTTATACACATTGTCGTTTCAAACGTCCTTTTTTAGATAAGACTCAGTCAGTTAGGAATGAGGTGAATACACTTAAGTGACGTAATTTTTGCAGTCAAGATCATCGGCCTACTGCGACTTTTTGTGTTAGGCATAATCATCATAAATTAAGTAAGCTTTACAATATTTTTGAAATTTTTCTAAAAAATGTAGGCGCTACCTTTGTCTTACTTGCAATATATTAAAATGAACTTTAGAATATATGTAAACAGAAAATGCTACATTATAAGCCTATTATTAAAAAAAAAACATACATTTTTGCATAGTTATGAGTTAAAAATAATATCTACACAAAGCGGTCCGTGTTTTTATACTCAATTCCCAAACCCATAGTCTACATTATTGTGTTTCTTCTAATCCACAAACAAATTGAAAAACATTCGTGTTTTGATTTTAATCAAAATTTTGTGATGAAGTCTTCATATCGTAAAAGTTTCACCAGAATATTTTACGTTCACCAGAATGGCCTCATCATATCTTTTTTAGAAGAGGATCGCGTTCGGCAGCGAACGTTACATGTAGAATTACAATAATTCAAGGCCATAATTAGAATTGAATTCATGGTAAACCATAAGATTTTGAGGTAGGGCTTAAATAAAAGGGCACTCATTTCAGTTTACCCATTTTATCTGGTCAAATCTGATTGAGAGAGTAAAAAAATGACAGAAAGCAACTTTAGTCATTAAAAACCATAGTTTACAAAAACAAAAGAACTAAGGATAGCCCACCACCTCACATGGCCCTTCCAACCTTGCGGTTATAAGGATAGAATCGCAGAAGTGCCGTGAGACACCAAGAATTTTAGTCCCGCCGCCCTTTATGCTTCTTACAAATTGTTATTTATTTCTGTTTCTTGTTCCTAATGAAAACTCTCTCTTAATAGGGTTTAATACACCGCAACATATTCTTCGTCGCCGAGCTGCTCTTCTTTATTCTTGTCCCCCACGCAATTTATGCTATCCATGCGCAAATTGTTTGAGGATATGAAAGTTCGCCGGAGAGCCCGCAAGATCCGAGTAGCACACCGGACCCGCTCAAAGCATATCCAAGCCGTTTAACATCACAGCCCTTAGTTCGTCATAAAGAAGACAGCACCATAAAACGTGGTGCACGTCCTCGTCCTTTAGTCCGCACAGACATGCGCTCGTATCATCCAATGCTAGATCATGCAGTATCTTACGGAAACAACCGTGCCCGGTCAGAAGCTGCCAGGTTTCGTAGTCCAGCTCGACCCAGCTCGAACTGAGTCGAGCCTATATCTCCGGAAAGTAGTATTATGCAAGGATTATCAGTTAATGAATTCTTTGGAAACATTTCTTTCGGATCTAATAAAATCGATTTTTCTTCATTGCCATAAAGATTGTCTGCTTGCTGTCGTTACATATTGGAGTGTTTGTAATTTTTTAATGGCAATTTAGAAATTGTTTATTTTTAAAGAACAGTGCTGTATGCAAAAATAGTGCCACAGAACCGCAAAGTTAAAATGTTTCTCCTGGTCTATGTACAGTGCAAACACATTGTTCGTTTCATTTCCATAATAGCATAAACGAGGTTTGCAACAGCAGTTTTTTTTTTTTGATGGAATTTTAATACGTATATGTTGCCTGAGGTAAATTCAAGGGATTTCCCGTTGCATACAACGCCGTATACTATAAGGACAACAAGTTATCCATTCCTTGACAGTTTAACTCAGTGATGCGCTCATTATCGATAGGATTAAAATACGATAAAAACATTAGTCACAAAAAGGATGAAAGTAAATAACCATGCGACATTTCTTCAGGTAAATATTGATTTATACAGAAATATTCCCCCAGCTTGTGGAATTTAAGTATATTGGGTGTCTGAAAGAAAATATCAGCACACATATCCAACAAATAACAGACACGAGGAACGAATTGACACAATATAATATCTTATTTATAAACAAAGATTTTTATATCTATCTTGTTTATAAACTATATCTTATAAACTATAGATTATGTTGTTGTATTTAATATGTACTTTTAAATAATTTGTTTATGACGAATGTATGAAGAAGCGATAACAAGAGTTAATTAGTTTTAATCTATTTAAAGCATTTGTTTTGATTTGTTGCTTTAATTCAAACTTAAATTAGGTTTCTTGTATAAATATTAAGCTATTTTCTTCTAACTCAATATGATGACAGCCTATTTTGATATACGACAATCATGTCGTATGGTACATGAGATATTTGATAATATACGTTATATTTTGATACATAATGTGCCGTATTATAGTTTCTTTTCATAAAAGTCTTATGTCTTAAGTCGTCTAAGAATCAGTGTACTTATTTGTGGCGGACTGTAGATGTATATATTCTATATATAAAAATTCAGCTTCCGTGTATTTGTCGACGCAAAACTTGAAAGTGATAGGTCGATTGCCTTGAAATTTTGACACAACATACAAAACTTTACATAGGAATATACGTATTTTTTTATTATACTTACTATGAGATAGTTTGTCCCCGACTTCATCTAGGTATTCCTACTATTATATGTAACTACTATACCAATTCTAAAAATTCTTTGATTGATAGAAAACTTGACTATTCCCGATATTTTATTATATATTTTATTTCGATTAGTATTTGTACTTTATAAATCAGAACGGTACCGGAATTTAAAACAAAGATTGAGATTAACAACATAATTGATATAAAAGATGAATTAACATTTTTAGTCCACGCGAGCGAAGCCACGGGCGGAAAGCCGGTTGGGATAGAGTATTGTGACATTATGTTTTATATAAGATGTGACCATTTAACAGCACTTTCTTTTTAAATGGTTACACACCATATTCCAATCTTATATACGCCCAGTGTTCGGCATATCATAATCTCAAAGAAACGAAAGGTTTTTTTATGCTATTCCCATTGATATAAAACATAGAAGATGAGTCGTACGTTTACACCGATATATTCTGTTGTACTATAATCGAAAACTGACACAAACAATATAGTATCTATTGTTGACGCGAATACCGTAACGAGAATACGACCATGTGGCATTGTAAATGGAAAACTCGCCAGAGTAGAACGAAATGAATATCTCAGTTTCCGTTAAATACAGCGGAGTCTTCGTCATACGCGGACGGCCGAAAACATCACGGCGAAGATTGTCTTCGCCGCCTGATTAAATATTTGCGATTCGGCGTGACTTACATGTTTTTTTTTATTACGTTAGGGATCCACAACTGACAGACGTTACATTTGGAACCACTGGAAATATAGGTTTTTGGTTTTTGGTACGTGGTCGAAGATAAAAGACTATTTTCTTATTGGGTTTAAGTTGCGAGCGCGTTTTGTGTAATCTTAATGTTATGAAGCAATTAACGAGAAACGCTTACATACAAAAGTATACAAAATTTGGAACAGCGGCAACTGTAGATAAAAAAAAATGTAGGAACACAACAAAAGACGTCCAAGGCGACAATGATACAACGATAAAACAGTATAAATAAAATGCCTACTGGAGAAATATTTATACAGCAGTATCAACATGAGATTTTTCATGAATTATTTTTCAAATCGATGGAAGATCCATTCTAACAGCCTCAAAACACTAATTTTCATAACATGAATAGTCTTCATGATATTATGTCCTTCGATGATTGAGACATTTATCATAATGTATTTTATATGAGGACACAGCATTAGAAAAATAATTGTTTGGAAATATTTTAGTGATTGTTAAATCGCTTCGTAAAATATTTTATTCACATTTTTAAGTTATATATCATACAATATAGAAAAGGGATGCATTTCAAAAGTTGCGATATATTTTAGATCAAGATAAATTTTCGGAACTATATAGCTGTCGTTTCCTGGAATACTATCGTGTGTTATCGTAATGCGAAATTAGTGGTGTTTAAATTTTGTCACTCCGGTACTTTTGAGACAAAATCGCAAATAGATCTCTTTTTTAATCCACATTGTGAATATCTTTTACGTACACTTCCTTAATCCTTGAAGCCAAATGAATTTATATAGATTTGTTATTTATCTATTATAATTAAGACAATAATAAGGCATAATTTGCCTCCAGCATATTTATATAATATGAGATTTTATAGTTAAACTTTCTATCACTGGAAATCTCAAACCGAAATTGGGCCTTTTCAAGATTTCTTGTTTTTCGGTGGTAGTTAATTTATTAAGTCTTTGGGATATGTTCTGTTTAGCGCCAGAGGTTATTTCTTAATTTTTTATTTATTTTATTTTGTATAAATGAATGCGATTGGGAACCAAATATCGATTTTTCATCATTAAATTAAGTTAAGAACAATATATAAACACATATAACGTATAGATTTTGGCAGATCGTTTTAACTAGCAAATAGGAGACGTTTCAGAGAGCAATTCTCCATTGATTGTACCTTCATGTTTCTTCTGTTACTAATCTTTCAAATTAAAACCTTACGTTCAATCCAGAACTTCATTTTGGATAGCTAATCGCAATGACCATGAACTAATTCTACTATCCGTGGCACAGTAATAACAGGGCTCAATTTATTTCCGGCATTACTATCGTTTCAATATCAAAAACAAGTTTTCCGCCATCCAAAAACAAACAACACAGGTAAAGAAACTCACTTATTTGTTGAACACTTACACCTCCTTTCGAGACATTGCCTTTAGCCATGCACTTGCTTATTTCAAACATAGTGCCTTTTGTTTTGCTTACATTTAATATCATAAATATTTACTTGTTATAATTATTAAATTTTCGTCAAGTTAATGTTTTACTTGAAAGCTTGCACGCCAACAATGTAAAAATAACTTGATTGTAGACACAAAAAGACCTTCAACGGGTAATACACCCGTTCTTCATTCACGTCAGACGGTAAAAATATTAACCTATATGTATAAGAAATACAATACCCTTATTAGTAGCCGCTAGTATTGCTATTAGGATCCCTCATACAATTTCTATCCATTTTATCATAATCTTTTCAATATATAAAAGCACAAAAGACTATAATAATCGATCTTTGGCCAAAAATTGCTCTTTTGTGTTTCCAATTGAAAAAAACTCGGTTCATATATCTCATCCCTTTCCAAAATTCTGCTTGAATATGTCAAATCTCGCTTTAGGTTTCATTAATAAGCCTCTCAATATTATTTTACGGGGAACATTTCTATTTATACAGGGACAATATGACAGCTTTGAATCAATTACTATGCTGCTGCTTGCTTGTTCCTAAAACTCCTCTTCTACTGAATATATCTGGTGTTGCTACCATAATCTGGTAGGTTTCTCTGCTTTCATACTCTTCGTCACTATCATGATTTCTACCAGGTACATAACTTTATTTTCATCGCCATTTCAATAAATAAAATGGTATTATTTTCTGCCATTGTTTCTTCACAAACAAAAACACTCATAATTTACCAGGTTTAAATAAAAAAAGTACATTTTTATGGCTAAGCTTCTATAAATATAACGCAACGCACGTTTTTGAGATATAATTCAAAATCCATAAACATACATAAACGAGTTTCTTTTTCTGATTTTCTAAACCACGATATTTTTCACGTCATGTTTATATAGGATATATGGGATATATGGAACCACCGCGGGATCTATTTAATAGATACAGTTTGGTTTCAGTTATTCAGGTAGGTTAGGTCATTTCCAAAATATCGATAAATCTACAAATATATGCGTCAAATATAGAACATAGTTTTTCCTGAAATTGACCTGAGAACCCTGACTAGAAGTGTACGTGGAGCGCACTATAAGTTTCAGGAACTGACCACTTACATGAACAATATTTAAACAGTAATTACTACATTTGAAAATAGAACTCTTTGGCTATAGAATGCAGTTTGTTTCATCTAACTATCAATTGTTTTTACATTGTGGTGTAAAGTCGTGAAAATTTTTGTAGTATGATTTTCTACGACTTCAAGTCTAATCTGACAGTTCAGCAGAGCCTCGCTCGGCTTCCAACTGCTTTTAATAATGGAACACCATGAAAAGACGACTCATTATAACTGGTTTGCAAAATTCAAGCACCGTTGTGTCAATCTTGGTGATGAAGTTCGTGAAGGTCGTCCGTCCATCGCTAGGAACAACAAAAACATCGATACCATGAGCCGTGTGATCGAAACAGGCATGTGATTTACCATGAGATCCATTGGCATGAGTCCAATGCAATCAATCCAACACAAATATTTTGGAATATAAAAGCTGTATTCGCGGCAGATCCCACAGAATTTGAATTAGGCTCAAAAAACGAACCGCGTCACTTGGTGCAATGCCATGCTTACCAGATTCAAGGAAGGGGCGTTAAATTTTGTGTGGGACTTAGTGACGAGTGACGAAATATGGATTTATTGCTACGACCCCAAACCAAAGCAGCAATCGACCGTATGGGTCTATCGAGATGAGCCGAAATCAAACAAAGTAGCGCGAGAGCGAAGTGCCTCTAAGCGGATGATTGTTTTTTTTTTTTAATAAAACTAGACACGTGATAATTTTTGCTTTGCATAATTGTCGTACCATGAATAGTGATTGGTACGCGACTATTTGTTTGCCGGAAGTTATTGACGAACTCCATATAACAACCGTAAATCTCGTAACATCTTGCATCACGACAATGCCAGTTCTCACTCGACCAAAGAGGCAAATAAATTTTTGAAGGAAAAAAAAGTAGAACTTATGACCCATCCTGCATACATCCTGACCTGGCACCTTGTGAACTTTTTTGTTTCCAAAAATTAAGAATAAATTACGCAGTCAACGATTTTCATCACCAGAAGAGGCTGTCGAAGAGTATGAAAAACATGTTACCGAAGTTACCAGGGAGGAGTGGCATAAATGTCTTCAAAATTGGATTATTCGTATGAAAAAGTGCATTTATGCTAACGGAGAATATTTTGAGAAACAATCAATTCAATTTCGACCGTCCATAGTAATTTTTTCTCATACATTCCAGAAATTGTCAATGCGCTCTACGTACATTGCACACGTGCACACGCTTGTCCCGCACCCTAATCATTCTCAAATTGGAACGCACCTAACCGTCACTTTATTTGCGTATAATAAACGTTCAGGCGCCAGGGTTTAGACGTCTTTGTTGCTTATTATTGGTTGGGGAACTTATTTCGTAGTAATAATGAGCCAATAATGAGCACAGAACCCATGCAATTTTAGCATCAAATTATCGTTCGTTACAACCGTTTATTAAAGTACATCAATCTCGAGGATAACCTTTGGCATATTAAAACGGTTGCACGAATCGCCTTTACGTTGCAACATAGTTTCCTTTTTTGCAAAATGCCATCACAAAATTATTGTAACAAAAATCAACGGACTCACAACGGGTTTTAATTTACCTCATTATATAAAGAACGTGTTTTTGGGAACGAAAAAATTAAACTACTTTACAACCTGTCGGTTTAAAAACATTCGGAGCTCTTTCGCATATCGAAGCTTTCGCGGCAGCTAAATGTCTAAACATCTTATTTACGTTAGCGTTCCCTTGATGCGAACGGATTTTTTTAAGAATTCCATAACATAGTAATTATATCTAAATGATAGACATGAGATATGGACAGCGTGTTTTTGTATTGCGATTTCCCGATTACTGTGAACGTTTCAGTGTTACTTTGTGCTAAGCTCATGATCACTTTGTATTAATGTCATAAAAAATTATACTCTTATTTAATTCGTTTTTTTGTATATTGACTATATTCGTTTGATTACATATAACTATGAGACCGATTATAAATATTCTTTCATTCATCGGAAGCGGTATTAAAACGAATTAATATAGTAATAGTATATATTTTTTTACAATATTGAGTTTTCTTTTTTTAAAATTATTTTTGTCAATTTTCATAACACCCAGTCTGTTTAGTGGTATCAAAGTTCAGTGGTTTGAATTTTGAATTTACACCTTCATATACACATTATCACCTTCGTAGAGTGTACCAAAAGTTTTGCAATTTTCTGGTTATAAATGTTTCAATTTTGAATGTTATATGTTTTGAAAACATAGCATGAGTTATAAAAAAAAAATCTTTGTGAGGGGATTGCTTGCTATTGCTATCTCCAAAATACTTTTTGGAGCGATCCACAGGCACAGAAGCAATGCACTAGCCATGGGGTTTAGTACTTTGAAATTAATCGTTGCCGTATTTCTCTTCACAATATTGATTCATGAAAATCGGCTGTTTCAATGTTTCATCGTATCAGAATATCATTATATATGTAAAGGTTGAACTCTATAGTCAATCACATCTATGTATATATTAATACATGAAGGGAAAATTTTGTATCCCTTTTTAAACATATTTCTCGCGTGGAGGAGCGGGAGATTAAGGATAGTTAAACTTTATATGGAGGAGGAATCCATAAGGCTAATATCATATATATATATTAATACGTTAAGGTTAAGATATTTGCCTCCCTTTTTAGAAAAAACCTCACAATGACTCCACATAAATTTTATATCATTTCATAGATAATTGTTTGCTCTACCGGCAACGACTACTAAAAAAATTATTACTACTTTTCTTTTTGTCAATTAATTAATTTATAAAATTATGTATATGCTGCCATCTGACGACTTTAATTTTGAAACAACGTCAAGAAGTTTTGTAATAAAAAATAAATAAAATTAATATTTACAGTAATTTTGTAAACTAATAATTATTATAGATAATTTGTGCGAATTCTTCGCACAGGGTACGTCTAATTTGTGAATAATATGCATTAAAAATATATTAAATTAATAAAAAAAATACGCACACGATCATGCGTTTGTCACAGACACACACACTTATACATAAGTAATATGTATACTCTTCATGGTTAAAGTCTGTAGTCAAACTGAAAAGAAATTAATATTATTTGTTTTTAATGTCTATAGTCTTACTGAATGTCAAACGTTATCATAATTATTAAGATAATGTGAAAGCCATAGTTTATTTATCCTATTATATAATAATTTGTCTAATAGATATTTGAGTTTTATATATTACCTAGTTATTAGTGAAACACAGCTTGCTCAATGCACACACACACTCACACCCACATACACACACACAAACACACACATATATATATATATATATATATATACATATATTATAATAAGGAAATTGTGTAGCAATAATCTAAATTAACTTATAATATAATACAGATACAAAATTATATTTCTTAATTCCGTTGCAATTATTTTTTTTGTATATAATATCATTGTGATGGTTAGAATATGTGAACTCATTTTAATACACTTAAATCCTTCTAATCTGGGTTTCAGTATTTTCATGAAAGTTTTTTTCTTCTTTCACTATGCCTCGACAATAGTATTAATGGTATAAAAAATGAAGAAGTAATTTTGGAAGATACCTACGTTTAAATGTTCAATAATGTCATTTCAAGACTTCATAGTGATCACAGTAGATAAATGGATTTACAATGAGGGTTTTGCAATACGAAACATTTTGAATCTGAAGTCACTTTAGGTGACACTACATTCACTTTGATATCACGTTGTCATAATGGTAAAGCAGTATTACCGCCCTAAAGACAAAATTAATATTTTAAATCTTAAATCCGCCTGGTATTTTGTTTCAATAAAAAATATATAAAGAAAGTTATTCTTTATTTCACTCTTCATTTTTTGGATGTGTTGTTTAATTAAATAAATCGTGTAAAATTTAATTAAATTTTACACGATTTGCTTGAAAAAGATAAGCAATGCAATTGTGTAGTCTCGCCGAAATCTGTGATTATAGAGGTCTTTGGCAGTAGAACCTTAATAACGTTCAAAATTAAAATTTGAATGAATTATGGTTGAATTTCGACCACTGAGCGACCACTAGTAAATATAAAACATCGGCAATTGTGATCACTGAAGAAAATGTGATTACCGCCAGCCTAATCGAAATTGACGTATCACGTCAATTTCATTTCATGAAGACATTGCAGATTATTTGGCGATTTGTATGAATCAAATCCACAAAAAATGACATCAATATCTAAAAATCAAGATACTTTGTTACTGCAGAATTCCTTATGAATTTACTCCAGAATAGAAACACGCTCGTCATGATTGATCCAAAAAATATTTTAAATTATGATGATAGACGGTTAAATGCTATTTACGAAACATGGATGTATTGTTACGATTCAGATACAAGATAACATGTTGATAATGGATGTTTGAAGGCAACAGCAAAGCAACGTAAATAAAGTGGCTAAGAAGAGAGAATAAAAAAATGATTTCTTTTTTTTTTACCGAATTCTGTTTCCAGGGTCCCACTGAAAGACAGTTAATGTTGAGTGGCACACACCGATTGTGGTCACGAAGACGATCAATAGAAACAACCGATAATTCGCGCTCTCTCGCATCATGACAATGCCCCTGCACACATCTCGAATTAGACGAAGTCATTTGTATTTTCTAAAAAGGTAGAGCTCCTGTCTCATCTTATACATAGTTTAGACCTTGCATCATTTGATTTATTTATTTTCCCAAAAATGAAAGATTTAATAAAGGGTTTAGGTTGTGATTGACGGATCTAGATAAGGATCAGAGAGCCAAGAGTCGGAATGGGCCCGAAGGATTTGGGTAACATTATGATTTTAAAGGCTTCTCACTAGCTTGGGATTAGATTAGATACTATAATTAAAATAATGAAATATGGAAAATGTTAACTTTTAATCGTTTAGTATATTATAAAGTAAATATAGTACCAATCACTCAGCATTTTTTTAAGAAAAATTTTCAGCTATTCTGTTAATAACTCGATCATAAAAGCTGCTATTCTCGTCGTCTTTGATTACAATATATTTTGTTTCTATGATAATCAACGAATTCAACAGTTCTTGTTCCAGTGAAGACCGAAGTCTCGTCTTAATGTACTTCAGCGTGAAAAATCTTTTCTTACGGGTCACTGTGAGGCTTACACAATAAATAACATAAGCTGGAGAAAACATTGATATGCATGTTGTATTGTGACAAAAGTTTACATAAGAATGGTATGCAAGTTTGACAGACGTCCGAATCGTTTCAAAGTAAACAAATGGCAGCCTTTAGTTTGCAGCTTTGTCGATGACATCTTCGTTTCTTTCGTCGTCTTCTTCGTCACTCTCATAATCTAGGCCGTTCGTGCCTTGCGGCGTTCGTAGAACGTGGTCATTCCAAAAAGTCTTAGAGAGTTCATTAAAACCTTTCGCAAATGATTCTAATCTTACTGTTGTTGCGAGAGACTTTAACGTGTCCTTAAGAATCCGAATCGAAAATTGAGTTTTAATCGGATCCCTACGTTTTGAAGTCCCAGGAAATTATTCTGATCATTTGTTTGCGCGCGCGTGTGTGTGTGTGTGTATGTGTGTGTATACGTGGGTAACTCGTGAAATAATTAACCGATCGGAATATGACTCACGGTATTTGAAAGGTATTCACTGAAATTTAATTCCTTTACGATCTGAACTCAATTGATTGAGTAAATTTTGAGAAAATCGAAAAATATGCGGCGCATAGTTCTCATAATGTGTGATAGGAATCGAGAGCACGATCGAGATCAGCATCGGAACCGAGAGTCGAACCGGGGCCGAAATCGAGGCAGTACTGAGATTGGAAGTGAGATTAATACTGGGAGCACAATATATAATGGAATTCAAAACAAGAAAAAGACCCGAATCTATATCATGAATGGAAAACAATTTCTTCAGTAAATGAAGGAATTCATTGTATGTTCATGGGTTTATTACTCGAATTTAGTAGCCGCGGCTTTAGTACTCGAGACAATGATGGTCTCCGTTACGCCGCCGCGTATTATTGTGAGACTTGTTATGTATGTAATGTTTATGAATAATTTGTAGTATGAAATTTTTCCGAGTGTAGGAATGTTTTAACACTAACCTCAACTTGCTTACCTATACATAATATATATGTAGACAAAATAAAAAGGGACACTTTTTACCTATAACTAAAATATGCAAAGAAAATTTTTCGCCGTAATATTGTCAAATGCTAAATTAGCTATCCATTGACCAGGTAGTTATTTATTTATTCCATTTCATTTTTAAATTATGAAATTTAAACTAAAACCTTTAAGGGCCTTGTACTATCACTTAACTATGTCTAAGCAAAAAATTTTGCAAATGGTGAAATCATTAAAATCATAAAATCTTTTCTTTCTTTAATTAAATTATATCATGATATTTTAATATTGTTTTCGCCATCAACAATTGTAACAAGTCCGCGAGACGTAGTGTAATACAATGTGTCTTAATGTAACTTAACCACCTTAAGCCATGCAGCAAGGTCTTGGAGATACAAAGTTTAGAGCCTTTTTATAACGCAAAATAAAGAAATTATGAAAATATCAGTAAGCAATTTTACGTATAAGTTAAACGATGACGGCATTCCGAAGCCCTCGTCAGGCCGGGGCCTTGGACTCGTGAGTCGGGTACGCTGATAAAATAAGCTAACATGTATGAGTATGCATTAAAATTAAATAAAACATTTGAATAACCCCTGACGTAAATAGGACCTCTAAAAATGAAAAACAATAATATGTACTCGCCCTTTAAGTTCGATAAAAGTAGTAGGTAATATTTTAATCCAGACGTTGTCATCTCGGAGGACTGCCGAAGCTTAATTAAGACTTAGACTCAACAATCAATCACTGATGTTTTCATATTTATTTATAATTCATATAAGTATGAATTTTAAATACAAGTAAGCTACCTAGTTACTTGTATTTAAAATTCATACTTTATCATTTTTAGTAAAATTATGTTATTTTGTTTTTCAACTTAGCAACATTAACATAATAGCAAAGACAGAGGAGCAACATATTCATACTTTAATTTTATAGTAGATATTATACTACTACTGCAAGTAATTAAAATGCATTAAAAATATCATCGTAATCTATAATCATACACATCTATGTCTGTATTACGCCATCCATTGCATACTATACTCATTACCCTACTTCGCAGTCCATCATCTGTACCTAATTCAGCGGTGGGACATTGAGAAACCAGAATCGGAATCTGCTTAGATCAAGAATGGATTCAGAATCAAAGACGGAACCGCGATCGAAATCGAGATCGGTATAACAATCGGGACCACGATTGAAAGTATATTCGAGCCATGCACAAAATGAAGGAATTCTTTGTGAGTCCACTGGCGAAACCGCAGACGGAAGCTGGTCAATCTCTTATCGATTCGTTGAGACCATTGCAACGAGCACAAACACGATACCTCTGCTGTAAGTTGGCGGAGTAGTCGGATATCCTGTAAATTGCAGGTGATGCTGCAGCATTAGTTCAAAGTTACCATATGTTAATGTCATTCAAGTGGCAGAGTACACAATTCCTTTTCCATCGGACCTGTGGAAAATGCTTACGTCTGTTCATTAATTGGAAAAGGGCTGAACTTCAAACGGCTAAACAGATTTTTTTAATCGTAGTTAAGAACATCCTTGATCAAGTCACCTTTCAAACAGAAAATACTAAATCGAAATCTGTTCAATCGTTTGAGAGCTAGGATTCCACAGACAGATAACATGTCAATATTATAACACCTTTCTATTTAAAAAAAAAAAAAATATTAAATAAATTTATTAGAAAAACTAATAAATTTATAAGTGTATTGTTTATTCGTACAGTGTCAACCGTCAGTTGACCGTCGTCAACGAGTCCAAACTCATTGTTTTGCACACCTCATAACGCGATGCGTTTGAAGTAGTGCAATTAGTCTCGACATATCAAGGTCAAGCAATTGTGTTTTGTTAACGTATAGAAGTAACATTAAATTGTATATGTGTCGAATACTTCGATAGTGGATAGCCATAATTTTGTGCATTTGCAAGTTATGTTCGCCACAGTAACACTTTTACCTTAAGTTAATATTATTATCAACAGAAATTACACAGAATAATTGTGAAGGATTCAAATCATTGTGAATAAATGAAGAAGCATGTAATACTAACATTAAATAAATGTTACATATACATGTAAAATTTGTGGAATAAACAAGCAACGATGAGATTCGTTTCGATTTATGTTTTCCTTTGCAACATATAGTTTTATGGACTGGTGGCCGGACCTATAAAATTGGTGACCCTGACGCGATATTAACCAAATTCATCGTACAATCTTTTATCGCTGTATCCTGATATTACACAACCATTTTTTCGAAAAACCTCCATGTCGCACTGTTTAACATCACACCGAAACGCTAGATTCACCCGTTCAGGACAAGGACAAACCACTAACTAGCTCCTGAAAAGAACAAACTAGTAAAAAAGGTATTCACAATTATATGCGATAAAAGGTTTCACTGTGTAAGTTGACAAGCCCGCACCTGATAGCAAAGACAGATACGGCCTTGTGAACGATAGCATCTTTTGCATAAACAGACAAAATACATTGATTTCCCGTTCCTAGTTGTACTGACTTAAAATGCATATAACTAAGAAAGAAAATTTATATTCAACATAAACGAGGCCTATCATCGTATTCCCATAGCTCCTGAAAACCAAGTGATGACCGCAATCATTAAACCATTTAGACTATTCGAATTGCTCAAATGATGTGCGGCTTTCGTAACGCGTCACAGATTTTTCAGCGATTAATATTAACCGCATTACTGCTCAAATTTATATTTGTATATATACACATTATATCACGTTACATAGAATAATGTTACGTAATATAATATATAGCTGTTACTTCATATTTGTTTTTGAACGCCAACAACAATATAATACCATTCCCGATTTCCAGAAATGATAATTTAGCATTTGAAATATAAAATTGACAATATTAAAAGATTTTTCAAACCAGAGATGATCGGACAATTCAGACGCTTCTTATACATTTATATATTGTAAATTTCTATTGATTGCATACTCCACACGCTGCAAAAGCGCAATGCATTTTAAAAAACTGCCTGCATAACTCTAAGAAACGCGATAAAACTCAAATTCAATGAACAAAAACTTCCGAGCAGGTATTAAGAAAGTGTAAAGCGAGCCTTGACACGGTCGCATTACTTCCATACTTAACGCTCCGCCCGCCCTACATTTCCAAATGACTTGTGGCGGTCCGTCTATTAATACACACGTAATAACTTACCGATACACAGACTAAATATAGTGTTGTGAATTAACATTAAGCATTGTCTAAACACGACAATTATTATTTATCAGCGAACTTACGAGAGGCAATAGGCAATACGGCTGTTGATGCATTTTCTCGTGCCGAAACTATTTCGTGTGTTTCTCACATCGTTTACCTAAAAACCTACATAGTGAGAAATTAACTTTGATAGCATACGATGGCATCTACCAGAGCTCTTCCTCGAGCAAGCTTTTGTCCTGGTACAAACATAAGCTTAACTGTGTATTCTATATGCCGTACTCGAAAACTACTGCTGTAATCGATTTTTCTGGCCAAATATGAACTGAGGCATAATAAGGTTCATAGGCTAAACTATGTATTTCCTCCCATTATATTAAATTCAGAAGCATCTTATTACGCAAATAAAACCATTCCCTAAGTCTGATTGCGTTGATCATGTATAAATTTTGTGTATATGTTATTATTAATTATGCCACCAATTTTCACTTCACAAGGGATATAAACAATTTTCCGCAATAATTAATATAGGCACTTCATGACCTGCAGCATTCATTGTAACACGTATACTGCTAAAATAATAGTGAAGACATTCTTTGCAGTCTTTGAAGGTTGGATTTTTCGCCATGAATGCTCTCTTCAGGCGACTAACGATCGGGGCAGACAATGCGAAAACAATGTTTTCAGGGAATCAGCGGAATTTTGGGAATAAATGGAATGTGGAGTAATATCCCACCCCCATTGGTAACCTTCCATCAATTCACTCTTTCAAGCGCTCTTGAAGAAAGCACATTTTGTAACTACAGTTGGATGACATTTTACCTGCTGTAAAAGTTTTTATAATAACTATGAAACACATAATTTAAAATGAAAAGAAAGAAAGTGGGATGTTTTAATTTTCTATTTATTATACGTTTACTTTAGACCTGGTTATACATTGCTATTGATTTAAGAATGCGTGAAACAAGGTTCCCAGCATTGCCTCCTTGTTTTATGTGCTCAAAATTTGTTTGGTACAGTTATCAGGATTTAATTTTAAGTTTTCAGGGTTCGGCTGAAAATCAGCGCTGTGGCTCAGGCTGCAGTATTTTATTGAGCTGGTCACCCTTTCGGCCTTTTGTTATTTATTTATTTTCAATTTGGAAATGTATGTCTTTGTTAAGTTCATTTTAAGATGTCTTCCTTTTTGTTTGTTTGAGGGCTGAAAAAAGGATTATTATTATTAAATAAAATTCGCACTACCCCCGTATCACCCTCAAAACAAAGGTAAAATTTAACGATGACAAAGTTCATTACAATCATTATTGATGGCACGCTTTAATAATGCAATCGCATGGATAAACGATTATCCGCAATTCTGCTAGGGCTAAGAATATCTCTCAGAATGGATACAAATGATATTGCAACTGCAGTGACGTACGGACCTACGCTACGACTACCGGCCGATTTCTTTCATAACACAAATAGTTGGGAGTACACTGAATAAACTCTGTTATCGCGAATACGAGTAATGATCTCGCAATATAATAGTCTGTAAAATCAGCAAACCATAAATTTGTTTTGAACATAACGTACATGTAATTATGTACTAACTAACTGACACACGAAATTCTACCGCAAGTGAAGTTCATCACGAAGGCGTCGCTATGGCCTAAACTAGGAACGCGGGGTGAGAAAGGAAGGGTCGGGGAGCGCTGAACCTGCGTATTACATCATTCACAGGCAATTCAAAGCGACAGTTTCATGCGTTGTATTGCAGTGGTCAAATCTGGACAAGTGCAAAGTGTAAGACACATATAAACGAGCTGAATCCCGTAGCCAATATGCGAACGCATTTAGAATAGGACAGCGTTGGTAAAGGGCGAGGGATCAGGTTGAAATAGGGCACCTAGCAGAAATCCGTTTTAGGACTCCGTAGCCAAATACAAAAAAGAAACCTTTATAGTTTCGTCCCGTCCATCTGTCCGTCTGCCCATCTGCCCGGATGTCACAGTCTTGTAAATCTGCCAATTTTACATCGAGTCTGATGAAACTCTTCAAGCAGGTAACTTAAGTGAACCACCAAATAGTTAATAAAGTGATTACGAAAAATAAAAAAAAAAACTAGAAATCCATACAAAAAATCGAGGGATATTTTTTTATAATCGTGCATTATATTGTTCAAAGTGTCGTT
Source organism: Eumeta japonica (assembly GCA_005406025.1). Classification (NCBI taxonomy): domain Eukaryota; kingdom Metazoa; phylum Arthropoda; class Insecta; order Lepidoptera; family Psychidae; genus Eumeta; species Eumeta japonica. Next base: position 356,617 of record BGZK01000562.1, read on the forward strand.
GGATAGATGTTGAAAAATATATATTAAAGATTTATTGCTGACTTTACTTTCTAGATATATATTTTACAGTTTATTATTTTATAAACCACAGAAATAGCGCTTTATTTTAATAAATAGATAAATTGAACGAAAAAATTATTTTGAACAATTATTTGCATATATAAGCTCATAATACATTTTTGTATTTGATTTTCTGAGTTTATAAAGAATGGTGCGATGGTCATCTCGTTCATCAGTACAAACAGATTAAACAAACTTCAAAAACAACTAATTGCTTGTATTTGAAGTCTGTTTAAACAATTTTTTAACTATTGAAGCCAGTTTTTAATTTTTATTTACTTTTATCTGTTATTTAACAAACGTATTCCTAAATGATTATTATTAATAT